>JAJMEP010000018.1:0-228226 GCA_030574195.1 Groenewaldozyma auringiensis
TATAATTTTAGACTTTGCAGTTCTAGCGGGAGCAAAAAAAAATGAAGCTTCTAGAATTAGGACTAAAGTTTTAACGTAACTTTCGCCGTGATAACGCCGCGGTGATTTGAATTAACACCGCACAGAACTATGATTGGATGCTTGATAGTGATCAATTTTGTAATTAAAACCCATTATCCATGAGTTGTCAGCTAGTCACACTTTGCATGGTCTAGTGTACGTTCATCTTTTGTACATGTCTAGCGGGCATGCACTGCAATGCTTTCCTACTTGAAGCACTAGTGGGAAGACTTTCCATGGGCGCTATACATTGCAGCCACATCAGCTGCTGATACCCATCACAAAGGTTCCCAAGAAATGATATTGACCGCGCATTTTGATTAAAGACCTTGAACAAACATAGATCTATAGATTTGAGTTTTCGTGTGCTCAAATCATTTATTTGCAATTTTTTTTTTTTTTTTGATTCCTGGTTGTATAAAATCGATGATGTATTAAAAGGCTCCAATAAAACTTTTATCAGATATATCGACTTCTATAATCAGGTTACTCACAAAGTTAGATTATTATTAATATTAATAATAATGAAGGTTCGCGCAACCATTATAACATAGTTTCGTTTGCAACATAATGTCTACAGCACCACTTCCCGATGTAATCCTTTGTGTATCTTTTTTTGCAGCTATGCGAGACCTCGCATGGTCTGGCTCGGCCTAGTGTTAAGCCCGACCAGGACTGTAAAAATATCCACGCTATAAATACCCGTAGCTATGGTTACGGGTTTATCCACTAATTGTGTTACAATGGCGCCGAGCTCACTGAATCAAAAATAAAAGGATTTCGTTAATACAATGCTTACATCTATCTATTAATTATAAGCAGTAGCGGAATTCAGGGTTTTTCAAATCTGTGATATCCGCAAACTCAGAGTTGAGCTCATGCTCGACTTCATCAGCATTCTTGTTCTTTTGCTTGTTTCTGTACCAGTAGACCCAGAATAACAAAAATGGTGCAATCCAGGAGATACTGTAAGTACCAAGAATGACTCTCTTACCAGTAGGGTAAGCAGGTGCCTCGCTACCCAGGAATGCTTGAGGTCCAATAATGTTTCCTGCAGCGAAGCCAATAAGGAAAATAGTATTGGCCGTAATTTTCTTCGTGTGACCGGCAACATTCGAGGATAATACAGAACTCATACAAGCCCAACTGGCAGTAGTGAGGAAAGAGAGCTCAAAACCGAGTAACTGAGAGCCAGTGTTTGGCCCGAAACAAAGAAGACACAAACCAGTGAAAATCAAACAGTTGACAAAGAAGCATGTAAGCAATCTACTGGGCACAAGATAATAATTTATGAGTGCGAATGCAAGTGGGAATACAATATCCATACCACTACCAACCATGTTCATCAAAAGAGCTTGCTTGGTTCCAAACCCAAATCCTTCATGCAGAAGAATAGAGCTGAAGTTACCAATACCACTGTTAGGAATACCATACCCGAACATGAAGCAGAAATGTAAGTAAGTGGTAACGTCAGTAAGGGCTTCTTTGAATTGAGACCATTTGAATTGAGGAGCACCAAACCCAGTCTGGTTATCTCTGACTCTTTCAACAACATATTTCTTTTCCTCTTCGTTTAAGAACCATGCTTTGACAGGAATATCAGGAATGTGAAGGAGTGAAATGATGCCAAAGAAAATAGTAATGCATCCGATAATAACATATAACATTCTCCAGGCGGCAAATGCAAAGTCACCATGATCTTGAATGTGTTGATAAAGTCCAGCTGCAATACCAGAACCAAGCATAGTACCGAAACCTTGCAGTCCTAACCACATAGAACTTCGGATATACTGTTCAGATCGCTTATACCATTGACTGGTTAGAATCATATATGCTGGGGTCATGAAAGATTCAAGCATACCTAACAAAGTACGGCAAAAAAGGAAAGTAGCAGATGAGTGACAAGCCCCGTGGCAGCAAATAACTATACCCCACAGAATGATAGCACATCCCAATGTCTTGGAGAGAGGGAATCTTTGCAAAAGAGCGTTCGCGGGGAATTCGAAGACAAGAAACCCAAGATAAAACGAACTACCTACCCAAGAGTACTCTTGGGAGGTCATTTTAAGATCTGTTCGCAATCCAATGATGGAAGCATATGAATTACTTGACTTATCCATCAACTGGCAAGACATAAGAATACACATCAGAGGCAAAATGTAAAAATCAATTTTTCTAAGAACCTTCTTTTCGAAGACAGGGTCCAAGGTCATACCGACCGACTCTAAGGCGTAATTGTAACCTTGGTCGACATACTTTGGATCCTTGTTCGTGATCTCGTGAACCTCTGCAACTGCGTCTACTTTAGACATCTTGTGTGTTCAATAAAAGGAAAAGTAATCCTTGGGTGTGATCTTTTATCCGAAGAAAATCTTAATCAAATGGAAAAACTTGTTCCTTCATATATAGGTCGAGTTTCAGAAGATGGATGCTTATCAATGCAACCTTTATCTTAGTTTGAACCTCCGTTTATCTCCTCAAGAATGAATGTATCAACAAGTTTCAGGTCCTTATCAAAAATATGTACGTGACGACAACTTTTTGCGACGTCTCCTGGCCATGTACTTCCCTCTATCCACTCGCTCATGCATTGAAATTCTTTATTTGGGCGATCTCGAGCTACGTAGTAGTATCTAAACGATTCCGATAACTGTCGCAGCAGACTTCCGAATTTGGAGTTCTGCACCGACGACTTTATCTATTAGCGTACAGCTAGGCGCCCCTAATTATTTAACAACTACACTCACTTAATCTACGATCAGCATTATAAATCGCGACTATAGAGTGGGTATATCGCTGCTCTGTCTATTCCTCCCACTGGGGCTAGCTAGGGCTGACTATCTAGATAAGAAATGTTGTTCCCCCGAGCTGCATAACTGCCCGAATGCTAAGTTCTCGCTACACCATTATTTCTACCCATGAGCTCAGCGCGCAGGCGGCAAATTGCTGGCAATTTCCAGCTGCTAGCTCCTGGCAGCTGTAAATCCGTCGCTCCATCGATCGAGTTATGGCCGGTGGAGCTGTAGTCAAGTCCACTAAATTAGCCACATCCGGCTAGTCGGCTTGCGTTTCTGATAAGAGCTCTTCACCGTTTCACTGTCGCTGGACACATAGCTTTATAGGGCCGGCAATGGACCATCTCGATTATGTTATCGAAAGTAATTGATGATTAAGCAATATTTCTACGGCGGCGGGTTGTTATTGGTACGGTAAAAAAAGAGCCCAGATCTTTCGATTTGCGTAATACATATTAAATACGTATACTATCGACACTTGAAGATCTACTACGTATACACAACAATTATTTCCAAATCTGGTAACACCTGGCGACAGATATATATGTCGCATTCATGGACCTTGTAGGAGGTTCAGGGCTATAGGCGATGCGATAATATAGTTTCCTGGCCAGGCCTTAGGAGAATATATATGTGAAATACGTAGCTTCAGTTCACTCGGATATTTCTTACAGCACGGTAGTGTAGTGAAACAAACTGGAATTTACAAATCAATTGAAAATGTCGACAAAGTATTCTAAGGATTCAAAGATTATCATCATTGGCGCCGGAGTGTTTGGATTATCAAATGCTCTTCATCTTGCCGATGCAGGCTACAAGGATATCACTGTGTTTGATAGATTGGATTTCTTCAAAAACAAGTACACGTTCTTGAACGGCGCTGACACTGCTTCTGCTGATATCAATAAGATCTTTCGAGCTCAGTACGCTGAAAAGTTGCATTACCAGAAACTTGCATTCGAAGCATTTGATATCTGGCAAAAGTGGGATAGAGATATTGGGTTGCTGCCCGAAGAGGAGGCAGAGAACTACACTGGTCTCCGCATTTTGGACTTGTGCTCCATGTTGAGACTTGATGACATTATTGGCCAGGAAGAGCTTGATAGTCGAAACAATTTTGAAAAGGAAGGCATTTTGCCATTGAGGTATGATATTGATAGCGAAGCTGATATCAAGAGAGCTAACGCTTGTGGACTCAAACACAAGCTCAGCTTTGCTTTGGATTTGAAGGAAAAATACAAGAACATTCACGGAGCTCTTGATAGTACCTCTGGTGTTCTTTATGCATCTAGGGGTTGCCAATATGCAAATTACTTATGCAGACAAAAGGGTGTCAAATTTGTTCTTGGTTCCCCCGAGGGCAAATTCAAGAAATATATCACTGAGGGCGATGCTATCAAGGGAATCGTAACTGAGGATGGTAAAGAGCATGCTGCTGATTTGGTCGTTGTAGCAGCTGGCCCTTGGTCTACTTCCTTGGTTCCTGAATTGGAAGGAATCAATGAAGCCGCTTCAGGAAATGTACTGATATTCAAAGTGCCTGAAGATAGAAAAGATCTCAGGGAAAAATACAAAAGCCGCAACTTCCCTATTGTTGGCTGGAAAACTGGGCATTCGCGTGAACATGATTACATGGGCGGTATGTTCATGTTCCCATTGATGGAGCCTGAAGGATACATGAAGATGATCATCCGACAGACTAAATATACAAACCCTACAAAACTTGAAGGTGATAGAGTTGTCTCGGTTCCTCGAACTGCAAACTCAGATCCTCCAGCCACTGCTCTAACAAAGCACATCATTTCTCAGGCTAAGGAATGGCTCGAAAAATTCTTCCCCGATCTTGTTGAAGCAGGTATTCAGCTAGAAAGTAAGATCCTTTGGTATACTGATACCATCAACAATGATTACATCTATGACTTTGTTCCTACCAAAGAAAATTTGTTTGTATCCACTGGTGGATCAGGACATGCATTTAAGATGCTTCCTGTTTTGGGCCAGTTTTTGGTAGATAAGATTGAAGGCAGGTCTAACTTCTACACTGATCTTTTCAAATGGAGGTATGCTAAAGATTTTACTTCAGATCCTAATGGCCTGAGAGAAGGTGTTGATGGGAAACGGGTGTACGAAAAACAGGATCTTTCAACGGAACTTGATTTGGAGTTCAAGAAGCTGAGCCTTAATGGAAGTAGCAAGGTCTAGGTGTGGATAGCGTATAGTGTGTCTCAACCATCTGTCTTTAGTCTAAGAAAATAAGAACAAAATTAAAGAGTTGTTTCTGATGTTCATTATATTATCAGGGTTACGCAAATGACTAGACCCATATTTGTGGCAGCTCTTTGTCATTGAAGTGACCGATAATCCCATCTCCGTGCGAAACCGGCCTAACAGTAACGACGAATATTTACATTTTTGTATGGCTATAAGTTGCTGGGATTGATCTTTTTTTTTTCTAATAACACCTTTTAAACACATTCAAATAATTACTAATTAACAATAATAAAATTGATAGTACTTTACTTGCAAGTCGTGTCTGAGGTGTCTTGATTCAGATTCGTGTGTGTATGCGGGCACATGAAATCCATGATATTACTAGTATAGGGCCGTATACAAGATTTTTTAATAATTGACCCGGCAAGTTATAGTTCCGGGCCTGTGCGCACATATTTGCTATAACGTGGATTCATCGGCGTTAATAGTTTCTCGGCGTTAAATAACATAATTGCGGGGCTTCTCCCCTCACACAAGAATTTTTCATAAAAACAATAATACAAGAATGGGCCACATGCCTTTATGAACAACTATAATCCGCAGTTTAACAGATTTTTTTCACTCATGTCAGGAAATGTTTGGGATTTGTCTTGCCGTCGTCGCCATTATTTCAAGTCTAGTCCCAGCTGTGGTGCTCAACAATTAGCCTGCTAGCATTAGCTTGGTGCGTAGAAACAATCTCTTATCGCGATCGGCGTGATAAGGATCAGTGAGGTGTTGCCAAAACAGGAACTCGATTGCGACGGCAAAAAGAAAACAAGATAATAGTCGTAATCTGTATCGTGGCTTCGAATTGTTAGCTGGAAGGATGTGATATAGTTGATTTGCATTCCGACGTAATTACCTCGAATTGTTACACCTAAATTCACAGGCCATAGCGACATGGTTCACCGTGCTCGGGGTTCTAATACCTCCTTGCGCATTATTGATATATAAACTATGGGTCTGACTTTGGCTAAGATTCAAGCACTATCTTGAACTATAGACAAAAATGACTGTAACAACAAGTTTGAACGAGGTTATCATTGTTGGAGCTGGAATATTTGGGCTTTCTACCGCCCTCGCTCTATCAAAGAGGTACCCTGAGAGTAACATCCAAGTCATCGACAGGTTTGAACCACCTGTAGCCGACGGAACAAGTGTAGATACTACCAGATGTCTTCGATATGATTATGTGGATGAAGCGTATGGAAAGTTGTCCAAGGAATCACTTGAGCTTTTCAAGGCTGATCCAGAACTCGCCCCCTTTTTCCACCAAAATGGAATGACTTTTGTTTATGACGGCAAGGAAGACAAGTGGGGTAAAATCTGGCATAATCAAATAGCCAGCGTAGAGAAATTAAACGGCGGCGAGAATAATATTGTTCAGTATAAGGATACTGAAGCTGTTTTCAAAAAGATTCACGGGAAGACAGCTGTACCTCAAAGTAAGGAACAACTTGGGTATGAACCTAGATGGAATAAAGGATATACAAATACACATGATGGGTTTGTGGATGCCGCAAAAGCAGTCAAGGCCTTCTACGGTAAATGCAAAAAGGTCTCTTCTATTCAATTCACTTTTGTTGAGGTGGACGAACTTCTGTTCAAAGAAAACACAAAGCAAGCCATTGGTGTCAAGCTTGTGAATGGCCAAGAGCTGAAATCGGATCTGGTTGTCATCGCTACTGGTGCTTGGTCACCCAAATTAGTTGATCTTAGTGCGGTAGTCAAGACTAGCGGCATAGAGGTTGCATGGCTTAGCGTTTCTCCCGAGGAAGAAGCTAAATGGAAAGATATGCCAATCACCACCAACCTGTCAACTGGTATTAACCTTTTCCCACCATATGAGGGTGAGATCAAGACCTTGAGAAGATCGCCAGGGTTCAAGAATACTATCAAAGTTGCACATCCTGATCCAACTAAACGAAGTGAGACTGTGGAAATATCTTACCCCAGAACAAACGTCACTAACCCCGATGATTGGATTCCTGAAGAAGCAGAAAAAATCTTGAGAGAAAATTTGCAAGAAATCATGCCTGATCTTTGTGACAGACCATTTATTAGAAGCAAAATCTGCTGGCTTACTCAAACTCCCAGTGCTAACTTCATCATTGATTACCACCCGGATCTTGAGAACGTGTTGCTGGCAACCGGTGGATCAGCTCATGCCTGGAAATTCTTGCCAGTAATTGGTGATAAAGTTGTTGATTTCATTGATGGCAAGCTTGAGGCGATTTGGAAAGAGAGATGGTCATGGAAAGAGAAACTCCTACATGATGCTGATAATGGAAGTGCACCGCGCATGACTGGAGATCCTGTTGAATGGTCCGAAGTTGTTCGCTCTTCTCCTCAGTAAAGCTATTGAAAAAATAGTTTTTTGATTAGTAGGTTAGCTTAAATTGTTGATATTTTGCAGGTCAAAAAAGTAATTTCTTCACCAATGTAATCATCTCGCTTTTCGACTTGTAGTAGCATACCTTGAATTTCATATTTTTACCATATGTACTTAAATTCTTCAAAAGTTTCAGGACTGTTATAAATATGATCTGGATCTTCAACCTGCAGGTGTTTCTCTGGTCAGATTTGATCGTCAAAAAAACCCCACGTGACAAGCCATTGTAGCGATTAATTGCACAGTACTGGTATGCCAGTTTCAATCAGGTAACCGTGTATCTGTTTTATTATATTGATGTGAACATTGTTACACTGATTTCAATTGTGTGTAGGATAATCTTTCGCGAACAATATTAAAACCGCAGTCTCAGAGCTGATCCTGCCAAAACACAATGATACTCGCACGAGATCGTGGAAATTCCAAAATCATTTTCGCTTTACAACTTGTGACCTATTACTTGGCTCATTGGATTCATCTACTAGAAATTTCAGCCTTGAAATTTACAGGACAAATCCCCTTAAAAAAACTGGTCTGACGTTTTAATGTCCTAAAGGCGTTTGCTTGAAAATCTGAAAGGCGGGGTAAGGTCTACTTTCTAATTGCCGCGCGGATAAAAAAGAAACGCGCGATACTACCGATGAGAAGAATTCCTGGAAACGGTACTGCTAGCCGATGATTGTCACCTTCACATGACTTTGATTTTTTTTTTTCGCGTACAGGTATGGCCACATACTCCTGATAAAATACATTAAACGCCAATGAGAATGCTGGTTCCAACAGCCTTTGGTGGTGCATCTGTCAAAGAGCTTTGTTATTATCTGCGTAGACCCACTACCAAGATCTCCAACCTATAGCAAAGTACCATGAGATCTCGATCTATCATTAGTATATAGTACTTTGTTATATCGGCCTCCTATATCTGTTTACGCAGAGCGAGCTACCGGACTTCGTAAATACCGAGAATTTCGGACTTTATCATCGATTACTTGTATAGTAGCAATAGTCTCATTACAGCTCACTGCTGGAAAAAAAAAGTTCATACTTGTTTCGAATAATCCATCGAAGCACTGTTTGCTGCGGGGGAGAAAGTTACCTCGTGTGGGGAAATCTTAATATCTCAAGCCCAGACTTTTATGTACTTGTATCAACGATGAGCTGAGGAATTTTAGCTTCAGAGCTCTTGCCCCAATGTTACTTACTGGTGATGCACACAATAATGTATCGAAAAATCTGCCTTGCTAAGCCACAGCATAGATCTAAATAGACTACTACAGTTACAATACTCGCTTGCACATATTATAACGCGATTGATATCAGTACCCTTCGTTCCCCGCCAAACTAAAACAAAAAAATATACAAGATTTTTTTTTTCCTTTTGAAGGTTCCAACACATAGAAAACAAAAATTCTGCTTATGCTCAGTTTCATCAAATGAACATTAAATTTGTTCATGAGTATTCAGCTTCTAATGACAATAAGCGCACTCGAAGGGCTTGCTTGGTTTGCCAGTCACGAAAGATAAAATGCTCCGGTACAGATCCATGCACTTCTTGCAAAAGAAAAAGTACTACTTGTACCTACAAACCAAACCATGTACCTAGGTTTAAGGGTAAAATTCAGCAATCTGCAGTGGCATCTTTGAGTCCGACGGAGTTGCCACCATCACCTCCTCCTATGAACATTTCACTACAAGCAACGTCTAGGCCGTTATTACCAAGAAGCAGTACTTCAGATACTACTATGTCTACTTCTACTACAACTAGTACGAGTCCAAACAAAAGTCAAAATATGGAATCAAGTCCAACAATGGCTACAAAATCTGTGAAAAGAAAAACTGCCCGCCAGCCGTACTTCAGATGGTTAGGTTTGACGGCTGTTGCCCCGCCTTCGGTTGGTCCTTTCAGATTGCTGTCTGTAAATCTTGTTTCAGACGAAGATGAAAAATGCCCTAAATCAGTCCTAGTAGAGAGAAATCCACTTTTTGATACTCTTGAAATTAATTCATCTTCTGAGTATGGGAAGAAAGATGGAGCTACAGCGGATAGAGATCAACAACCTTTAAACATTGGAGACACAAATACGAGCACAACCTCTTGCGACCATATACACGCAACACCATTTTCTATTGTTGAAGATCTGCCCATTCCTCCACTTTGCCTGTACAAATATTTTATAGAAAGTCTTGGAAATTTTTTACCTCCGCCTGGGGTTGAAACTTTTGCGGCCAATTACGAAGAGGGTGTTTTGTGCGACTTCTTGCTGTATTCAATGGCAAGCCTTGCACAGCGTATCAAAATTGCGCACGAAGACTTTGATGACTTATCTTTAGTAGACAGGTACCTTGTCAAGGCCAAACAGCTCATCTTACCACATTTGGCCGCGCCAAGTGTCGAAGTAGTGTATGCTTTGGTGCTCATTGCGTACTCTGAGTTTGCTGATGATAGAGACTCAGGGCTATGGGCATGGTCTGGTATGGCCATAAGAATGTGTTATGACTTAGGATTACATAAAAAAGACCGCATGAGCACTGATGATGACAGTGCAAGGATTTTTTGGTGCGTAGTATGTCTTGATAGACTGATATCATGTGGTACAGGTCGTACTACTACTATACCCGCAAAAGATATTGAACATAATCCGCCTGCTAGGAACATTGGCCGTGCTGATCCATTCCCATACATGTGTAAACTTTTCATGCTCATGGGAAAGATATCAAACTATTTAAATGAGACGGACCGAAAACCACAGCTTGAAATTTTAATGAATTTTCAACATGAACTAAGCGATTTTTATTTACAGCTGCCCGAAGAACTTTTATTTGATGTGCAGAACTTTCAAGCTTATGCAAAAATCCATCAAGCACAAGTTTTTCTGCTGCTGCACATCTGGCATCAGGCATTGGTGCTTAGCGTCAGCCATCCAACACTGGTGTACCCTCGTTCTCAATTTGAAGTTCTAAATAAGCCAGAAGTGACTGCCACTGGTGCAATCAGTATAGCAGACATGATTTCCTTTGCAGATCTGATTGATTCCAACTCTTTCATGATGAATCCGTTTTTGTCTCATGCGATAATGATGGCAGCATGCGCAGCTCTAACTTTATGGAGGTACTCTCAACCCAATTCTGCACCAGCACATCAACTGCACACGGTACTTAAGTCACACAGAACTTGCCGCGAGGTTTTAAACAGAATGCGTCAAGTGTGGCATGGTATATCCTGGCATTGCAAGACCTTGTCGTCACTCGAAGCTAGCGAACCTGATGTCGACCTTGCAGCCGAGACCAATGCACTAATCTCCACAAATGACCACGGTGTCATACGGAAAGCCAGTAATGACGAAGAAACTAGAAAATGGTTGTCAATGCAAATGAACGAAGATAATGATATATACGGCCTTCTTGTCTCAGGAACAGTCGATGTTATAGGAACTGAAATAGAGGACTTGTACAAGAGCTTTTAATAAAAATCAAACGATTTCTGTAACAATTCTTGCCACCGCGTCAGTATCATGTCCAAACCTTCCCAGAAACAAGCCATCAATCGAATTTTTAAGCTGGGTGTAAAGACCTTCGCCAGCACTACCGCCATATATTACAGGTCGGTTAACTCCAAAACGACCTTTAAGACCCTCCACTACATGCTTGATATGTGGTATACTGGCAGGGTGTGATTTCCCAATAGCCCAAACTGGTTCATAAGCAATAATAACAAGATCAGAGTCATCAATATCTGCTAAAACATCTTCAACCTGCTTTATGCAAAAACTCAACGCTTGTTGAGAATCGGGGAACTGCTCCGGCTCACCAACACATAACAATGGGGTCATACTGCACTCAACTAGAGCTTTTGCTTTTTTGGCTATATCCTTATCCGTCTCGTTGAAGATTCTGCGACGTTCAGCATGGCCTATTTCAACTAATTTAATAAACCCAAGTTCTGCTAAATTTCTCGGGCTTATTGTGCCCGTGTAAGCCCCAGACTCATGAAACACGTCTTGTGCTCCTAACCAGACATGACTAGGAACAGCGCCAATGTCAACAACTGCTAGTGAGACAATATCCGGGATTATAAACAACTGAACATCTGTGTTCTTGACGAGCTTGAAAACAGACTCCAAGTTTTCAAGGTACTGCCGTGTTTGACAAGGTGTGAAATATGTTTTTAAAGATATACCGAGATACATTGTAATAATATATATCAAGCCCTTGTTCAAACCAATAAATCTCTATCCGACCAGTAATCCAAGTCACTTGACGTAATTCAAATTTCGAGTTAACGTTCAAACTTGCTATTTTTAAAATGTCTGTGGCTTTGAAAATATTTGATGATCAAGGTAAAAAAAACAAATCGGGATTACCGCATGGGGAAGTTTCCGTCTCCCCACACTTTGGATCGGCACTCGTGCGAACCCGAGTTGAATATTCAACATCTTGTTAAAGACTCGAAACAGTTACGACTGTATATCCAAAAGCAAGTACAGTGTAATGTAACATATTTACTCGACGCAAGTTGCTACTGTATCATAGCAGCATATCTTTGTCTCCGCATACTCATGCATAGATTTACGGCTCTACGCCTACAGCTATAGCTACTAGGAAACAAAAACAAAAAGACAAAATCACTTTTCCGGTCCCGAGAACAATGTTACAGAAACTTTTCTTGGGTCAAGTATGAAACTTTCACGGTGAGAAATCACCTACATTGGCAGCATTTATCTTAACATGTCGTTGCATGCCGAAGGCGTATTGCTACACTATACATATACATTTTGATGTTAATGAACCCCTCCCCTGTCGGAAAAACAACTGTCAAGTGGCACGATGAGCGGGGTTTTCACAAACGGCCGTATCACTTGCATTTATGACCACACAGGTGGATAGCTTCTTGTAGACCTGTGATTTGAAAAACAAACAGGGAGCAAGCAAGAAAAATAAAGTACATGATCGCCAAGATTTACTAGGTATACCAGAGTGACGTCAATCAGTATTATGATCCGTAGGCGCATCGCGGGGTAGTAAACTATCGGGCCGAACCATGAAATCTGGGGTAACATCTAATTTGGTAATTTCCGTTAAATCCGAGCACATTTTACCAATATATAAACCCGGTTTCGAGACCAGTTTTTTTCCTGTTTCTGGGTTGTATTCACTCTGCTATAATTTTTTTCATAGTTAACTCACTGCTTACTATGGGCATTTACAAACAAAGAAACGAATATTTTGGATTCAGAGGCGACAGCCTTCACAGGGCAGTCGCCTCTCTGGCAGGTATGGGTTTTTTACTTTTCGGTTACGATCAAGGTGTAATGGGAGGGTTTTTGACTCTACCGTCATTT
Source organism: Groenewaldozyma auringiensis (assembly GCA_030574195.1). Lineage (NCBI taxonomy): Eukaryota > Fungi > Ascomycota > Dipodascomycetes > Dipodascales > Trichomonascaceae > Groenewaldozyma > Groenewaldozyma auringiensis. The sequence goes on from JAJMEP010000018.1 coordinate 12,840, forward strand.
TTGAATCAGTTCCCTCGCATGAATGATAGTACTATTCAAGGTGCAGTCGTCGCTATTTACGAGATCGGTTGTATGTGTGGAGCTTTATTGACCATGTGTGTTGGTGACCATTTTGGTCGTCGTAAGATGATTTTTGGTGGTGCCGTGATTATGATTATAGGAGCTATTTTACAAACCACTGCCTTCAGTGTTACGCAGTTGGCTGTTGCCCGGGTTGTCACTGGCGTGGGCAATGGTATGAACACTGCGACTGTGCCTACCTGGCAGTCAGAATGTGCCAGAGCTGAGCAACGTGGTAAGCTTGTAATGCTTCAAGGATCATTGATTACTGGTGGTATCATGATATCATACTGGTTAGATTTAGGGTTCTATTTCTCCCCAGGTCAACTTCAATGGCGGTTCCCTCTTGGGTTTCAAATCTTCTTTGCAGTTTTCTTAGTAATTTTTGTGCCCTTATTGCCAGAATCTCCTAGATGGTTGGTCAAAAAGGATAGAATAAGTGAGGCAAAACATATTTTTGCTCTGTTCGAAGATACTACTCCAGATGACGAGTTGGTGATTGCGCAAGTTGAAGAAGTTTTGAGCTCTATTATAGAAGAAGAGCAAGGCTCCGGTACTTCTGATATCAAGAAGATATTCACTATGGGAAAAGAAAAACATTTCCATCGGGCATTTTTAGCGTTTTGGAATCAAGCATTCCAGCAACTGAGTGGTATTAATCTGATAACCTACTATGCAGCCTTTTTGTTTCAAAATAGTATAGGTCTTTCTTATATCAAGAGCCGTATCCTGGCCGCTGCTAATGGCACTGAATACTTTTTGGCAAGTTGGATAGCTTACTATACCATTGAAAGGATTGGCAGAAGAAAGCTCATGCTGTTTGGTGCTGCGGGGCAATGCTTCACTATGGCTATTCTTACAGGAACAGTTTATGCCGCACAGGATTTGGGGAACAGTGGCGCGGGAATTGCTGCAGCAGTATTTTTGTTTGTTTTCAACAGCTTTTTTGCTGTAGGATGGCTAGGAATGACTTGGTTGTACCCTGCAGAAATAGTTTCTCTCGAAGTTCGGGCACCTGTGAATGGATTGAGTACTGCTTCTAATTGGATCTTCAACTTTTTAGTCGTCATGATCACACCGGTAGCATTTGATAACATCAAGTATTACACTTACACGGTATTTGCTGCCCTAAACGCAGTGATATTTGTAGCCACTTGGATATTTTATCCTGAAACTGCAGGCCGCTCATTGGAAGAGATAGATGAGATCTTCAAAGTGTCCAATCCTAAGACACCATGGGACGTTGTTAAAATCGCTAACACATTGCCTCACAGGAATGCAAGACTTGGAGGTCTGGACATTTCTGATGATGTCAAGGCAAGAGTTCTTGGCGACCATATTGAGAAAGTATAATTAGACATGACAGTTTGTATCGTTGTTGATTTTTGTGTATTATAATGAAATTTATATCAAATTAAACGTACAATGGAACGATTATAGAGTTTAGTTCACAATATTCAACCCAGTTGACGCATGATTTTCCATCGCGGTCAGTATCCCAACAATAATGCAATACGTCCATAACCAATTCAACAGTTCTTAGTCCAGTGCACTCCCTAAGTCGTACTAGATCTTCCATATACAAGTGTCTATTACGTTTCCCAACAATATCGACTCCCAAAACAAGCAAAGGTAGTGTTATAACAGGCAGTCGCTGTCCCGAGCTGAAATATTTTTCATAAACTTGGAAAACTTGCTTTGACTGGCTCATTAGACCTTTTACCGCTAATAGGACCTGTGGCGCAGTTGGTGAATCTTTACGAATCAATTGAGACGAGTAAAGCTCAACCATATCTCGAGTGAAAGAAAACAGTAAGAAGTGGTCAGAATTAGTGTATTCTGGTGCTGTAGCAACTCTTATAGATTCTTCAAGCTGGTTCGCTCTTTTGAATATTGTTCGTATACCATCCTCATTTAAAGAGCTGTACTCTTCATCATACTCGTTAAACAATGCCTCATCCTGAATGGTATATACTTGTAACAACCGCGCAAGATATGATACTTGAGAATACCCCTTTATCAATGGAGACCAAAAGCTCATCCCCAACCCGTCAAAATAATTTATGTTATCAAAAATGTCACCACGAATTTCAGGCAAAACATCAAGGTCCACAATTTTGTGGAATTCTTCTATCGATACTGCCCCCTCAGCCTCCATCAAGCTTTGAAAGCGGAAGGCTGTTAGAAAATGAAAAGATAATAGTTTCAACAAGCAACTAACAGTTAAACCATTTTTTAGTACTTCAACACCTCCGCGTAATGATACTGTTCTCTGACATAGCTCCATCAACCGTAACCATAGCATGCTAGGTTGTCCCTTAAGAGTTTCTAATGACAGCAGCATAAAAATCATCATTAAAGTGTGATCACAGCACATTGATGAAGCGTAAGCCAGTCGTTTATCAAGATCAGACAAAATATTGCTTGTCAAAGCACTATTGAAATCATCTTGCTTGAGTTTACCTGTGTCTAGCCCTCTACCGGCTAGTCTCATGTGGGAACTAGCGTACAGCAATATGCATTTAAGTACAGTGATGTTCGACAATGCCAATGGCAGACAAACGTTTAGCCAACTGATGGATTTTCTTGATGGTTCGTTCGTATGAGTGTTTGGTGATAGCGATATGTAACAAAAATAGGTAAAAAGTGACTTGGCAGTATCGACTGAAAGATAACTCGGCAAGTTAATAAATAATGGACCCGCTATAACTGGTATTGAGGGCACTTCAATGTAAAGTTCGTTTTTGATGCTTCCCAAATCCACCTTCAAGTTAAATTTGTTCAAAAAAGAAGGTTCCAGCATTGTAGGCTGCACCTCTTCGTCGTTGGCCGGATAAGTGTCTGTGAGAATACTCAGCGACTGCTTATCAATAAAATCATTGAGGAAAGAATGCATACCATATGAAAAATCAGGCACTCCCTCAGAATTAATAACCAATACTCGCGCACTTGATGATAAACAACTGGAGGGTTTAGTATTTTTATGAATCACTGTACGTTCATTAAAAAGAGGTACAGTCTTGACGACTTCATCAAGGCTTATTGATGTCTCCGACACTTTAGCATTTCTATCTCTAACGTGGATAAATTCATGGGCCCTACCATCAGGACCTGACAGAACAGTCTGGAACACAACATGTCGAACAAACTCTTTGTAAGATTCCACAGTGTTTATGATTTGTCTAAACCTATCATTTGTTGAGGGTAACGGCCCAAGAAGTGACTCTTCTTCAATAGACCCGTCAGCAGATGAAATTACTGAAATCCTGTCATCATCCGAAGGCGGGGTTATGGGATTGGTACTATACTTCTCTTGGTGAATGTTTCTTGGAGTTTTCGTTATCGAACTGCCTGGTTTGTAAACTTTGAACTCACGCGCAGCGACTGAAACGTATTCACAATGAGCTTTGCGTCTATCGCAGTCAGCACATGGGCTATTTCCATCGCAACGTTTCCTTGATTTTGAGTTAGGCCCACAATGCTCTTGAAATCAAAAATTTGAAAAGTTTCAAAATATTAGACTTACTTTCGACGTTTACATTCGGTACACCGTTTCTTTACCTGTGCTCGACTTTGCTGTAATTCTAATTCCATTTTAAGCATTACTGCACCTCTTCTGGCTTGCTTATCATAATAGCGCTGCCAAGTATGTGCGCTTTAAAAAATGGCAAGGGAAATAAAAGAGCTGAAATTTCAGGAATTCACACTACCCAATAGGCTCCAAAGAAAGCGTATTAAAACCGCAATCAGATATGCTATAGGTTTTGGTTATCTAATGGGGACCCCTGGTGTGTAATCGAACTCGATCCAGAACTAGTGCCAATCAAGATAAGATGTAGTGCAGATTTTAGATACTACAAATGTTCCGGCGGCTACCTAGTGATAAGAACCGAGGAATCTTACTGATGATGCCCGATTTGATAGGCCAACATTTCCGACATTTTTTCAGCATACAAACTGGTGTATTGCACCACTTACCCTGATGTATTGTCGTAGTAAAATACCACAAGAATGATCTGGATCCGTTCATCCTACTGATGTCATGTTGATTTTAATGAAATTCTTGCACTCACCAATTTTGTGGAAGTATGCGCTGTCGTTTTTTATGCGACACTATGTGTAGAGTCCGATAACCAGTCAAAGTCGCTTGTTTCCTGTTAAGGGTATTCATGAAAAGCTCGTTACAAAACCTTAGCCATATCGATATTTGGGACTAAACACTTCAACGTTTTGCTAGGGTCTCAGTTTACTAACAATACTAGAACCAATAATATCTAGGTTGTCTAAACCAGTCAAACTAACCACAATGTATGGTATACTTTCAAAAGTGCGTCACAACAATGCCAAAAAAAAGTTGTGTTGGCATTCTACTTTTTTATATACATGGCGTGATGTGAGTTAAATCACAGGGTCCAGTACTGTAGGATCAAATACATGTTGGTCAATACGATCGATCCGACTTAATGAAACCAGTTCTAGAAATCTGGAGAACTGGTTAAAGTGATACCTTATCTTGAGATCATTACTTCAAACTGTCGAGTTGTTGTGTTCATGATGTTTTAAGTAACCCTAGCCTTTAAAAAAAAGATACCTGCGCACATAAACACCGTCAAAGCAAAATTTATTGATTATATAACTTATAATTGGAACTTCTGGGTGATTTATGAAAATCAGTCTGTTTTGACTTTCGGAGCTAGCGACGGTATAGGTATATGGATACCAGTCATACCTTCAAAAAAGGCAATAAACCCTACTGCCCAAATGAGTACGCCTACTACAAGTCCTATCCAACCACCGGCAAGCAAAGTTTTTGGCTGATTCAAATGGTACCCAGCACCCAACACCGTCAAACAAACAAACGCTAATATAAGTAGCGTCATCAATAGAACGTTGGTTCTGATAGCTCCAACGGCGAAAAACACCACCAGAACTGCGTACATGAACAGATATAGTGCTAATGCTTGTGTGAACTCTGGATCTGTCGTACCATCGTCTAAAGTATATGCATCAATTATGCCCGTGCCTGGCAGGTATATTATTGCAAACTGGATATAAAAAGCCGAAAAACAACTGTACACGGTAGCCCCGAAAAGATCTTTGACTGCAAACGACCACATACCAGCTAATAACTGGACCAAACCACCGAGGAAAATCAAGACTCCCATGATAAGATTTGGTTTGGTAACGCCTGCCGCGTTTACAACTGTAAGACAAACTAGAAACCAGCTTGTTCCTAGTGCAAATGCTCCCATTGGTGTTGGGTCTGCATATCTGGCGGCTCCAGGTTCTAGTCTTACATATGTGCGGTATTCTTTATCAGGATCAATTGCTGTAGGATATGGGTATACTGTACTCTGAGTAGGGCCAGCTTCAATTTCGTATCGAGTATTATTTTGGATACTATCAGTTTTGCCGTAACTACTTTCCATATTGTTCAAGTAAGTTTTAATATTTCAGGTTCAACCAGGGAGTTTCAACCAGACAATTTTTTTTTATTTCTAAAAGCAACCGGCTCTCCAATAAATATAGAGTTTTTTTATCTCTGTTTCTATACTTTTGATTCTTGTTTTCTTCCACAAAAAGTATAATGTGACTTATGTATAAATATGCTACGGCGCAGCCCCTCTCGGCTGAACCTTATAGAGTATAACGTTTGCCAACACGAGGTCCTAAATGAACTTTCACACATGTCGATCATGAAAGAGGGGTAGGTGACTGGTAAGAGGTTCAAATACTGGCAAATTCTAATACTAAGAATGATACTTCTTGTGATAGTGGACATGGCTCATTGTGAAAATGAGTTCATCCCTTTCTCCCGGTCGATAAGTGTGGGTGTTATAACTAATTGTTATGCATTCCCCACATTTTATTTGATGCGTTTCAGCGCCGATCGTCTCGGAGCAGCGCAACTACTTGGAGCGCGCTACAAGAGGCAATGCTTTAAAAGTACGAATAAACAGACCCTGAATAAGCATTTTGCTATACATAAAGTTACTGACGTTCTGTATTTTACAGTGAAGATACTTGTTGGCGTAGCTATATGTTAGGGAAAGTCGTGTTTCTGCCCAGGGACTGACTAACCCAGTACCCCAACGCTTCGCGGGCTATGTTATTACTGGACCATCTTCGCGTCGGATGTACTCGATTAGCAAATAAGAGGAAAAACGTGTTACTTGCTCTGTCAATTGCAAGAGTTGTACCCGTGAAACCTGTGTGACCAGCACACTCAAGGTTAGCCATTGGCCCCGACCAGTAATTTTGATTCAGCTCAAAGCCGAGACCATGCTCGTTACCGGGGAAGTTTTGATTGAAGTTTGTGAAAATGAGGTCGGCAGTTTCTTTACTGAATAACTTGACTTCGCCGTAAGTACCATTATTGAGTATCATCTGGCAAAAAATTGCCGTATCACGAATAGTTGAAAATAGCCCCGCATGACCGCTCACTCCTTGTGTTGCCCAAGCATTCTCGTCGTGAACAGTACCTCTTACTGGCTGCGGTCGTTGTGGTTCTGTGGTACCCAGAACTGCTATTTGGAATTCCTCGGCCACCATTCTGTCGTATTTGGGCGGGGTTTCAACGTTACCTTTGTTGAAAAACGTATCATGCATACCCAAAGCACTGGTGTACTCGCCTATGAGCACGTCGAGCGGCTTTCCGGTGATTTCTTCTAGTACCAGCTGAAGGTTCATGAAATTCAAATCCGAATACAGATACGTTGAACCTGGCTCATTGATGAGAGATTGCATGGCTATAGCATACCGTTTCTGCTCCAAAGTGCTATAGTAAGTTGAATTATACAGAGCAGGGCTAGGGTCGGCATCAAATCCCGATGTATGCGTCATCATTTGAAGAATAGTAACATCCTGCTTGTTATTGGTAGCAAAATATGGCAAGTAGGTCGCAACTTTTTCGTTATAATCCAATGTACCTTTATCTATCTCAATAAGCGCTGCTACAGCTGTGAAAAGCTTGGTAAGGCTTGCCATATCATATATGGAGTCGACAGACGCTTTAACTTTTTCATCATCATTCAAAAGTGTACCATTTTGGTCCGCATACAACTGGGCATATCCAGTGGCAAACTCGCTCACGATAACACCATTGTGCCCGACGATAACAGCAGCACCAGGTTCGATAGGATGCACTTCATTGTACGAAAACCGGCCATAGTTGGCGGGATCGCAGTACGCAGATATGTTCTTTTCGAGCTCTTTTAACGGCGCAGATAGTAACTCGACCGATTCAGGGGTACCGTATGTCAAACGATTAGTATAACTCATAACTGAAGATAATGCTGAAAATGAGATTAAGACCGCACCCCAGCTGGAAAACATGATAATGAGTTGATAATAAAGAGCGAAAAAGAGCTCGACGTTTTTGGCTGTTTATATAGGCATTGCCTTTCATGGAGATCTTTCAAGATTGTGTTCGGCGATTTCGGCGATGCCGTCGATGCCTTGAACTGGGGTACTACCAATGACATTGAGATGGCACCGATATGCAATGCGCTGAAATTCCCGCCTAGCTAACGATATTTATAAAACTATGACGTTGGGATTCGAATGTCGTAAAGTCACAATGGAACATGTACAATTTCCATTGCGGTGGGAGGGGAAACAAAAATATTCACTAGAATTCACATTACTCATTAAAAACAAATAAAAAAACAAACGAACTTTACAAAAAAACACACACGTCTTATAAAGGCAAAACGACATAATCGTCCTAGAAAACCTGTAACTGTAAATTACAATTGAATCACTTCTTGTTGGCAGCAGCCTTTGCGAGTCTAGCGCTCTTGACCAAAGGCGCCAAGCTTCTGACACTGTCAGCTTTCTGAATAAAAGGATGATCCAACAATTCCTGGGCAGTTGCACGAGCATCGACATCAACACTCAATGTCCAGTCCAAAAACTCTTTAAATACAGGCGAAAGATCCTCAGGGTTTTGGATCTTTGGTGTACCATTCGTAGCGATCAAGAATAGGGCACGAATAGGCGGTTCATTCAAATATGGCGGCTCACCTTGAATCATTTCAATAGCCATAATACCCAGCGACCATATATCAATCTTAGGCCCGTACTCTTGTCGATTGACTACCTCAGGTGCCATCCAGTAAGGTGTACCAACCATAGTTGTACGTTTAGCTTGAGCATCATTGATCTGAGCACAATACCCAAAATCGGTCAACTTGATATCACCCTTGACTGATAATAATACATTGTCACTCTTGATATCACGGTGAATGACTCCCTTAGAATGCAAATGATCCAAACCCATCAAGGTTTCATGACACACAGCTCCAATCTGTCCCTCGCTCATCATATTGTATGACACAACATCAGTCAGACTACCACCTTCCATAAACTCCATAACAACCCACAGATCGGCCTTGTGGAGGTAACTGTCAATGAAATTAACAATGTTCTTGTGCTTGCTTTCCTTCATGATAAGAATTTCATTTATGATAAGTTCCTTATTAGGCTGTTGAGCCAGGTTCATCTGTTTGATAGCAACACAGTTGTTAGTGTGTACTTCGTTAGCAGTGAAAACACCACCACTAGCACCTTGCCCAACTTTAGACAGGTTCTGGTACAGCTTCGTAGGATCGCCAGGAGTACAGATCAATTGCAGCCTAGCAATAGCTTCGTTATCACGTCGTCGTTTCGCTTCACGTCGCTTAGCGGCGGCTTGGCGGTCCTTAACACTTCCGGTGGAAGGTTTACCACCAACAGCTCCATCACTAGTTTTCTGCAATTGCCGAAGCTCTTGGGCGTTAATTGTCTTGTCCTGTACGCTCCGTTGCTCCTGCTGTTCTTGTAATTGTTGCTGTTGCTGTTGCTGTTGTGTCTGCTGCTGTTGCTGTTGCTGTTGTCTAGTTTGTGGCTTACCGTCAGCACCCACATGCTGCTGTTGAACGCGAACTTTGGCTGTCTCAGGACCAACATACTGTTGTTTTTGGTCATTCCTTTGCTGGTACTGTTGTTGTTGTTGCTGCTGTTGTTTATGGTACTGCTGCAGCTGCTTTCTTTGCTGTTCCTGTTGTTTTCGCTGGCGGGCCTCTTGCTGTTGCCTCATTTGTTGCTGGTACAACAACTGTAACCGTTTCTCCTCCATCTTCTTCTGGTGCTCTTTGATCTGCTTCTGCTTCAACTGCATTAATTGCTGTTGTTGAGAAGTCTGAGATCCTCTAGTACCAGTAGAGTCTGTACTTCCAGCACTGCTTCCGTTATTCAACAGAGGCGAGGGACCCAACTTACCAGATTTCTCAAACTTGGCTTGGACCGATGGTACACCCAATGGAGGAGCTGGCGGAGGTCTAGGCGGTGGAGATCTTGGAATAGACTTTGGCGACTTCACATCTAACCCGGATGAAGTCACACTTGGTCCTGAAGAAGATGTCACCCTTGGGAGTGACGCCGTAGGCGGCGGCGATGTTGGCCCTTGCTGCGACGCCGACTTCCTGTTCTGTGACGAAAGAGGAGCCGGTGGAGCCGGTGGCGGAGGCGGTGGCGGACGAACCGGAGAAGCTATAGAGCTAGTACTTGTCGGAGGTTTAGGTGCAGGTCGCGAAGGGATGAAATCCATATTTACCGCTGTATCTTCACTTTGAACACTTGGACTAGCCGTGGGCGTAGAATCGTAAAATGGGCTCATAACCGTTGCACCTGGAGATACTGGCGGCTCAAAGTAATGAGGTTTAGCATGGTCAAACTTCTTCCATACGTCTTCCTCCTGAGAACTCTCATAAAACTTCATAACATTACTGATTGCCTGTGAATGTTCCTGAGCTTCAGTTTTCGATATCCCGTTATCTTCCAAAAGTCTGTCCCATTCCTTAGGAATTCCTGTAAACTTGCCGGTATCAGAATTAAACCCAACATGCGTGACATGCTTAGCATTGTAAGGGCTTGAAATTTTCAGTCCATTCGAAGTAGTTGTAGTACTAGTAGCAGTACTGGTAGAATTTGAAGAGTCCTCGTTGCTACTACCGCTGCTTGAAGTATTTCGCTTGTTTGATGATGGAGTGGTTGTTTCTCGCATAGAGTTGACCAGGTTAGTGAAAACGCCCCTTACTTTGGTCCCGCTCAAAGTAGTTCTTCGTTTCCTTCCAGAGGAAGCCGAAGATGGGGCTGAACCTGCTGATGATGACCACCCCGGACTAGATAAACTACCACCGCCGCCGATAGGACTAAGTCCAGCATTAGAACCACCGGTAGTGCTATTTGTTCGAAATTGAAATGCATTGCTGCCTGGAGATGCGCCTGGATATGTTTCTGAAGTGGTTGTGCTTCCTGTCATGTTACTACTGTCCTCAGTGTAGCCCGTACCTAAACCAGCCGATGGGGTTCTAGACGATTGAGAAAATGCACTATTTGAGGTCAACTCTGACTCGTATGCATACTCGGCGCTGAAAGTATTGGGAGTAACTGGGAACTTCCCGTTATTGTTATCTTGTAAAAGAGGAGTTTTAGGAACAGCGCTTGAAGATTCTCTACTTTCTTTGGTCTTGGTAGACGTTTGGCGATCAAGTTGGCTAATATGCGAGGATACAGGTGATAACGATGATGAGGTTCCCGATTGGCGATTGAAAGCTTCGCGACTTTTCGAATTGATAGATGCTGCTAATGAGGCACGACTTGATCGCACCTGCTGCTGCTGATTATCATCATCATCTTGACGCTGCAACTGTTGCTGCAAATCATAGCTGCGCGGAGAAGACTGCATTTTCTTACTGGTCACTTCAGATATACTATTGGTAACATTATCGACAAAGCTTCCCCGAGCACTAAGTCTAGCAGCAGCTACTGCAGCGGCAGGGATCCCGGCAGCATCGCGTCCAAGAGGTGATCGTATTGACAATCTTCCAACGGACTCTTCAAGAGGAGAATTATACGTCTCTGTGCCGCTGCTACTTTCGCTTTCACCTGACGATCCTTGTGGACCATTACTACTACTGATCGATCCACTTTCAACGCGAGTAATTGACTTTAATCTGGGCACGTTGGGGCCAGTAGTTACCACCCCATCTCCAGTTTCGCGTTCAGCGACAGCAGTATAATCATACTGCTGTGGTGGGTCTTGCGAGTGTTCATTGTTTATAGAGTTGGTATTGGTGTTCATGGTACTATTTCCTTGATCATCCCTGGCCAGCATAGATGAGGAAGATGGTGTAGAAGACCCAGTTGTAGTAGGTCGCGTAGAGTCCAAAGAAGTCGTTCTATTCCTTGAACTAATGTCCCCGTCGTCTTCTGTAGTAGAGTCCTCTAAAGAGTCCTTAAAAACTATAGGAGCTTCCAATTTAGCGTTTGTTCCGTTCACTAAAAAAAAAGTCGGTTAGTTAAAAAAACATATAACAGAAAAAGGATACGAAAAAAAAGGTAGCATCAACAGAAAGAAAAAAAAATTCAAAAAAAAACATCGGTTGAAAAGAACTTTCCAATGTCAATACTCCTGACCATGAACAAACTTACATATTGAAAAGGGACTTGACATTGAAGATGAATCCTCTTGCTCTGGTTCTTGATCAATTTCAGCGTCAATATCTTGATGTTGTTGTGTATCGTCTTCCTTATCGGAGGAGAAGGTATTAGGGCCGTTCGAATTCAACTCTGACGCGACAGAAGGCGATAATGAACCATCTAAAATTACAAAAAAACCAAAGTTAGCTCAAATTTCCTATGAAAGACGCAAAGAACGCCTATAAAATGGGGGAAAAAGATGATACTTACCAACAATAGAAGAGGAGGAAGAAGTTGGGGAAAACAACTTTTCAGGAGCTGGAGCTCCCGATGAAAGCACAGTGTTCGCCATGGCTCAACCGGAGGAGATGGTAACAAATGGAAAACGCGCGTGCTCCTGGGATGACTGAGTGAAAGCAGATGAGAATGGGAAAGGCGGAAGTGGGAGAAAAGCGCGTAAGCAAGCAGAAACAAAAAAAAAGGTCCCTTTCTAAATTGAGATTTGGGTGGTGTTACAACGTGTGGTAATGAATGATAGTTACTAGGGCCAGTAGTGAATGATTAACACTATACCAAAAAAAAATAGTATATGTTTATTGACTAGTGCGCTGGTGGTACCTAGTTACAGTAGTAGTAGTTAATTAACTGGTAGTTCTTTGGCTGATGCGAGCAGAAACTTGGTAGTACTATAAACAATTAACGTTGGTGCGGTCTGCGCGGTCTGCGCGGCCTGCGCGGGCAGCACGCAGATCGCTCGATCGATCGATCCGGTCCGTTGTGGCCCAAATTAAACCGAATTAATATAGAATCGCCCGGCTAGGTGGTTGTGTGCACCCTGGCCCTAGATTGTATTTTTTTTTTTTTATTTTTTACTGCCAAATTGGTGGTAAGCAATGACATTTTATTATTTTATTAATTGAAACAACCAGGGGAACCCCCCGCCAAACGCACGCCTAAAAAAACACAAAGCACAGCGTGCATGTGAACGGGTTCCTAACTTGCACTGGTATACATTCTGATGCATTCACTGTATTGTAATTCTAGTTGATCGGAACATCGTTCCCTTCTAGCCAAGTATGATTACGGTACCACTACTACTAACAATAATTGTTGGCAGTAGATGATGGCAGTTCTGTTTCTTCCGCCCAGGCCAGCGACGACTAATAGTATGTACTACGTCTATCAATTAAGTGGTGCCCGCACGACCTTTTTTTTCTTCTTCTTACACTTCTCCCAGGGCTATAACTGTAAAAAACTATAATCCAAGACATTCATCGTATTACTGTGGAAAAAGAAAGCTTGGAGGCAAGTTTTCATTTTCTGGAACAAACCGATGTGCATCGAGTATACTTTGGAACGACTAAGTCATCGTTTCCAGCTCCAAAACTCGCGTAATCTAACCATAAGATGAACAATTTGTACCCATGATATATTTTCCCACCTTTTTCTTTTGAAATACATGGAATAGTATACAATGACTCTGTACTTCAATTGGGATTCTACGAACATTGATCTACGATCATTCGAATATTATTATTAGAAAACTTTTGATTTTAAATTTATGTAAAAAAATAAGATGGCAGCATCCGTTTTTGTGACGTCAAAAAAAACAAGGTTTTCAGAGGCTACTGAACTAGATACCATTTATGTCTTGCATTGGATTACCATATTCTGAAACAACACTTTTATAAGACTTCGAAAAAATTAAAACCTTATAGTATGCATCAATAGGTCTCTAGCATATCGATCTTACGATCCGCGCTAGCTCAAGCGTTGATAAAGACTTTTAAGTGGGTATATCTGCATAAGGTCTAGTCTTGTGTATTCTGTGTGCTAGCTACAAATATCCATAATATGATAATTTTCATAGTATAATAGCGAAACGAGAAGCTTTATGAGTATCGGTAAATGTGACAATACCCACTTGCGAAAAGCTCGGTAAAATGTTTTAACCTCTTCAGACACAGCTGTATAATGTTCAAAACATGTTTGTAAATATTACCGCACATATCATGATATACCCATCAAGGCGGTCATGCTTGGACCCACCCAACTACCACACAGCGAAAGCAAGCCAAGCTTGCGTGGATACTATTCTTAAATGAAAGCTGTGTGGCATTGTATTTATTGTTCCTTTCGACGCAAGCGTATGTGTGCGCACGCTGCTAAACTGCTAGCCTCTTGCGTGGACTTATTTCCCATAGCTTGGCTCACTGCTTTGAGAGCTGCCCTTTTGTAGTAGCGATATTAGTACACTGGGATCAGTGATATTAGATATATTGTTTGTGGGATTCGATGCAACAAGTTGCTGTAATAATGAAAATTGGTTTGGTGGAACTACTGCAGATGCAGTACCCACACCATTGTTTCCTGTCGTATTGCTGTTGTTATTATTGATTTTACTACCAATACTATCAGAGGAATTGGTAACTGTAGTTACGTTGGCTGTCCGAGGAACAAACACAGCTGCTATACTTTTTTGCTGTTCTGGTTTAACTGATGAAGAGGATAAATCCAAAACGCTTGATCCAGGAATTTCGCCAATGTTGACTGGTAAAATATATGCATCCTTTACAGTATCCTTTGCACTTGTAATTACTCCATACTTAGACCGACTGTCGAAATATTCAAATAGACTATTGAACCCTTCAGATTGAGGATCTTGTGGACGTATAATTAACCCAGATATTTGCTTCGTTAGTTTAGCCTTGTTCAAATAACTTTCTGCTGCATTTTTACTGAGTCGACCATTAATAAATATAGGTCGACTGAGATCTAATAAGTTATCCCATCCATGTTCGTCTCCACTCAAATGGTAGCCGATTCCTTTAAACTGTGCTATCCCAGGCATAGTAACAGTCCCCTTCCATACTTCAATCAACTGAGGCTCTTGCTTTAAAATTGGTTTTGCGGTATCTGGTTCTGATTCTGCAATTGTTTCTTCTTGAATGATGTTATCCAATTCTTCATCTTCTTCATCCAACAGGGCATTATTTTCACTTGGTGAATAGTTGTCATCGTCATTAGCATTATTTTCGTCGTTAAATTCGTTACCCTCTTCCTCTCCTGGAGTACCCAATGGAGACCCCGGAGGAGAATAAGACATGTCATTGATATCTCCAGTATATCTCTCATAGTTTGCACCTTGTTGAAGCTTGGGTGCAGGTTCTTGTTCTTCAATGGCGGCCGAACCTTCTCGACTTGATGATTCGTTCCCACTATTATTACTTTTTTCAACTTGAGCATCTGAAGGTAATGCTGATGATGCTCGAGTACCATTTTCATTTTCTCCATACTCTTCAACGATCTCTTCGCCTTTGTGAGTTTTCCTTAACCGGGGTGCATCATCGACTTTCAAAATGCTCTCCCGAATACTTTCTTTACGAACAGACTCAGCAAGCTTTTGAAGCTCGGGGTTCATCATTTCTTCACTAGTCAACGTTACAATTTGGTCGGGAGTGAGTTGTCTACTAACTATTCTTAGCCGGAGATCAGGGTTCTTATTGTCTTTAAGATTGAACGATATAGCTCTGAACTTGTCTCGGTATTTTGGTCCGACATCATGAGTAGCTGATTTAGATTGCGTGGTGGCTGTTTTTTTGGTTCCTTTTTTCTTAGGTGGCTGTTGATTGCCTTCCTCGTTGGGTTTTAATGCCAAATGTGTAAAAAGAGCTTGCTCGATTTCTTCACTCAATTCTTGACTGAAAGTATCAATATCCTCGGTTGTAATTGAAATTACTTTCTTAGCAATAGCTTCAGGTACTACTGTCTTAACAAATATAGCTTTAAAAGCATTGGTGACTGATTGTCTAACTTTAGCTAATCCAGGGTCAATGTCATCCTTGTCATTTTTAGGGCTGGGTGATTTTCTAGCCTTCTTGACCTCAACAGCCTTTTCATCACTCTCCTCCTCCTCCTCAGCAGGAGTAGTAGAACGTTCATCGCTAATTTTACGTTTCTTATTATCGCAGTTAAAACACTTGTATCCATCAGGGACAGCTGATTCATCATTAGTGCCAAAAACACACTTGACGTGCTGCCATTTCAAACACTTTTCACATTCGCACATGGGTGTATCGTCATTTTCATTGTTTTCGCCACACGTACACAGTATTTCACCTGACCCGTTGTCATTGTCTCCATCATACAAAGATGTGTTATCATCATCATCATCTTCGTCATCATTATTATCATCGTGACCAGTGCCACTTTCTTTATGGGAAGTAGTAATGTTCTCATAAATCATATAATTATCATCTTCCAGCCGCGGGTTTCTACCTTTGGTAGACCGTGCTGACCTTCTAGGCTCGGTCATAATGCTTTACGAAGTATGAAATATCTTGCAAATGACTTTTTCCTAAAAAAAAAACAACTAATTTTTATATTACGAGTGTAAGTGAAGATCAGAAAACTTGGAATTCTTGGTTAACTAGATCAAATTTGTAAAGTAGGAAAAAAAGCTCTGAGGTACCACCAGCTGTAAGTAACTTGTAAACGTTATTGTGATCGAAAGCTTAAGTAAGCGATTTTCGCAACCAGCTGTTTTATTGTATAAATGGCCCCCAACTACAGATAGGTGTATAGAAATTTTTACAACATGTTGCAAGTTGTGCTGACGAACAGCAACAACATAAACCATGTGGCACTAGTTGTGACATGAAATTGGTTAAATATTACATAAGCTTTTTATTCTCCTGCTTTTTTTCTTTTATATAAATGGATTGTCAATAGCCTCAGTTCCATCAAAGGGAGAGAATGTCTGCAGCAAAGGCCCTCGTACAACAACCGTTCCTAATTCTCTGGTTTGATCCAACATCAGTCTACGGTCATCGGGATCCCTGAGAGTCTCTTGTGTTTCTTCTAGTACAAGGTTCATGAGCTGATCCCATCCTTTCAGAATTCCAACGACTTCTCTTCCACCAATGAATTTTACACGTACTTTTTTACCTTGGTATTTCGATAGATCTATGATACTGTCCTTCTTTGGTCTTTCTTCTCCAGCTCGAGGTATGAAAGTACTCCCAGATCTGTTATTATTGCTATTGTTGTTGTTGTTATTGTTGTAGTTTCCTCCATTATTGTTATTGTTACTTCTTTGTCCGTTTCCTTGTTGACCTCCTCGGCTCCCGCCGCCACTGCTCTGGTGGTGGTGATGCTGACTCTTCTATAGTTGCGTTAGGATGAAGCCCTTATTTTGATGGTTTTGCAATAAATTGGTACGTACTCGTTCCATGGTGAATGGATGGGTCTAGTAAGTCTGTTGAAATTTTCAGTGTACACTTTACGTAGACGACGCTATACAAGTTTTAAGGATATTCCGATGAGAGAGACCTTTTACCACACATCGAAGCTTGAGATACTCAGAACATTCAGATGCTTCGATGATTGAAATGATGACTATTGAATCAACACGAATCTAACTCTATAATTTTGCATTTGGAAGGAAACTAGACAGGGTTGTTTGTCAGTACGTTCAGTTCAAAGAGTATTTAAACTGAATAAGACTGGTCAGGTTTGAGGTGATATTTATTCGCAATTGACGTGAATGTCACATTTTGCAACATTCAAACATGAAATTGAAATCACGGCGACGCTACAGATGCCTAGCGACCAGCTAACAAACATATATATACTTTGAAACAGCTGCTAAAACCAGTTATTCGGCAGAGAAAATGCCATAATGAAAGCTTCAATGGGGTGTGGAATGTAGCTAGCAACTACCCGGCAGTTTATCAAAGTATACGGCAGGAGCTAGAAGGGTGCAAGTTCATCAGTAGTGAAGATCAAGGCACGGGTGAAGATCAAGGCACGGGTGAAGATCATGGTCCGGCATCAAAAGTCACCTAACAAATAGTAAGAATTGCCCGTCCCTCACAACATTTGATCAAATCGATCAACAACATTCTCCGTTAGATTCCTGCTTCCCGGTTTTTTTTTTTATTTTTTTTGTCTTTTGTTTTTGTCCTCCTAATCTGTCAAAATACTTGGTTTGGATTCGTGTTTTCGTGATATCAAGCTTTCTGCAGAACGATCCCGAACAACGGTCACAACAACAATACCCATTTGTTCTTCTTAACAAGCTGCCAAGTTAGTCTGTCAAATAACAAGCTCTTTTGACATCTTTCTTTACTGGATTGTTTCATTCAGTGTTTGTCTATCTGTGTGTTTATTGTCTGAAAGCTCTACTACGCGTTACACATTGTCCGTGTTTAGTTGGTCTCTTTTTTTTCAATACATCTTTTTTTTTTTGCGTTACAAGTCAAGGAACTGGAACGTATTAATACTTAATATCTTATTACTCTATACAAGGAATCCCATCAGTTAACAATGTCCGGTGGTAAAGGTAAAGGTGGTAAAGGTAAGAGCGGTGCCAAAGATGGCGGCAGTAGACAATTGTCACACTCTGCTCGTGCCGGTTTACAATTCCCAGTAGGAAGGGTTCGACGATACCTCAAGCGAAGTGTTCAAAACAAAGTCAGAGTCGGTGCTAAGGCTGCTATTTATTTAACTGCCGTTCTGGAATACTTGACTGCTGAAGTATTAGAATTGGCCGGTAATGCCGCTAGAGACTTGAAGGTCAAGCGTATCACACCTAGACATCTTCAGTTAGCTATTCGAGGTGATGAAGAACTTGATAGTTTGATTAAGGCTACTATTGCCTATGGTGGTGTCTTGCCTCATATCAACAAGGCTCTGTTACTAAAGGTGGAGAAGCGAAAGAAGAACTAACCTATTATTTAACCATGTTTTTAATTTGTTTCGATCTTTTGTTCTTATTGCGATGACTTTGTTTATTTTTTCTCATTTTTATCCCTCTGTATACTTTTTATGTAACCATTATATGGATAAGTTTTTTGTCCTTCAGTGTTTCTAATGTTTTGAAAATCTATTAGTTGGTATGTGGAGTATGTGTAAATGCTGGTTTGTGGGTATTATTATACACACAATAAACACCTGTACAATGCCGATGGCTATCGATCAACGCCGTTAAGTCAAACGGCTTGGTGGTCCATACTAAAAAATAAATTTGGAGCCCAAAAAAAATATAAACCCGTGCAATCGAGATCTCAGATCTTACACGAGCACCTGGGGGTCCCGAGTAACTTGTTATCTACTCTAGGGCTGTTCATATATATTTCACATGATATTCCGCATGAATTTGTGAAAACTTATTCACACCACTTAACTACCGAGATAATTGGTGATTTCAATCAAATTTATTATCAAAAATAATGTTGAAATCTACTCAGAGACGGTTATATTCCACTGCGCAGCATGCTGCTCTTAGAAAAACCCCATTGCATGAGTTCAATGTGGCTCATGGTGGTAAATTGGTTGACTATGCTGGGTTTGAAATGCCTGTACTCTACTCGGGACAAACTCACATTGAATCCCATAACTGGGTCCGGACACATGCTGGTCTCTTTGATGTTTCTCACATGTTACAGCACCGGTTTTCAGGACCTGGGGCTACTAAACTGCTTGAACAGGTTACCCCAGCAGATCTCCAATCGTTAAAGCCGTTCACTTCGACTTTATCCGTATTATTAAACTCCAAGGGAGGAATTGTTGATGATACAATTATAACCAAGCATGGTGACGACGAATATTACGTTGTCACAAATGCTGGTTGTAGAGATAAAGATCTTGAGTTTTTCCAAACTGAAACTGAAAAACTTGGATCGGGTAATGTCTCTCATGATATCATAAATGGAGGCCTTATTGCCTTACAAGGACCAGAGGCTAGCCAGGTTTTACAGAAGCTGACTAACTTTGATCTTAATACCATAAAGTTCGGCCAATCTGCATATGTGGGGTTCGGTACCTACGGTAATTCTCAGTACCACGTTGCCCGAGGAGGGTACACTGGCGAGGACGGGTTCGAGATTTCTATCACCGACGATGATGTTGCATTAGATGTCGCCAACAAGCTACTGGATATTGATCTGGGTAACGGTGGGCCATCAGTTAAACCAATTGGGTTGGCTGCTCGAGACTCACTACGTCTTGAAGCTGGCATGTGTTTGTATGGACACGAGCTTGATGAGACAATTTCACCAGTTGAAGCTGCTTTGACTTGGGTCATTGGTAAGCGAAGACGTACTCCTGAAGGTGGAGATTTCAATGGTAAGGATATCATTCTTCAACAAATAGCCAACAAATCCCCCAGTGATCGAATCAGAGTTGGATTCAAGGTTAGCGGACCAGCTGCTCGACAAGGCGCTGAAGTCTATGTCAGTGGGGATGCTTCTCAGCAAATAGGTGCTGTTACTTCTGGTTCAATGTCGCCCACTTTAGGTGTTAATATCGGTATGGCATTTGTACCAAGATCTTTGGCTAAATCCGGTACCCAGGTCTCAATCAAAGTACGAAACAAAATGAGAGATGCAACTATCTCTAAACTTCCCTTTGTCAGTCCGAAATACTATCGTTAAAATTTCTATAAGTTATATGCTTCTAAAACATCCTCATCATTATCATCGTCATCATCATCATCCATGCCTAATATTTACAGTCCAATTGGTTTAGATTCTTTCTGGGAAGTCTCAACACTTGCCACCGCGGGTAATTCACGATTGATTTTTAAAATAGATGGTGTGACATCTGGAGGTGGTTGATATTCCCCGGTAATAAGCTTCCGTTCCTCTAGTTTTGTCTTCAACCATTCAATTTCATCCTGCAATGTACGGATATCATCGTTGACAGATTCTCGTCTTGCAGCTTCTTTGTTTCTTTGCCTGACCGCTTCATATAAAATCAGCCCTCCAGCTACTGAGAACAAAAAAGTCTCGGATAAAAACTTGGATCCTATATCAATTGCCTTAGCATCATTCAATGGTCGAACTCGGATGTTCTTATCACCCAGTAGTTTCATTCTCATAGTGACATCTGCACGATGCAATCCCTGTGCAAACCGTATACAAGCTTTCCTGAACCCTGGTCGTTCCTTAGCTGTTGTTTTGATCCCATTCTATATTCATGTTAGATTCTTATACAATTAGAACACTTGTTGCCACTTGATTCATAAATGTGTGGTTCCTTCCTGCTGGTTCGTACTTACAGCAATTGGTTTTGCCAATGTCCTCACTAACAAACTGGTGAACTTCAAAGCTAATGAACTCATTCCCACTATCATGCGATACTAAAATATGTTCTCTATTTTAAAACCACAACGGGTCATCCCTAAGAACAATAAAGCCTTTAGCGTATGCACTTGGGGGGTCTCAAAAGATATATGGGCCAGCCCAGGTCCAACTCGGGTCCACCACAGCAGCACTAGTGCCTAATGGTAACTTTAAAATGGGTTCTCGAAAAAAAGAATAAGCGTAGATCGCTCACAATTTCACTACTCAGCCGTACATCCATTATAATTTTTAGCCAATGAAATTTCAACATCGACAAACAGTCTTTTAACAAATTAGAAAAAACCAACCGATTCCGGTTTTAGCTTTTTTATTAACATTGTCAACTTCTCTTTTTTTTGCCTGACATTGGACATAAGGACTTCTCAAAATGTACGCCCTACGTTCATCTGTTGGTTCAATGGTAAGAGCCTCTTCTACCAGAACCTCTTCTGCAAGGTAAGTCTACATCAATGCTTTTCAATTTTTCCAAGTCATGGTATGTGGGATGGATAGAAGTTTTTTTTTCTTTCCAAATACCCAAGGGGAAGAACGTTTTGCTAACCAATGATATTTTTATAGATCCTATGCAACTCTTAGAGAAATTGAGACTCGTCTCAAGTCTATCAAGAACATTGAGAAGATTACCAACACTATGATGATTGTCGCATCTACAAGATTGTCAAAGGCACAGCGAGGTATGGCTATTTCACGATCATATGGTGAAGCCAATGGTGAAGTTTACGAAAAGGCCGAGACCAAGGAACTCGAAAACCCCGAGGAAAAGAAGAAGTTGTTTGTTGTTTTGTCTTCCGACAAGGGTCTCTGTGGTTCAATCCACTCTCAGCTTGCAAGATTCGCTAGAGGTAAGCTTGCTGAAAACCCAGATGCTGATATTGTTGCTGTAGGTGACAAGACTAAGGCCCAGCTTCAAAGAACTCACGCTGATAACATTGTTTTATCAGTTTCAAACATTGGTAAGGAGACCCCTACTTTCACCGAGGCTGCTTTGATTGCTGACCAAATCATTTCATTGGGCAAGAGCTACTCAAGCATTGAAGTTTTGTTCAACAAGGTAGTCAGCAGCATTTCATTCGAGCCTAATGCTCAGACTGTTTTCACCAAAACCGCTATTGAGGAATCACCCAACTTTGGAAGCTACGAGCTTGAAGATGAGGTTATTTCAAACCTCTCAGAGTTCACTTTGGCTAACTACATCTTGTGGGGGTTGGCCGAGGGTCATTCCGCAGAAATCTCAGCTAGACGAAATGCTATGGATAACGCTTCAAAGAACGCCAATGATATGATCAACAAGTACTCTATCTTGTATAACAGAACCCGTCAAGCCGTCATTACCAACGAATTGGTAGATATCATCACTGGTGCTTCTTCTCTTGAATAGATGTAATAGCATAAAATATCAATTTATTAGACTTTTACTTAGCTTTTTCAACTTACGTAGAAGCTGTGCACGCTGTGTTTACCATTCCTATAATGAATCCACCATATTCAGCTTTGTAGAAGGCATAAATAATTGATCAGGTAGAATATTGTAAACATTGATTTATATACAGTTATGCACATACACACACATTGAAACACGTACAGCTCCATCAACTCTTCTTTTTGTCTTCTTGGATCCAAGAATTGTACAAAGATAAATTTTCTGTTGTCATATTGACATATTTTGATTTGAAACTATAACATCAACAGTGTTGTTGTGTTTGTACATGTGTCGATTAACGTCAATTACCATTTTACAATTGAGTCTACCCCAAATTTCAACGAATGTCGCTACAAGTAGATACTGAGGATGCAAATTCTTTGAGTGATGTGCAGCTGAAGGATACTGATACCGTTGATGATATCAGTGTAGAGGATTCTCCAGTGCCGACATCATCTGATGCTAGTGAGGGCAAGTCACCAAGTTCAGAACCCAAGCCATCGATCAGCCAGTCTGTACCATTACCTGATTCGAGCGAGTCTGTAGACCAAACCGGTGCTTCTCCAGAGGATGAGCACCTAAGTATCCAGCATAAACGGCTGGATGGCCAGAAATTCGAGTTGTCTGATACAGGGGTTGAAGTCTATGTGACCCAGCCCCGGGGTAACAATGCAAACACCAACACATTCCATTCCGAACGGATAGTTATACTTTTAACGAACTCGTTGGGGCTAGCAAGTGTCAATAACTTGAGGCTAGCTGACACATACGCGCAGAAGCTGAACTGCCCAGTGATTGTGCCTGATCTGTTTGACAAGGATCCTATACGAGCCACTATTAAAGATGTTCCCATGGGCGATGCACCATCAGGGTCCAAATTTGAGTTCTCCTTATCTAGCCTGAAGGCGCTTGCCATATCAACTATCAAGGGATTTATGGATGATATATGGATAGCTAAACATACAAAAGAACGGGTTTTGCCAAGGTTACTATCGGCCATATCAGAAATCATCCAAATTTACACCCCAATATCAGTTGGTATCGTAGGATACTCATTTGGTGCGCGGTACGCCATGTTTTTACTTAAAGATCACCGTGATGACGCTTGGTCGTCTGACGAGGATCTCATTAACACCGCAGTAGTAATCCATCCTTCATTTGTCGAGCCTGAAGATTTCGATACTATTGGTAAACCTATTTATCTTATTTATTCCGGTGATGACGAGGTTTTGCCTGAGTCATTAGTTAACAAGGGACTAGCAAGTCTTCAAGATAAGCATGTCGAGTTTGATAAAACCAAGTTTACTAGTGGCACTGAAGAGCCATTGCCTCATGGGTTTGCCATACCAGGAGACTATCCTGCATTGACTGTAGAGGATAAGCCTGAAACGGTTATCAACCTTGCCACGACTTGGCTACAAGACCATGCATGAAAGAAGAAAGGATGATTGAGAAGAGTAAAATATTTATTATAAGTTATAGGTTGTGGTGTGTTATGGGCGAATAAAATGTGCAGCTATTCTCCATAATAGATACACTAAAAGAGGCACTCTAAAGATTTGGAAGAACTGTAAACTTGTTGTCAGCCTTACAGGTGCTTTCACTGGAGCAGCAACTGCATTTTCAAAATGGCCATTATCTTTGAACTGCTGTATAAGGTTATCCTTCAATTCCCATTGTTCAGTAAGCCACTGGGCAAACTTTTCGTCATCGTCATACGGGATATTTGAGATTTTGATTTTCCTCCAGTACATGTAGATAGTTTTGGGATATATTCCCAAAAGATACATTGCTTTCAAAGAGTAATACTTTTCTGCATATCTGTCTTTTGGAACGCCACTATGATATGTAGTGACATCATATAAATATTCTACCGAGCTCGAAAGCTTTTGTAATGAAAACTGAAGACCTTTAGAATGTGGAATCAATACATTTTTTGGTAAACTTATACCGACCTTTTCGGCATACTTCTTAGACTTAACAACGCCATTAGGACCGTATGTAGTGCCCTCGGGGAACAATAGTAACCATGCAGGCCATGATTTGCTGTTATTGATATACCCTAATGAATCAGTCATGATTTTTTCGTCAGCACTCCATTTCCTTGTAAGAAATATGAACCGATAAAACTGCATCCCCCATCCAAGTATAGGCAGTCTCTTCAAGGACTGTTTCAACATTATGTATATTCCACCATGAACTTTAGCAGCATACGCAACCCACCACAGTAATAGCCAGTCAGAGTACAAAACATGGTTTGATATCACCACAGCTCGGTCGCCAATTGCTTCGGAATTTAGTGTTCCATCTGGATTCAACTTGAATGTGTTTTGGATCGACTCGTCGCCAGTAAATACAACCTCGCTAGGTGCAAACCATTGCGTCAATGATACCAACAGTATACAAAACAGTTGTTTAGTAATGTCAATATAAGCACGGTATGTATCCTGAGAAACAAATTTCAACGGATACCCAAGAACTTGAGTACTCCATATACTAAACAAAGAGATTAGACGGGGGGCTTCAGCCCTCAATTCACTTCCAAAAATAAAAATGCAACAAAAAAAAGCCGCAGTAAACCGTAGCCTGTTTGCTCGCTTACCTTATAGACGACAAAACAAATATCACTGGAGCCGTGGCTCTTCGCGCTTTCTCCCAGGGAGATAAAGGCTCGCGCTTAACAGGATCAGTGGAGGTACTCATTTGTGTGGAGTAATGCTCTCCAAAATCCGAGACACAAAGAACCTTGCACTACCACTACTGAGAATTATGGTCTCTTACCGGATAATGGCAAAAAATATAGCGACAGAAATAACCAAATAGGTTCAATAATACCAGGATTCCAAACTTCTCAACAAAAACTCACTTTTCAAGCGGATTAGAAAGAGTCAAAAGATCAGCGGGTAAACTGGACTTGGTATTATTACTGGGTAACGGTTATCAAAGGAAAAAGGGAACAA
This sequence comes from Groenewaldozyma auringiensis, assembly GCA_030574195.1. Classification (NCBI taxonomy): domain Eukaryota; kingdom Fungi; phylum Ascomycota; class Dipodascomycetes; order Dipodascales; family Trichomonascaceae; genus Groenewaldozyma; species Groenewaldozyma auringiensis. Next base: position 37,889 of record JAJMEP010000018.1, read on the forward strand.
ACGTGACATATAAGCTCAAGCGATGGCGGCGGTTAGGAAGATCTGTTTACCGTGCCGACCCGGGACATCGATCTTCAACAACTCTTTTTCTCAGTAGTGGACATCGCCAACAAGCCGGTACACCTTGCATAGCCACAAGGGTTTCAACGGTTGCGACTGCGCAATTAGTACCTAAATTTTTCACCAGAACGATTGGTGCCAGCTGTGTGGACTCCTAAAATGTCTCACTGCGCGAATAGTATGAGCTAGATATTTCGACTATTACTAAACTTCCATCATAACTCCGCCATGATTTCTCAAATCTACGTAAGGTCAGTTGCTGAATAGGCGGTGTTTATTCTGGCTGCTGTTTCTTCTCGTTTTCAATCAAAGGCTTTACCAGTAATGTGCCAACTGTTGACTACCACCACCAGGATCTCGCACTAACGTACTAGTTCGGGGATTAAAAGGGAATTTTTCAGCCGCATTGCACTCCGTGGCTTCGCTCATAAGCCACGCCATTTCAACAAAAGAACGGTAAATTGCCAAACCCGGTCAAGTGTGATCGCCTCTTATAAGTTACTTGGATGTCCGCTCTTGATTATACGCGACACTATTCTATGGCAACACCCTGTCAAACTTCATTTTGAAACTAGCAGTGTCCAAAGATGTTGAGTAGCAGATCTCAAGATTTTGTAGCTGGCGCTCTTAGTCATACCGATACGAGCAGAAATGTTAAATCGGATCCGCACCCCGAAATGCCACCCTTTTATCTGTGGGAAGAGTTTATATATACGCCGTCGGCGAACTACTACTACCAGACCTATCAGCGCAAATCTGTTGTTATTACAGTAATAAAAGCCGATCGATCTCAGTCGAAAAAAAAAAACGATGTCGGACTCCGTCATGCCAAAAACTGAGCGATAAATTCAGATAATAATAATAAGGAGGGGGTCATCCATGTATATCTCTTTCTGCCTTTTTTCCTATGCAAGCAAAGTTTTACGTCTCCTTGGTGGTGTATCTGTTCTTTGACCTTTTGGTATTGTGATAATACATGGAAATATTAGGTTTTTCTTGATTTTTTCAAACAGTTGTCATCATGTCTGGTGACGGCGACAGCGGCGATTCTTCAGCTCCTCGAGATTATCAAAAAAAAGACGATAGCCGTGAACTTCACACAACTGCTAGTCGAGGGACCAATACATCAGCTGATCATGATGTATCCTCGCTGTACAGAGTTACCAGTATTTACTCGGCGGCAGGGGAGATTGAGAATAGCGTCGGATTATCTGGTGAAAAGCCCAATTCAGCTGAGCCAGAGACCGAAACACCGGTGATTGTGCCTAAAGAAAAACGGCGGGGAATCTTAGCAAGATTTGCTTTGATTCCTGAATTATACAATGCTAAGAGCCATACCAATCGACAAAAGGGGTTTATTGTGTTTGTAGTCTCCATTGCATCTATTATTGCACCTATGGGTGGATCTATTTATCTTCCAGCTATGACTGATGTCGCAGCAGAGTTGCATACCACCACCAATGTCATCAATATAACGTACGGCGTGTACGTGCTGAGTCTGGGGATTTTCCCCCTTTGGTGGTCTTCCATATCGGAGATTTTTGGTCGACGCACTGTTTATATTCTATCGTTTATCTTCTTCACCGCCTTTTCAATTGGGTGCTCGTTATCCAGAAACATCGGTTCGCTAATGGTGTTCCGTATCTTGTCTGGTGGCAGCTCTGCAGCAGTACAGGCTGTCGGAGCTGGTACTATTGGTGACATTTATGTGTCTACCCAAAGAGGCAGAGCCATGGGGTATTTTTACCTAGGTCCATTGTGTGGACCACTGTTAGCGCCTATTATTGGTGGTGCATTAACCATAAAGTGGGGGTGGAGAGGTACACAGTGGTTTCTAGTAATTCTTGGTGCAGTTGTGTCATTTTCAGTCATACTTGGGTTGCCTGAGACTTTGGATAGAAAACTCAGTAAGAGAAGTGCGGGAGGTAAAGAAACAAAAGAAAAAAACAATACTGAAGAAAATAGTGCCAATGATAATAATCAGCTTTCGCCAGTTTCCTCATTAGCAGCTAACATGAATGATCACACCGAGATCAATGCTGTGGATGTCATGGTACCAGTAGCATCAAGAACATCTAATGTTGATAGACTTCATGGATTTAACACCCATCAATTGCTTTTAAAACTTCATTTAATACATGAGCATAAATCCTCAACTCATGATGAAAGTAGTGGTAGTAGTGATGATGACGATGATGAACCTAGTTTTGGGTCTCTTCGGGTATGGCGTCAGATTTTAATTCAACCGTTCAGAACACTCAAATTTTTCAGGTACCCGCCGGTATCATTATCAATTGCATATGCCGCATGGTGTTTCTGGTCATTATATTTTTTGAACGTTGGTATTGAAGAGCTGTATAGCTCATCTCCGTACCGGTTTTCTCCAATGATTTCAGGGTTAATGTACATTCCCAACTCTGTGGGGTATTTCATTTCTAGTTTAGTGAATGGGTACTGGAGTGATATGATTATCAAACGGAAAATTGCCAAGCATGGTGTAGCTTATCCTGAGGCTCGTTTGGCTGAGAATATTCTGTTAGCCTCAATACTTGTACCAATATCTCTCGTAATTTTTGGTTGGTGTGCATATTTCAAAACATTTTGGGTGTTCCCTCTAATAGGCACGTTTATTTTTGGTATGGGCTCGCTGTTGGTTTTATCTAACGTAGCGATATACCTTGTGGACTCGACTGCTGCTTTAGGTAAGGCTTCTTCGTCTGTCGCCTTAAACAATCTTGTCAGAATGGTTTTGGCTGCGGTTGCTACTTTTGTAGCAGGGCCTTTGAGATCGGCAATGGGGTATGGATGGCTTTACACAATGCTTGCCATTGGGTGTCTGTTGTTTTCAAGTTCTATTGTTTTCATCAAACTATACGGTGCACGTTGGCGTGAGAATTTTGATTTCCAGTTATTAATGAGTTAGGGATGGTCATATCCTCATATTCATGATCGACATTTGAAAACGATCGGCATTTTGTCAGAACTGGTCAATGGTGATCAAGTATCAAAATCATGAAACTTGAAAGAGGTTTCAGTGATATGATTATTCTCTGTCAATAGGACTCTGGATATATATATATGTATATAAACATGGAGTGGTCCTGGTGGTTATCAATGGTATGTGAGGATTTTTTATCAGAACACGGAAATAAAATATGCTGTTCCTAGGTATTTTGAAAAAGTCCTTTGGGTTTCTGTCATTGATTTTCTTGACTATTTCAGCTTTTCTTTTGGCCTTCTTGTTTTTGTCCTGTATTGATGTTTCTTCTACGTTTTCGGATGCTTATCTGGTACAATACAGGTACAATTTCTCATCTTTGCTAGACTTGAAATCTGCCAACATGACAGAAACAAAAATCCGCGCAGGTTACTTATCCGTCTGTGCAATAGATGTCAATTCCTCTACATGTTTATCTCGCAAATCCAATTCAAGTGCGTTTGAAAATTTCAAAGGTGTTCAAGTGGTATCTGGACATCAAACTCTAGATCTCAATGCAATTGATCTGGCGCTCAAATTTTCTAACGATGTGATTAACCCTTACCTAGTATCCATTGCATTCATACTTTCCGTGGCAGCTATGTGCACTATGGTTTGGAACTCATGCAGGTGTCTGCCATGGCAAAGCAAAACTCAATCTTTGGTATTTGTGTTCACCGCACTTGCTTGTCTGTTTTGGACCATTGGCGCTATTTGGCTCGAAGTGGGATGTAATGCAAGCACTACGTTCACACAAGAATCTACCTTGACTGTTCTCACTGGTGAGGTTGGGTCAAGAGCTGAAGGTATGACTTGGACAGCATTCACCTTCTTGATGATATCAACTAGTCTAACGTTCTTGGATCTTCGCAAAGCCCGTCGCACAGTGGCCATGGATACAGGCCCTGTAAAATCAGTTTAGCATATAGTTATAACATATTTATAAGTTTTCAAAAATTTTCTTTTCCAATTTTCATTTGTAGCATGTTATTTCCTCTGGGGTAAAAAGCAGTAGAAATTTCTACTCCACATAAAGTTTATAAGCTTGATGGAAGTTTTGCCACTTGATGCTGGCAAGATGTGAATAGCCTGATCGAGCATTTCATGCCAGTTATTATAATACTTATTTGAATGATACATCCCACTCTCTCTTACTTAAAAATCACACAAATTACGTTATACTGTGCTTACAGTAGTTAATCGATATATCAGGTCCCGCCTAAGATCCATTGACTGGCCAGCGTGTTTTGTATTTCGAACTCTATAACATACCCTTTCTACCCCAAGGCTTAATAGTTACTGTTGGTTTTCTTTGAAGCTGTGTATAGCACACACCCATATACACACATACACAACCAGAGTTGCCCAAATGCCAGTTATTATAGCGGGAATAGGTGGAGCCCCCGGGTTTGAGTTTCGCTTTGAAGGCAGAGCTGTAGGGTCTTTCATCACGAGCTATGTTGGGTTCAAAGCCTATGTTTTTGTAAGTTTCTGGTATTTATTCAGACTGTAATCCTGTTTTATTTTCAAATCTAACAACCATTCTAGTCTAGCATAACGCTGGCAGCGGGGGTTATATTGACCGAGCTTGCTTTGCGACCAAACTATTATTCTACTATGGCTGCTATAGCCGGGAGTCCGCCCAAGTTGGTGGTAATTTTGAATATGGTACTGGCCCTATTTGTAACAATTGGAAGAGGTCTGCAATGGTTTTTGTTTGGGCCTTTGATGTCACTAGAAGTCACAAATCTTACAGAGCAGTTCCGGTTTGAATTGGTGGAAACTATTCTGACGTTGACTGTTTTCAAGGGAGAATTTACATTTCAATTTGGTTTATGCTTTGCTTTAATGATGATGCTGAAAACATTCAGTTGGATTGCTGTTGATAGGGTGGATTTAATATTTCAAACTAATGAAATTATACCGACAGTGACAACTATGGTTCGGCTATCCTTTTCGTTGATAGTGTTGTTATTAACGGATCTTTTGGCACTAATATATTGTGTTCAATCATTTATTAAAGATGGCCCAGGCACTGTTATATTATTTGCATTTGAATTTTCTCTATTAATGAACAGTTTAGCATATACTGTCATGAAGTTTGCATTAAACGTTATAGATGCATTGTATGCATATCGACACGATGAAGAACCATGGGAACAGAAGACGTTTTATTCCTTTTTATTATCTATTGTTGCTAACACACTGAGATTATGTATATATGCTTCATTTTTGGTGGTTATGATTCGTCCATATGGTGTACCGCTCTACCTTGGCCGCGACGTCTATGTCACTTCCACGGAGCTGATCAAAAAAGTGACTGCATTTATACGAGCACAAAGAGTCAAGTCTATTTTCGAATCAAATATATACACTGCTACAGCTGAAGATATCGAAAGAGATAATTTGTGCATCATCTGCCGTGAAGAAATGGACATTACTGCCACGCACAGATTGGTACCGAAGAAGTTGAATTGCGGGCATGTTATTCATCACGGTTGCTTGAAGAGTTGGTTAGGCGTATCTCAAAAATGCCCAACCTGTAGACAGTCTGTTTTATCCAAATCCAACGCGAGCTTTTCAACACAACAGCCAAATCAGCCCCAAAACCAAACTCAAAACCGGCCACCACAGCCTGAAAACCAAAACTTGAATGAACTACCTCGGAGGGATAATCAAGAAGATCTTGCGCGGCCAGAGAATTCACGAAACCAGGCTCCTGTTAATACTCCGCAAATTCACAACGAATACTTTTCTGGGTATTCTGCCGAAACTCGTGGTCAAGCAGGTACCGAACTTGGTACTCCCAATAACCCTGCTGAAGAGACTAACCAGCTAACTTATGTTGGTCAAAGTGCCGCTGAAGAGGGGTTTGATGTCCAAAGTCTAAACAGGGTTGTCTTACCGCCAGGCCGGAGAATACGGGATGGGCATGTCATTTTTGAGGCACTAAAACTGCATCGTCCGGAACAAGAACCGGGCGCACCACAATTAGCCGACGACCTTTTTGAAAGATACCGTGCAATACCTATCAATCGACATTGCGTGGGAATACTGGATGTTAATGAAAGACATGGACCAAGAGTTCGCAGAAGAACTGCCGCAAGTAATGTAAATTTTACAAATGAGAGTGGTGAAAATGGGAACGATGCACATAATTTTTAAGTACATACACAGAAATGTCATTATTTATTATTTTTACTCAAATTTATTCACATTAGACATATTTGTTTGTAAAAGTTGTTATTCAGGCTCTTGGGGTAGTGAAGATTTTTAGCCTACATAATAATGATAAGGCTGTGGGGCAATCAAGACACGCTTCATAGAAAAAAAGAGTGTTTCTCCGGTATATGTCATTTGAAAAAAAAATCCAAATTTAATTAAATATATAAAAGGATAAAAAATATAAATAATATAAATAATACTTCGAATACTGCTGTCTCAATAGCTTCCACCTTGATTCTTCTGCCGTCTAACTATTGCAAACGCTCCGACCCTTGACATACTGAAACGTTAGGACATCGTTGTAGTCAAAGGTCACATGTGAACTGGCCCCAGAGTCATAAATCCAGACATTATTGTCTCCCTCAAGGTCAGTTACACAATTTGCATGATTACTGTCACTGTCCTCAAAATCATCATTGTTTCTATTTCCAAGGCGTCAGCCGGACACGCTTGGATATTCCGAGGTATTATGTCTAGTTCTAGAGTTTACATTACGCCTGGAGAAACATCGCTTTCTGGTATGTCCCTTTGTCACACCGCCAACCTGCCTTTTCCCTTTAAAAGGTGGCATTCTTCCACTATTCTTATGATAGTTTCCTCTTCCATCTCGAACAATCAACGCAGTGTCATCATCAGTTTGTTGTTGATTGTTTGGACTAGAGGTCGCCAAAGTTGTTCTTGTTGAGTCTTGCACAAAATTATTGACAAACAGATTAGACACTTGTGCATAATCCAGCTTGGTTGAGACAAACCCGTTGCTTTGTACTTCAACCGAACCGCAAATCTCCCAAAAGTAGAATAGGAAAAATGTCCCATACTCGCCAATAGGCTGTAGACTTGCCACATTCGATCAACTACTCTGGTAGGATCAGAAACAGTGTTTACATCCTCATAATAACCAGGTGCTTCTCGTATTACACGCTGAAGGTGTGTGTGCTGACGTCGATGTATTTCTGAATTAATGCAGTCTGATCCACTTTGTCACCTTGTTTCTTTTTAATTTCCTCAGACAATTCACTTAGTTCATAAAATCCAGCCAGGAGAATTTCATACACCTTCATTCCATATTGACTTCTAACCTGTTGGTGTAACACTACAAAATTCATATATATAGGTATCTGTTTGAGCAGTCTGCTGGTCTTGTCTGAAAGAGCAGCACATACCAGATTAGAGAGTTCCATACGAGTATAAGTTTTCTTTCCAATAGCGTCATTGGTGGGATCACTATCTATTTCGAGAATACTTGAAACATCTCCCATTGTGTTCCATTCATCAAGGAACCCAAACCGCTTCATCAGGCCCTGAACTTGTTTGAACCAAACTTCAGCATCAAGGTAGTTCTTGGAAGCAGGCAGCTTGGGCAAGGGTGCCAGCTTGCCTGCCTTTTTCTCGAGTTCATCAATAGTGTATTTTGAGTTAACTTCGGAAGTCAACCTAGCATCGCTACCATGGTCATATTGAGATTCCTCAATCGTCGACATCGACGCACCGGGCCTGATCGATAACGATTGCTGAGTAGTATGTGACAAAGTAAAATAAAATAGGAAAAGTGGAAATAAAAACAGAGCAGAGTTTTTTCAGAGGGCTAACAGAAAATGTTTCAGGCGATTATTTAAAAACTTCAGTGAATTTCAGGTACTTGAATCTACTGCACTCATGAGTTCGTTCAATCATGAACTCCAGCATAAAATTGTTAAGGTTCTAGTGTGTTTGTGCATGTGAAACAACCGATAAGATCATGTGATATCAGTACCACTTTATGAATCTCTATTTGGGTCAAACCAACAATATGAGCTCTGAACATACCATGGAATAAAATCAGACGACTTTATTCATAACTTCTACTAAGTGTTCTCCTGAATATTTATTTACATAATTATTCCATGTAAATATTAAATAACTAACATAACTTGTTAACTCTCTCAAGACAAAATCTGCTCTATTTTTATTATTACGTTTCCTATCTTAGTTAATTAATCAACATATACGTTTAAGATTTTAGTGTGTTTGATAACAACCGATATTGTTAGGTTGTAGATCGATGAGTCTGTAACTCTAACAGTATCATGGAACGAGAAAAGCCAAGAACAGTATTACTGATAAGAACTTGGAGATAATTAAAGAGAATTCCTTTGTTCTAGTTCGGAGATATTTACAACCCTCGGGAAAGTCATTCAGTCTCGTAGTAATATATAAAGAAGTGGTATATTATCATATGATGGATAATAACTAACATAACTTGTTGACCCTCCTAAGACAAGTCTGCTCTATTTTTACTACTCTGTTTTCTACCCAAATTGATATACCTCCACGTATTGTTCAATCATAGACAACTATAGGCTCAGTGCGTTTACACCGGAGACAATTGAGGAATCTCAACACAATAGTACGTTGTTTTGATTTGAACTATAGCGCTAGCAGTTAACTTTGTAACCAGTCAATTTTTGTAGACGTTGATTGCTATTTACTCGTGCTACAGGTTGATAAAATCAAGATACATTAAGTTAAACAGGTATCTTCATGATTTAAAACTCTTGATGATGACATATAATTCAGCCATGTGAGCATTGAATAACTCTGATTCAAGTTGAAACTAAAATACTGTTTACCTACCTACACGTTAATTTCTCAACAATAAACGATCTTCGATGAGATGACCATATTTGGTAGATTGTACGCTGGAAAAATTGGATAGTTCTAATGAAACGCAGGATTCAAAAAAGTTGTTGGAATACATGCTTTTAATCTTGGTCAGTTGAAACTATTATAATCTATTTTGATTTACAAAGTGGCATTGCCCTTGAAAATACCGACCAATTCACTCTGTTTTAACAGCTCTTCGAGGTGTTCCAGTGTAGGCATAGGAGGCTTTTTGGCCCAGAGTGATTCAGTTTTCTCATTATCCTTTGGCGAAGCATAACTAGCACAGGCAAGAACACTCGTACCCTTGGGTAGCTCTGCTACCAACTGGGGGAGAACAGATTTGGCAAACATTATGTTAGTGTTTCCAGCCGGCTTGAAAATTCTTGCCACGCGTGGAACAGTAGATAAGCTTTCATAATTGAGTATACCAGTGATATCTTTCCCTGTTTCAGTCATAGCCCAATTCTCACCATTCTGGCTCAGTCCAACTACTCCGGTCCGGTTGTTATCTGTGGAAATTGCAAATCCACCTTCAGTCGTATACAATTTTTCTCTACCTGAGTTAACCTTGTGAACTCGCACATGCCACGGTCCATATGGAATCAGCCATGTCTGTATCCTTACATCTTCCCATGGTTTCCATAAGGAGTAAAGCACATTTCCGGCAATCCTGCATTCATCCGCACCGATACGTACTCTGAAATAGTTTCCATCGTCACTCAGCCCTAACATACTGTCGAAAACGCAGCCAGAAAACATATGATAATCAGGTTCAATGCTGAACCCGTATCTTGTAGAATACGCAAACTTGCAGTACTTCTCGGGGGTATACCTCAGGCCAGGATGTTCGGGTCCTGATACTAAGACTGTAGTTTCCTCTGGATGATTGTGCAAAACAACCATACCTGGGGTTTTCAATACAATAGGGTCTGGCCCTCTATCATCTGGCATAATTTCTTCAGCAGTCCAAAACGGGTGCGTTTCTGGCAATGCTAGTGGCAGAAAGGCTTTCATTGCCCAGTATGGTGAGCATGACGAGTTATACGTTTCTGACATATGAGTATCTGGATACACGTATCCTATAGACAGAACACCAGAGTCAATTACTGATACAGGCTGTTGGGACCACCACCGCATATGTCGAAGATAATATCCTTTTATGACTCCCCATGGCAATGCTTCAAGATCAGAGTAAGCTAACGCGCCCCAGAAACTGCAGCATGCAAATCTGTACGTTAGACTTCGGCCATATGGCAGTGCGGCGCCATCACCAGCAAACCAGTGTTGGAACTCTTGAGCAAATTTACGGGCATTTTCTTTCAAACGCTGAGCCCTTTCATCATCATCCTTTTGGTGCACGCTGTATACTAACCCGTAGAAATGTAATGCAAACCCATTGTAATGATCGATTCGTCTCATTGATCCCGCGGGTCTGTCGCCATCACGGTACCAGCCATCATCAACATAGAAATTCTCAATATCATCAAGGTTAGCTGCTGTTCCAGATTTGTCGTATTCAACACCAATATTGGATAGTCCAAGGTCCATCATAACTCTGAAAAACTTCCAGTTATTCCAAATAATGTCTTGATCTCTGAGTTGCACGACGTACCTGCTCACATTTTGCTTGGCTTCTTCGTCCAATGGATCCCAGATATGCTCCTTAACTAATAGCAAAGCAAATCCTAAAGCGGCACCCTCAACCTGTTGCTGCTGACACACGCCCTTTTTGGCAAACCCCCAGAACCCTGGGTGATTTGGATTCGTCCCATTAGCAAGACCTGTACGATACAGATCCCAATGTTCAAACTCTCCTCCGCCAACAACATAGGGCACAATGCCCCATAAAGGACGCGCAAAGCCTTCAAGGTTAATTGCGCCTCTTTCAAAGTGCGCGGCGCTGAAATCAACAGTTACTTGTGCACCGTCGGGTGAAAAACATCGTAGCAGAGGATTGGAAAGATCAATGACAGCTTTAGCAACATCTGATCTGCTTTTGAAACTGTTTCCTGATAAAACAGAAAATCTGTGAATGCCCAATTCCTTTTGAAACATGAGGCTCGGGTCTTGTAAAGTAAATTGTTTTGTCCATGTCTCGTTTATGTGGAAGCTCAGGGGTATTTATCTATCTTGGAGGCATGTGGGCCGACGTCCGCTGAGATCTGTTATCGTGGGTGAGGATTATTTTTACAGTTACGACATTACTCCGCGACGATCACCAATTTAACTTCATATTCCCGCCATTGAAAATATTTGGTGGTACGGGCCTACATATAGATAGTGATAACCGATAACGGCAAATCAGACTGTTATCTTTATCAAAACAATGGTTCGAAAGGTTTCATGATATAGTACTAATACTAATTTTATAGAAATAATTCATAGATATCGTAAGCATAAATATATTATTTTGAATTTCCAAAGCAAGGTAAGAGGTCAGGCTTCTAAAATTCATCATCCAGGTCATCATCCATATCTTCAGAATCCATGCCAATTTTGAGAAGATTTTTAGGACAAACACCACCAAATTTGACACAGTTCTCAAAATACTCATGAACTTTCTCCAGATTTGTCACGTTTCTATCTGAAAAACCTCTTTTTTCGTCTTCGTAAATCTGTTGAAGTAAAGCTAGTCCATAAAGAGCCCAGAACTGCGGATCCTCATTGTAAGGTGGCTCCAAAATCAAATCTTGAAGTTTTTCCAACGCTTCTCTAGTCCTAGATCGTTTCATGAAGTATAAAACCAAATATGCATTTATAGTGGGTGCTCTATCACGCGACTTCCATACCGGTGCTGTTCCTCGTGCTTTGAGAGGATAGTTTATCACCAGCCACTCGAGAAAATCTTCATCAATAGACCTTCTAAATGTTGATGATAAAATATTCTCCTCGCTCTTTTTGCTTGCTTCAATTCTCCACAGCAAAAGTTCAAACCCTATAGTCCAGATAATTCTGACATCTGCATCAGGGTACCTTATGAGACAAGCAAATGCCCGAGATGCAGTAGCATAGTCTTGTCTCAAAAGGCACATGTGTAATATACAATTCACCAACTGTGGGTGTCGCTGCCTCAATGATGAGTTCAGCCAGTTGTCAGGTTCACCGCGATGGTACCGATGGCTCCTAACAGATTTGAAATCCTGATACCCGCCTTCGTTTTTACATGTGACCATTTGACCTTGTTTTCCAAGCGTTTCATCCGACCCGCTTTGGGCCAGTTTTATCGAGCTGACGCTATCCTGATCAACTTTGAGCGGTGCAACAATACGGGGAAGTGCTTCAAGGCCATGAACATATAAGTCATACACCCGCCACTGTTTAACGTGAGTACTAGCACTCGTCTTGTCAATGGAGTCACGATAAGGGAACCTCTGTCTTGTAACAACTCCGGCTTTGTTATAAATATTTTGGGAAACGTCGCCCACAATTTCAGGCACTTTTACATCAATGAAAGCTGGTTTCTTTCTTTTGTTACCCTTACGACTACCAGGTTTCTTGACATCTTCTTCATACACAGAAAGTTCCGTATCATCATTATCACTATCGGTTGAACGATCGTCGGGACTATATTCAGAATCGGAAGACGGTCTATCACGTTTTAGTCGTTTTTTCTTGTTGAGGTCTTTGGCCTCTTCATCTGCTTTAGTTCGCCGCCTCCTTATGGTTCGCGTTCTCAAACTAACCCAGTCTCGTGAGTCAGTCGCATTCTCACTTTTACTTCTCTCTTTGGCTTGGAAAATTTTGGAGATTTCATGTTTTTCCCGCTCAGTGTATAACCCTTGCAAGTGACCATGTAAAGTAGATTTCCGGAATACTTTCTTGGGATATATCGGTGACTCAAACATCCGCTTTAAACACCACAGACAAATATATGCTTTCTAAATTATGTTTTTGTCTGTGGCTGGTGTCAATGGGACCACCATTCGGTTAATGTTGTTTTAAAAAGTTTGAAGATACGGAACTTACTACTTTCGCTAAAATATATATATATTAAAATATTGTCGATTCTGATAAAAGTAATAAAAAAAAAAAAAAAAATAAAAAAATAAATAAAGGTGTACGGCTGAAGTCACCAACGGCTCGCACGGCTGTATCACGGCAAGTACCAGTAGATCAGGGCCACGCGGGGTCACCTGCAGATTCGCCATACATGCACTGAATTTTCTTAATTAACCGGCCAAATGTAACCCATGCCACCACATGAAAAATATTTAAATGCTCTAAAAGGATACTACATTTTTTTTCGCATTTTCTCTAGTTTCCTTAGAACACGAGATTTTGACTTTCAATTTTTTATTTCCACATCCAAAGGAGTTGTATTTCAAAATGAGTCATGCTGAACGTGCCCAAGAATTGATCAAGACCCAGAAGTTCTTGATGATCTCCAAATCATGGTGCCCTGACTGTGTATATGCTCATAAGGTATTCTCTCAGCTCGGTGTGATCCCATTGACCATTGAGGTTGATCACCTTCCTAACGGCGCTGAAGTTCACCAAGCATATATTAACTTGACTAAACAGCGAACTGTTCCTAATGTTTTCATTGCTGGTGAGCATATTGGTACCGAAGATGACATCAAGAGACTGTACGAAAACGGTGAACTCAAAAAGAAGTTGCAAGCTGCCAATTTGATTTAAAATCAATTTTGATATTATTGATAAAAATGAAAATTCGGCTACATTAATGATGGTGCTATTTCAGAAAGCTGTATAATAATCAAGTAGTTATATTTTTTTTTCTTCTTTTTTGTTTTTCTTCCCCTTAATAATTTGGATCAATTATGACATTTCCGTTTGAACAGGAAACAACTTTTTCCAGCAATTAATTTATGGCTTTTGCTTTTCACATTGTGCCTCGTTTCATCTGTTCTCTTTCAATTGACTCAAACAATGCTTTGAAGTTCCCTGCACCAAACCCTTCAAAGTTGTGTCTTTGTATGATTTCAATGAAAACCGTTGGTCTGTCCAGCAACGGTTTGGTGAATAACTGTAAAAGGTACCCCTTTTCATCAAAATCAATTAGCAGGTTGAGTTTCTGAACTGTTTCAAGGTTTTCCTCAATTTTAATTGAACTCATAGCCAGACGTTTTTTGATACCGTCATAATATGAAGTTGGAACATCAATGAATTCCACTCCACGTTTTTTCATTTCAGTCACGGCATCAATGATGTTGTCAGTTTTCAGCGCAATATGTTGCACGCCAGGTCCATTGTAAAAATCAATAAACTCTTCAATTTGTGATTTTTTCAATCCCTTGGCTGGCTCGTTGATTGGCATTTTGATTTTTTCATCCGGTGAAGCCATTACAACTGACTTCAATGCTGAGAATTCAGTAAAAACTTGCTTATCGTCTACTGACCAAAACCTGTGAAATCCCAAGGTTTGTTCATAGTAATCGCATGCCTTATCCATTTCATTCCAGTCCTGGTTACCAACACAATGATCAATAACGTTCATTGGTACAGGGTTTAACATGCTGTTTATTGGATCTTCATAGTTTGTTGCTTTGAACCCTGGCAGAAACGGTCCCTGGTACCCATTCCTTTGAACTAGAGTATGTGTTGTCTCTCCATAAGTCCAAATTCTAGCTGTGATCACACTGCCGTACTTGTCTTTGGAGATTTGTGGTGGTAAAGAAGGCTTCACACCCTTTGAGACAGCTGCATTGTATACGGCCACAACATCGTCGACTGCAAACGCCACGTCTTTGACTGCATCTCCGTGCTTCTAAAAAAAAAAAAATTAGCACTGAAAACAAATGAAGAAGTGCACTTCCTAGCTAACTTACTCTAACGTGGTGATGAACTTCATTTAGTAAGCGCTGTTCAGTGGGGTTTTCCGAATGTACGCGTAATGCTGAAACAAACACCATCTTAATGTTACCGTTTTGTACCACATGGCTTGCTACAAGCTTGGAACCTGTTTCCAGGCCACTGTAAGCAATGTGCTTAAATCCCATTTGGGTAACATAGTACGATGCTGCCTGTTTGGCATTGCCGACATACCAAGTGACATGGTCGTACCCGTTATATGAAAGCGGGCTATCGACCGAAGATGTACCGCCCTCGGCTGTTGATTCTGCTGCTGGTCTTGCAGGTTCAGTTGCAGGTACCATGGTGCTTGTAGGAGGTGGGGGTGCCATACCGAATTGATCAAATTTCTGTTAAATTTTAGTAGAAATGAAAGCGACGACCAAGCGGGGTTTTATTTATGAACTGGTAAACCAGTCGCTTGTAGCCGAGAATTACCTGTACAATTGGCTTGAAATCAGGCCACAGTGTTGGTAATTTAACGAATATGAAATCTCAATCTACGATTTTGATGAAGTCGTTTCGCTTAGGCCATGCATAACACTTATGGAGCGGAGCATACAGAAAATTTCAGTTTCAACATTTCATTATCAAACTATAATTTCTATTTTCATTTATTTCTTCACTACATTTGAGCTATGTTTGGTTATTACGGTCAAGAGTCGTGGTGAATACACTCGCGGATCATTGCCTCCCTTACTACAGCACCGCAAAGTTTGGCGTAAGGGTTTGTTCTGATAGCCATTTTGCCAGCAAGCTCGTTCCCTGCTGTTTCAGATGCCCGGGCAAAATGGAAACTAGATAGCATTTGAAGGTTCCATGGGTCTCGTTTTGGGTTTTTTATATTTGCAGCTTCAATTGTTTTGCAATAGGCAAGATACAAATCAGCCAGCTGGAAATGAGCCTGTGCGAGAACTTTAGGATTATTTGTTTCAGTTGCAACATCAATTGCCCTTTGGAGATCACCTGAAATGTCTTCAACAGAGGTATCAAGCTTGTGTGCTGGGACGGGGTTACTCATGTCCATCTTCCATGACCCTTGGTTTTGGCTGATAATCCTCTTGAGCTGCCCTCTATTGTTATACGCCGATGCGTACCAAGGGTAGTTGAGAATGATCTCGTCAAAGATTTCCATTGACTTTTGACAGTCTCCCCCAGACTGTGCTTCCTTAATGGCTGCTTGCTCCTTAAGACGCGTATAGTCATCAACTGACAATTGTTGTTTTGGTGGTGATGAGGATGGCAGTGAAGTTTCACAACTGATCAAAGCCAAATTACGGGGCACGGAACGGTTTGTGGAGGTTATTATCTCACCAAGTTCAGTTTTTTCGCCGTTGGCTCCAAGGACTAAAGATAGCACATGTTGATCATTATTACTAAGTAAACTTGCCATGATTCTATCCTCTTTTTTTTGCTGTTTTACTTTTCAAGTAAAGCAAGATACAGTTCAAAGAAAAGTCAAAAGACTGAATTAAAATGTTTTTATATAAGTTAGTCGGTCAGCAGGTCGCACTATGAGAATCCAAATTATACATGTAATTTGGCCAAGATTATTATTATTTTGCCCCACATTTTTTGAAAGATTGATATTTTTTTTATTAGTTTGAACTTAATTCTTGAACTCTCTAAGTATCCATTATTACGGTCTACTAATTCACTTTCATTAATCTGTCATTCGAGCTGAATAAACCTAATTGAAAATGTCAATATTTCATTTGAAATAATTATTTGAACGATCGTGAGGTATGAAAAAGAAAGTCCTTATCGTTATCATGATCATAATCATGAAAAACCTTACCCCACATAAATTACCAAACCGCATGTAAAAACTTTTTTTTATTTCAATTTTACAATCTTGTTACAAACAAATTGGACGCACCATTCTACCTACGTGAAATATTTTTTATCTGACTCGTCCAGAAAACACACTTACTTGTAACCTCGTACCTTTAAAATACCGATTATTCATAACTTCTAAAGCGGTCGCAGCATCTTCGTGTTTAAGATACTCAACAACAGCATACCCACCACTTTCACTGAAAAATCTCCGAAGATCATACACAAATCCAATGCGAGAGAATTCTTTTAACAATGCGTATCTGCTAACTTTAGACCCCAAGTTACCGACAAAAAGCGTAGTAAACTCCGATTCTAAAGCACTTCTATTCTTATAAGAATAAGTGCCTCGATGATTGTAACTATCAGTACTTGGCCCAGGCCCATTTCCTCTCCCACTAGTATACACATTGTGAATATTGGCCCTATCCATAGAACCTTCGCTGCCAGCTGGTGTGATTATTACCGTCCCAGTGTTAGATGTCTGTGGACGGGACGTATCGCCATCTACTGGATTATTCACCGCAAGTGCTGGATTGAACCCTTGGTAAGGCATTGCCGGCATTCCGTTAAATCCATAATTAGGTAGCCAGTAGTGAGAATACGGATTACTAAAACCATACGGCAACACACCATATCCATAAGGTAGCATACCATATTGGGGCAAACAATAATACGGAGGTACAATCATTGAAGGCCATTCATTTCCACTCATATTTGTTTCATCAGTTCTTCCATCGCTAGTTCCAATATTAGGCTGATATTGGACATCTGGTGACCCTACTGAACACAAATAGTCTTGGATTGTGTCAAACTTGATGAGTTCTAAAACGCAAATAATTCCATTTAAAGATCCCCTTTGTTTGCACCGAGTAAACAATTCATGAGCAGCAATGGCCGAATCAAATTGAACAAGTCCAAGTCTATTTATTGACCCATCGATACCATACTGAGGGCATGTGTATGCACCAACTGGTGAACACCCCATCTTGACTACTTCGCTATGAAGTCTTTGAGGCAACCAATCTCCCGGTAATTTGAATAATTTCAAAACTTTCCCTATTGAATCTGGTTCCATGCCTGAAGAATGTGCAATATTCATGGATTCAATTGCGTCAGCAAGAGTGCTGACATCACACTCAGGGTCTTGCTCCCCAGGCCCACCAATTTCAGTATTATCTTCAATAAAGGCGGGTGGTTCTTTGGTAGCATATGAATCATGACCCGAGTTGTCGAGTTCAGACGAATCATCACACCAATCACCATCCTGATTTACACTAGCTGATAAATCTATGTAATAATCACGCTCTTTTTTAGCAATGACTAGGTTTCCACCAGAACTCGCCGTGTTGAGTCCAACTGATGGAGTGTCCAAAATATCACCACTAGATAAAAGAGAATGAATTTGACTAGTAGATAATGGTGACACTTTTCTATCAATGTTAGTCCAAAAGAAAAGCCAAAAGGTATCTATCTGGCAAAATAAAACACTTGGTATCATACACTTGGACTTGATTTAAAAATACTGATTCGGTGCTTTGTACTATCTTGTGAGCAGAGCTCTGGTCAGAGAAGCAAACAACCCCATAAGAGGTATTCTTAGTCTTTTCAACAAATGTATTGTAGTAATCAACTGAGCCTAATACGTTAGACTGGTTCTGGTATCAAATGAGTAAAAAGTGATGGCATAAAATAAAAATGAAAATAAAAAATAATTACCAAACTGAGAGAATTCCGCATAAAGAAGATCTGGGGTGCAATCCACGGGCAAGTTTTCAACCAAAAGACTACATTCCTCTTTGGGACTTATGAGTTGGTCTTTTAAAAAAGGCAAGTCAGCCAGCTTCAAACTAGAAGATCCAGTGTCGCATGAAGAACTACAAGCTGCGAAATCGATATCTACCTTGCTGTAACAATCACCATTAGCTGCAAAATTATGATCGTCAATATCGGTTACATGCTGCCGCACTTCTGCAACTACTGGTGAAAGATAAGTCGATGACGAGCCTAGGGTATCTCTTTCGGTTGACACAGTTCCGCTTGGTTCTGTAGACCCTGAATAGGACTTGAAGAACGGCGATGAATGCAGATTTACATCGCATTCCACCCCCTCACTATCGCTAGTCACCAAGCGAACATTATGCCAAGACTCGGATAGGACAGATATATTGCGGGGACTCACAAGCCCTGTTTCCTGTTTGATCTGCAAAACACCAGGGTATGCCGTTGCATCAGTCTGCTTAAAAGAGCGCAATTTAATGCCATAGACTTCGTTAGAAGTGGGCTTGGAATCCAGTTGGCCAATTTCTTCTGATGTAAGCTTGATATCGTTATTATTATTATTATTATCAAAATCTTGTTGTTTTGGTGCTGCATGTATGGTAACGGCTAGTCGCTTGTAAGCGCTCGACCTGTTCCTTATGGAATCGGTTTTTTTAGGTCTCATGGTACAAATCTCAGGGTAACCACGATCTGCGGTATCACTTCAAAGGGGTAGTAGTATATGGGGTATTCCAACTTTAGTCTAAAATAATTGACAGCAAACAAGTCTGGTCTTGCTGATTAAGGGGGTACAAAATAATATTGTGAATGTTAGACGAAAAGCTGGTAGGGCTTTGTAACTACAGGGTATCTACCGTTATAACGTTAGATCTGTATACACTAGTACGTACTTGTGCATCGCAGGAAACGACGTGCCCAAAACATATCATGATCATCGTTGAAATGCTTTTGCTTCAGTTAAAACCTAAGTTATATCGATGACTTTTACTACCTACTGGCCCTTACTGATATTTTTATTAGATTTCAACTCATTTGTACGCATATGCACGCCACGGCTGGTTAAGTAAAGTCCACAGCTGCAATAGAAAGTGCATTTATACGTGCTAACTAATAACAAACCTATATATATATGGGTATATGTAAACTTTTACCCTACACCACCCACTGGTAAATTATAATTTACGGTCAGCTTACATTCTATGTCGCAGCTGGCCAGATGCATCATCATCATCATCATCATCATATATGCAGCTTACAGTGCTCAAGTATGGCATAAATGCCGTTTCTTTTATACACGTTCAACAGAAGTAAAATAGTCAAGAGCTTTGCTCAAATGATAAAGAGTTTCTTTCATAGCGTATATAGGTGCTATTCTTATCGTACGCTCGATTATCGGGCATGAAGATTTTTAGTTGGAGAAAATAACAGATTAACAATATTCTACTTAGGCATGTGAAGACGAGCTGCTGCAGAAGTTAGCGAAGATCTGATACTTGGACGGTACTTTTTTTGCACTGTGAGACGTTCTGGCCGCGGCCTGTGCTAGTCGCGGTGGTTAATCGGTATCTAAATACAGCTAGCATAGCTGTGTGCGAATAGTACGAAGGCAGTTGGGCCTAAAAGCGAGATCGTTATCGGAATGCGTTGAGTGGATAGTATGCATAGCTAGTCTGTCGGTATGGATATCGTACTATACAGATGTTATACTTTCGCGTTAATTTTAACGCTTTCTGGCACCGGTAAAGACCGGTCCCCGCTGCAGACTGGCGCCGGCCAGCTGGGATCATCGTCATCGAGTCGAAATTAATGCCATGCATGCATACGGCTAGTTGGTAATTAATACCGTAGGTAGTACTAAATTATCTAAATTAACCAGGGCCAGATTTTAGTTATAGCGAGCGTTCACACTGAAAGATACTTTTGTCAAGTAATAATAAAAAAAAATATAGTCATAATCTGTCTCACTTTTTTTCTCTCTCACTTCAAATTTTCCCCTCGTCATAATTTCCCTAACTCTCTTCTTTCTTGGGTTTTTTTAACGTAATAGAGAAGAGGATTCGGATATGAGTACTCAGGTGCAACTACTGGTAAGTTCGAATTAAAATGATTTCTCTTTATGAGCGATAAGAAACGCGGATTTTCTTTTTCTTTGGTTTTTGCGGGTACATATGTATATTAACATGTCATAGACTACACAGTTAAGTTTGATCTCTATACCCATAGACGAGTATGGTCCATTTTGCAGCAGTGTCGTCAAATTGCTCCTAGGGACTTGGAAACAAGACTTGAGACGTATAGGAGAATCGTCAGCATCATCAAGACGTAATTCTACTCCAGATTTGATTCTTAGTCCTTCTTTGGCAGCTGGGGATAACACGAATGTTTCAAATTCTTCGGCTGAGGGAAGTGTCAACGAAAATGCTTCCATTGCAGATATTCTAGACGATCTGGATATTTTCATCAATGTATCTTTTACTCCCTTGGAGTGTTCAATTATATGTCCGACAGTTTTGGTAGATATCCTATTTACCAAACATTTGTATCGTTCGACTGCAAAAGTATTTTCTGAACAATACATTGCCATTCAAATAGATGGTGACGGTGAGGATACTGGTGCCAGAGTTTTGGAAATCACTGCGCCTTTGTCCGCAGCATCTATTTCCATTTTTTTCATTGCAACATATTTTTCTAATTATGTTCTTGTGCCTACAGGCTCAGAAAAAAAGGTTCTATCAGCACTAAAATCGAAAGACTTTGTCTTTTCGAACATTTCAAATTCATACATTTCTACCTCTACCAACGGTAGTCCTGCTGTGGAACAGTTTCAAAACGAATCAAAAACCGGTATTGTTGGAAATACCAAATCTAATGACCCAATTGCATATTCACCGAGTCTTGTTGCTCAAACATTAAACCTTTTTGCATTACATGATGTTACACCCAACGTTGAAAAAACAGAAGAGTTGCTTTTAACTGGGGTGAGATCATCTTTGTTGAGTGATAAATTGGCCGCTGACTCGTTGTATCTCTCGATAGTTCGGATTTTGCTGGACCCACCAAAATTTTTTTCAATCACTATGAATACCTATTCAGAGATTTCATTCTTAGTGGATAAAGATATTGCTAACAATGAATTCCCACAAAATGCATTACTCGGATCACCAACTGATTTCGTCATTCCAGTCTCGTTTGATCTTCGGGATCTGCCTGAAGATGCCACCGGTATTGTTGCTGGTGTCGCAAGTGTACTTATCGGTCACCAGGGAGATTCGCCAATTCACATGAGTTACCTGTCAACAGCTAAGACTGGTTTGGTACTTGTTGGCGAAGATGATATCAACACTGCTGTAAAAATACTTAGCTCAGATGCTTACTTGCGGAACTAGGTCCCTTTCTTTCATGACTTTTATGATTACGATATGATTACGATAAATAATATGATGTCATTTCGTTTCTTTCTTTCTTTCTTTCTTTATTTGCCTTGCTGTGGTCTCCTACTAGCGATAAGTTTCTGTTCAGACTGTTTTCTGCCCTTTGAAATTATATCGCTCCATTCTTGTTCAGATTTAGAAGATGCCACTTTTTTGACTAGATCATATATTAAACCAAGAAAGTTTTCCCTCCGTAGCGCGTTTTCTCTTGCCCAAGCATCACGTTTCTCCTGTCTTCTAGCAATCACCTCTGGATCATTAGAATCAGCAGCTACATCTTTAGTAAGTGCCATCAAATTAAACCTCATCTCTCCTAATGGACCCCTAGAAACCCGTTCTTGAAGAACTGCAGGTAACTTTGATGGAAATTCTTCGCGTGAGCATGGGCCATGCGAAATAGGATATGGATGGAGACCGTCCATCTCGTAAAGTATGCCATTCTTTGGTACGTACGCAATGAAATGGTAGAGACCGTCGTTATCTTCATCCGGTGAATCATCTTCATCTTTATCAAGGTAAAATGGAGATGGTCTTGAAAAGGAATTGTGTACGGTTCTAAGCAACTCAGAATTAGTCAAACATTCTCCTTTCAACTCATAATCAAAATTTGTAATAAAATTCTTGAATTCTGTCAATTCAGGTCCAATCTCAATAACATCGTCCGAGTTGAAGAGCAAAGATAAAACTGCTTGCGTAGCACATGCATTTTGTACAACTTGCTGAGAAAAAAACACTTCCTCCAGATTGCCAGATTTGTCGTAAGTTCCACTTATGGGTGCTTCAGTTTGTGACAATCTCTGTACTTCACTTCGACGGTATTTGAATAAGAAAATAACACCATATAATGGTTCAATTGCCCGTAATGATTCTTCATCTATTGATAAAAGTTCCTCAAATTCGCATCCTTTTACGCCGAGGTTTTCTATGAGCTCGGTGAAAACTCCCACATCCGATTCAATTGTATTCCATCCAGATGACATTTTTCATAAATATTAAGATGGTTTGGTTTTCTTACAAATTGTTAATACTCAAGTTTTGAAGGCAAAATTGAACACACGGCTAGGAAGAATTACAGCTGTAGGTACTACGTGTATACAGAATGTAGATCGATCGGCTTGGAGTTTTAACTCGGATGGATTCAAATCATGGTAAGTAAGTACACATATTGGTGATGCAGGATCTTAAGTACAAGTGTCGAACAACACTTGAGAACTACAATGAGTGGAAAATACATCAAGCTTGTAGCTCAAAAGTGAGTCAGAATAGCTATTTCTATTTTTTTCCACATGTATTATTATCGAAACTAAAAATTGACAAGATATAAGATAGATTGATTTGAACTGATCCCCACAAGTTTAATTTTCAAACTTCTTAAGTACGTCCCATTCAATTCTTCTTTATTTTAAAAATTTGCTCATATTTCTTAAGAGACTATTCAATTGATTCAAGTCAAAGATTTCTGCTTGAAATCATAGTACCAAAAATTCCTTTCGGGATGCATTTCAAGTTTATTAGATTCTAAAATAATTACGATTTTATATTTGAAAACATAAAAGCTATTTAGAAATATTAATTTTTGCAAATGTAAACAGCTTTAGTATATCTTTTTTGGATAAAACATTTTTTTTGAATATATTTCAAGTATATATGTATTATTTAGTAAAAATTTTTATCAATTATAATGGTTTTATGCTATTCTATGGCAAGTTTTTATTTTCATTCTGTGTTCAGTAAAGAGAGAGATCTGCGTTTCAACGATCCCCAGATTTTGAAAATTAACTATCGATGATCACCTGGGCAACAGATATCGATAACCTAAACCAACAATAATACTACAATACTACCACTGGTAAATTGTTGTAGTAAATCAAGTTGACAAAATGCTTCTGGAGCTTTTAATTCTAGAACAAAAGCCCAGCTGCAAAATCTTTGTCTTTAAACTAACATTAGCTAGTAATAAATAGTGTTGGACTTATGGCGACACAGTCATTATATCTCGTATTTAATTTGCATCAGATACAACTATCTAAAACCTATCCATGCAAATATAAACCTCTATAATCCTTGAAAACATTATTTTGAGTGTTCGACATTTCTTTGAAGTTGCTTTTATAACAGATGATTCAACGGTACGTTTCCTATGTCTTCCAAATACCACAAATTGTCCATAATCAAAGTCTAAAACAATTGGAGTCAGAGTATTCGGTAACAGCTCCATTTACTCGGAATATTAACATCTTATTCGTAGTCACCAATCATGAATCCCCTGTAAAAGTTAGAAAAGCACAATAGCACCTGACTGCAGAAACAACTTACCCTCTGTTGGAATGTCTTGAGAAATAATCAAAATCAACGCTCACTGCAGCACCTAACATGACAGCCCTTTGGTCCATCGTTAGTGGACCTGCAACATTAGGATAATACTGTTCAAGATCTTGGAAAGCAGACGGTTCCATTCTTAATATATATACACCAGTATCAGTGAACAGCTCTCTACCAAGTCCCACCCAGTTTCTGTCAACCGAACCAATCACTTCTCCTTGCTCATTATAGATTGGGAACATAAAAGACAAAAAGGGTGAATCTACTCGGCCAAACTGATTATACTCTTCAGGCCTACAGTTATTGTTAGATGTCAGAATAAGACTTTTTCAGCGATAGGTGGCAAAAAAAACAACCAAGACATGAAAAACTTACCCGCTTGTCAAAAATAAATTGTACCTTCGTCGCCATGGGTGCCATTCCTGTTTTGTTTCCCCAATTATAATATCGTTATCGTGGTTGTTTTGTGGCAATATGGACTTGATATGTGAGTTTATAAATGAAAAGGGTCTTTTTATCGTCAACACATGGGTACCCTCCCGGTCAAATACCGACACTTTGAATGGCCGATGTAGTCGGTATACTTGTCTCAGAATAGCTTTAGTGAACCCAAAATCTTCTTCTTCCATGTATCCTATATGGTTTCCTGAGGCGTCCATGAGAGCATACCTATTGGCTTGTTCGAACCCGAGAAAAACATTCATCAGTTCCAGCCTTCGCTCAATGACAAGCATTGGCTGAGACAAAATGTTAATCACTGCATCTGAAGGCTGAAGCAATCCTCCAGGATTATAAATAGATGTTCCATACGACCCTGTATCATAATACGTGTCGCTATTGGATCTTGGACCTTTACGAGATCCCGAGTGATGATCGTAAGGATACCTATCTTTCGGAGTTAACGGAGAGTAATTTCGGCTGATTGTTTTGACAGTCAGTCTTCTGGTTGCCCACAGCCTGGGTACAGCAGATACTCTCACAAATGGTTTCAACATACCCTCCAACACTAGAATGACCAGTTATAATTGCGTGTTGTGACTTGGACATGAAACAGACTTGATTAAGCTCGACCTGGCTGCAGCAGTATTAATGGTGGTGGTGCTGGTGATTAAGCTTTCAGTATTTTGTGCGGGACCTGCCACGGCTGATGGGTAATTAATGATTAGGTAAATTTCTCATGTGTAACAATT
Source organism: Groenewaldozyma auringiensis (assembly GCA_030574195.1). Lineage (NCBI taxonomy): Eukaryota > Fungi > Ascomycota > Dipodascomycetes > Dipodascales > Trichomonascaceae > Groenewaldozyma > Groenewaldozyma auringiensis. Next base: position 63,166 of record JAJMEP010000018.1, read on the forward strand.
TCAGTGCTGGGTCTATCGAGTCAAAGATCTCGACTGAACAAATTTCTAGTTAAAATTTCACAAAGGTTTAGAACCCTTGAATTTTTGCATAACCAACAATGATTTCACAGAGTTCTCGGATTCTGCGCAGCTCGGGCAGAGGAGTATCTTTGAGATGCATTCATACAGCTCCAAAACTCACGAATCAAACATTTTTCGAGGAAAATGGAATACCAGGGTTATATAGCCCGGAAGGATTTAAAACGGCGTGGACAGACAGTCAAAGCGGGCTTTTATCCAAGCTATCACAACTGGTAGTGGATACATCTAATGAAACAAGACACCCATTCCATATTTTGTTGAGTACAGCTCGGAAAGCGGATAAACAGCACATTTTCAATTATGCATCACAGGCATATAACAATCATTTGTTTTTAGAGTCTTTGACTCAACCTGAACAAAATACAACTCGGCCTAGTGTTCAACTGGAAGAGCTTATAAAACGGGATTTTGGTGGTATCGATGGTCTGAAAAATGCATTCAAATCTCATGCTAGTAAAGTGTATGGAAATGGCTGGGTTTTCCTGGTAGAGGAAGAAGACAAAAAATTAGTCGTGAAGCATCGTCATCTCGCAGGAACTCCTTTCAAAATCCGAACAAGCAATGATGATTCTTCTGACTTAGCTCCACATGAGGAATCGTTCGATAATCTATTTGAAAAAAGAATAGCGGAAGAATTGAAGCCACAAGACAGCACAACCACTGCCACAGCGTCTGGAACCCGGGAAGCAGTTGTCACTATCCCCTTGCTTGCGCTTAATCTTTGGCAAAGTGCTTATTTGCCGGATTATTCTGTTGATGGCAGAGAAAAGTTCTTTGAAGCCTGGTGGCAATCAGTTGACTGGAGTGTTGTAAACTCTCGACTGTTCAAGTTGTAAATATTAAGTCTTTCGATGTTGTAAATATATATATAGATAAAAAAAAGTAATAGTAATTTGTCAACTATTTCCTAGTGCGAATTCTTCAACAATGTTTCTGATATATTGGTAATTATCCAAATCAGTACCGGTTTTTGATGCAAGAAGATTGATAAAATCTGCTAGTATTGCACTTCTTTGATTTAGTTCTTCAATAGCATTTTCATTTTTTTCAATCTCTTCAAGCTCCTCACGGCTTACTTTTTGTACATTTTCATAATAAGCCTCAGCATGGCTTTCCTGTAATTGAGCTATCTTAACAGTTTTTTCTTCAATTGATTGCAACAGGTAATTCTGCTCGTCTTCATGTCTTTTGAGACTTTCATTCAATTGCGCCACTTTCAACCTGAGTATACGTGCCAAAGCTACTACATTGAACGTTTGCCTAGAAAGTTAGTATTAGTTGCACATCATGGAGAAGATCAAACATACTCAGCATCCTTATTTTCTTCACAGTGGACATTGCTTTTAGCCACCATTGCCCTGCTAGTTAGTAAACGATTTTGCATTTCATTAACCGGGTAATACGCACTTTACCATTGATACAAATCTTGCCTTGATCTGATCATCAGGCTTAGAATAAATATCGTCGTCATCGTCAGATCCAACGGAAAAATCTTGGCCGTTCTCAAAAAGGTCTTTAATCTCTTGGTATGCTTTCAAAAGTGCTAACTCTTTGTCGCTGAAGTTGACTGAATGTGCAGGCCGAACGCTTGGCACGGCTCGCAAATGCCTGATAATACTAACAGTAGAGCTTCTGGATAATTTGGATATCTGATCCAAACTCATATTGTCCAGTATACTCAATTGAGTATATGGAACCCAATTATAATACGTGAAACCTCAACGGGTAACCCCTGATCTGATTTTTGGAAATACCTAGGTGAACTTGGCTTGCATTTCCGTCTCAGCTACTCATACCAATACACCGAGACGCACCTAATTTATCACTTGATTCAAGTGGAACGCCTCCGTCGCACTATCCTTGTTGGAAATTTAGGAAGTATGCGAATTAGCTGAAAAAAAATGCGGGCACTGCAACACACTTTCAGTTGTACTACAAAAGGTGTGTTGTTGTAACTGACATTACACAAATTGTAAGGAGATCAGGTTAATGGTATCGATCGGCCTTCTTTTAACTGCAACATCACCTGTGTTGTATATCCAAAACCTGATCCAAGCTCTTGTATTTTAATAAGTATCTTGTCAAAGAGTACTGTGAAGTCTTATACTAGTTTTGCGGTAAGAGATACAGAAATTCACGAACTCACGACGGTGATGTGCTCATGAGAATATAAGCGGGAAGTAGGGATGGCAACTACTATGACTGGTTCTGGTAGCGAGGAGGGATTCAAGTTTCCTCCAATTTATGAATTTCCTCCATTTTTCACCAAACAGGTGAACGAACAGACATGGCATGCCCAGTTACGGCATTGGGACTCATTAATACTTTCATACTGCAAATACTACAAAATCTTTCGGCTGGACCTAAATCGGCTTGGCGAATACGACGACAGTGACCAGAAAGCAGCAACTGCAGCAGCAACTGCACCATCATCTACATCACTTACAGGTAGACAAGAAAGCAAGCCAGCTGGAACTGAGTTGTTTAGAAACAGGAAGATAAATCGCGTTTTAAAGATAGAGACGATTCGAGCAATATTCGACTACATGATATCACAAAAACATGCTGAATGGGTTTCAGAGGGAGGTTTAAAAAGCGGGTCTGAAATCCTCATTTATTATCGCCAGCCAGAAGAATGGGCTACTCTAATCCACGACTGGATAGATTCCACTGGCCAGAACGGAACTGTACTTACGTTGTTTGAGCTGACGGAGGCCGAAGAAGTAGCATCTCAAGAATTCTATGAGCTTGATCCGTTAATACTGCGCAAGGCCATATCAATACTAGTGCAGCGACAGCAAGCGGTGCTAATGAAAGGGTCTGATAGTAAAGAAATTGCAGGGATCAAAATGTTATGAGAAACATGAGCTAAATATACTAACCAGCATCAAGCTTCTCCATTCCCTTTTTATCCCATGTGAACAATAAATATCACACTAACTCTTGACCACACAGGTCACCTACCATCATCTAACATCACTTCAGTATGGTGTTTATTATCATACACATATGCATACATAACATGATAGATATCATGGGTATAATTGTAAACAAACCATTAACCACGGTTCGCTGCAATAGATTTCCAAAAGTCAACCAATAATTATACGGGTGGTGTACTAGATACCAATCGTTGTTGTTCCATCTAAGAAGAAATGTACGGCTATTTCTCCGACGACCGGAATAATTGCAACGAAAATTAATTAACGTGCGTACCCAGGGGGAGGGGGAGATCGAGGGGGAGAAGTTCCCATATTTGCATCGGGACAAACTTATCCGTACTTTCCTATACTATACACCACATGTACGGTAGACAGATACTACTGCTAGCATGGTACAGTTTACATAGTTATATACGAGAGTGATCTTCAGTATTGAACTAGTCAAAAAATATGCCAGAGATCGTGCGCTCACCAAATAGGATTGACCAGAGTTTTTGACATGTAAAAATGTTATAACACATATAACAAAAAACAAATTCACTTGTTCATATATATACATATCTTTATATATGCATGGAACATCTAGGCAGTACTGCAGAGCACGCCCGTTGGATCCGGAGGGCGCATGCTTACATTTCGTGCGAAATGAGTGGATGGCCATGCATGGTTGGTCAACGTTCCGGTAACGACAGGTGCGATCGAGACTTTATGCCCAGGTTCAAAAGACAAAAAAAAATTATCCTCACCCGTAATTTTCCATGGTGTCCCCCCACCCGAATCTCTCCAACCACCCACACACAAATTTGCAGTTTGCGTGGGAGGGCTGTCTGAGATCGACCAGAAAGGGAGTATAAGGGTAAAAGGCAAAAAAAAAAGTAAAAAAAAAATAAAGGTATTATTATGTTAGTCTCTCTGTATTATTTATATACCAATGGGATATTTACATCTATAGTTAGTTTAATTGTTAGTATACTTAAGTTAGTTACATGGTAATAGCAGTAGCAGTAGTAGTACACCACTAGTATTTCGCTCCTTTCGGTATATTGTTTATAACGTTACTTTGCCTTACCACCCACCAAATACCTACTTTTACTACCCAAGATTGATTTTTTATAACCTTTTCTATTCTCCTACATTAATCTTTTTTTTTTTAAAGGGACAGCCAAAAACCTCCTGCTGCCTTTCGACGAGAGTTTGCGGCCACACGTTTCAAAGCTCTCTACAGCAGAGCCTGCTGTTTGTTTAATAATACAAGAAGTCAAGGTTTCGGTTCATATATGGCATTTCAAGGTTTTTATTGATCTGTTCCTCGACAATTGTGTGTAACAAACAACCCCGAATATTTTTTTTTATTTTTTATTGTTACCCTTACCTCTCTTTTTTTCCATTTAATTTTTTGATTTTTATCATTTTGGGTACTTCTCTACTTTCTTGAGAGAAGCTAGGGTGGAAGTGATTCTACTTTTTTTTGTCACTTTCTGTTAAGCATTTTGGTTAGGCTTGCTTGGGTTCAGGCTTTTTTCTGCTCTCTTATAGTTATTTCGTGACCCGTTTTTTTTTGCATAACAAGTCCGGGGAAAACTATCAGGGTTGTCAAGGAATACAAAGCTATACTTTTGACTGGTAACAATAGATATCAGTGCAGAGTGTGTTTGGAGATTTTCTTTGGCTAAAGCTTTTTTGTCGAACTTTTTTTTTTAGTGGTGGTACTCACTTCTACTTGTTGTCATGGCTGAGTCAACGCCGAGCACGGCCAAGGCTTCCAATGGCACAATTACAAAACCTGTTCCTATTTCTGCTTCTACGAGTAGTGCTACTCTCACAGGAAAAGAATCTGAAGTCTCTTTAGAAGACGGTAACCAAGGGAAACCTAGAAGAGCATCTACTTCCGGCGTAGTGCCGCTATTGTCATTGGGGGTCCCCACCAGGGCGGCTAGTTTAGTGGAAGATCACCAGGTTAGCACGTCTTTGCCTGTAGGGAAGGAAAGCATTAAAGTCCAAGCTACAAGAGAAAAGAAAGATATCCCGAGGATACGCACTGCTCATTCGACAAACAAGAGTTACGACACTAATCATAATAACAACAGCAACGTTAGCAACAATACAAGCACCGCCAGTGCCAGCACATTAAATAAATCATCCCAGATCTCTAATTCGACTGGGGGTGGGGCTAGTGGAAATAACGTGGTGGCTCCATCATCGGCGTTGCCGCATACTTCTTCTTCGGTGTTAGCAGCGTCGTCGTTGTCGTCGGATCACAAGTCCGCACCACCACCACCACCAAATAATAACCCCACAAGTTTTGTCGATGTGGTTAATGACACTAGTATTTTTAATGCCGATCATCAGAACAACGATATAATTTCCCCACAGCAGAACCCAATGAATTGTTCTGGTGGAGCTGCTGGAAACACTGTAGTCGGCAGTGATGGTAGGGCCGACACTGTGGATCAATCATCAAGCAAGGAGACCGAGGAATTGGCACTACAAGGCAGTGTGCCCCAGAAACCGAAACGGAATACCAATCTAGATGAGATCTCTAATGCCGTTGATGCCAAAAGTGACGACGATTTCCAAAAATCTACTTTCTCGTTGAAACGAACTCAGTCAATGGGTGTTTTTGATCAATTTCTACGCCCCCGCGAAGAGTTGGTTGGTACTGTTAGCGATTACCCTCACTTGGATAGTTCAACTACGGATTTTAGCAAAGAAGCTGGGAACCAGCCACAACAAGCATTACCATCATCAACGCCACAGAAACAGCTTTACCAGCCTAGTTCATCGTCAAGCACAGATGCTAAGGATGATCACAACACGTTGGTTTCGTCGCTGATGTCTGTTTCGACGGCTTCCCCTAGGGAATCGGATGAAGACTATGATTCTGACTCTACTAGTTCTTCAGCATCGGGTACTCCGGAAATAGTCGCACCCAGTGATGATAGTGTGATTCAACCTGTTATTTCTCAACATGTCGACTATCTATCGCATAACTGGAATGAGAGCGATATTTCCAAGTCTTGGAAATACATTGTTCTAAGACGTAAAGACGTTGCAAATGCCGCAAGATTAGAAAATGCATCATGGAGAAGTTGGGCAAAGGCACGATATCATTTGAAAACAGTCACTCCTGAAAGTGTTAACTGGTTGAAGGATTCAGACGTGACTTGGTTATATGGGCCTTTATATTCTGAACCACGGCATTCAATGTCTGCTATATTTAATGAAGAAGATAGACCTTCTAATGCATCAACACCTTCCGAGAGCACTAGCACGAAACGAGAACAGACAACTTCAAGTACAAAACCTATTTTGAAAAAGAAAACAGCGGCTGAATTGATGTTTTCACGTCCTCCAATGTACGCTCATAATAGTTATGGCGCTGGCCCCAATGCAGGTCTGCATCATCACCATCGAAGAAAATCTGATTTGGAAGAGGATAATGCTCCCGATGGCCAAGGAGATACGGAAGATGGCTATTATATTCGTCAACATAACTATCGTTCTCGATTGCATAAAGATGATGGCGGGATGGGTGCTGTTTCAGATAGTATCAACCGTCAGTACATTGCTCTCAGTCCCGGGAAATCTGGTGGTACTCCTCTTGTTGGAGCATCATCGTATCGTACTAGCACCGCAGCTTCAAGTTCAGCAGCATCTTTGAACTCGGTGCCAATGGAGGTGATTTCAGGTCAAAATGCCAGACATGTCCATTTCAACGATCGAGTCGACCAATGCATATCTATTGACTATTATGATAGCAATGAGGAAGAAGACGATGATGGTAGTGAGGGTAACGTAAAGCAAGACCATGAAGCTTCCGATTCTGACTCCGATTCTGACTCTGATAATTCTGATTCTGATGACGAAGGTGGATTGTTTTTAATGGTTAAATCACCTTCTTGTGTTTCTTTGAAATCTGTTGGTGGTAAGAAGAATCGTGAGTTCAGATCAATTGCTCCTATCCCTGCTACCAAGTTACGGTACACTATGGATGACGAAGAAACTGAAGAACAAGAACAGGAAGCATTCAACTCAGTGGCATATGCAATGAGCCATAATACTACTAATCGAAGATCAGACTACAGAACTTATGATTACAATAGTGTTTACACGTCTCCTGGGTCAACTCCTATGCAGTCTCCACAGGGATCAGTTCAATCAAGTTTGGATGGTATGCTTATGGACAATTCTATGAATCCTTCTCCCCGCACTGGAACTGATAAAAATTCGATCATCCCTCCTCGACCTAATACAGAATCCGTGTTGGGATATGTCAACAGTACTGCATCAGGATCGGCTTCTAACCTGTTACGGGACCAGCAACAAGATCGCAGACCTATACCAATCAGTGATTCATTTGGTAGCTCTGAGTTTGTTGAGGACACTTCTGCCCCTTCACCTGTTATTACGGAGAGCAGTGACAATGAGACTGTTTCACATTTGGAAACAGTAGAAGTCAGCGACAACAAGTCAGATGTATCGCCTCCTGAAGTGCCTCCTGAAGTGGCTTCTAAAGTGGCTCCTGAAGTTGTTCCTGAAGTTGTTCCTCAAGTTGTTCCTCAAGTGGCTTCTCAAATACCCAGTGCAAGGAAAAGTCTTGAAAATGTACAATTGGCCAATGCTGCTACTCAAACTAATTCTGATGAAGATAGTGGGAGCTCAACCAAAACTAAACCCACTAGTATTGCTACGAGTGAAAGAGTAGCAGTACCCAGACCAGTTTTAACAGAGTCACAGAAATCGCCTTCTATTAGTTCTTCTGGATCTCATTCCAAGTTTAGAAGCTTTGCTCATTCATTATTCCGCGGCGGAAAGAAAAACTGAATATATTTATTATTTTGCCCAATTACTCACGAACGAGGGAAGAAACAAAAGAAAGTAAAAAGGACGATAATCGTCTCTTAAAAATCTGACCCGTCGAGTAATATGTCAATATATATATTATTTTATAACTGTTAATAATAACTATTTATCTCCCCATTTTGCAATTTGCACCTGTGTATATACACATGTATAGCCAAGCCAAGCCTTTGGGTGGTAGTCGGCGGCCGTTTCTCCACGTAGTGTTCGATACTGTAGGTTAATCGCGCGTTGTCAACGCTAACGTTGTTATAAGCATCGACAGTATTAATATTGACATTGACCGAAAAATCATAACCAAACACACATCAATACTTGAATGCATGGAAGCCTGATGGAGGACACTCACGACAAATCAAAGAGTCGAGATGCCCACGGGGAGATGGCAACAATGACGACGATAGCCGAAAATGGTGCAATGTCTCCATTAGTTGAGTCGCCTACAATTGATCCTCTGTCTGTGCCTTCTTTTAACTCCGGGAAACCTGTGTCTCCAGGACTACCTCCAGTTTCGTCAATAAACACCAGTGGATTACCGCAGTCGTCCTACAGATCTCACAGGAGATCGAGTAGTAACACCAGTAGCATAGGCGGTAATAGTAGTGCCATAATAGGGGGAGCTGGGTCGTGGTACGGCGGTGCATACGGGGAAGGCGAGGGAAGTATCATTTCATCTCCTAGTATTTCCTCGGTATCATTGGGTCTAAGCAAGTCGGGTAAAACCCATTCTGGAATTAATTGCATTTCAAACATTGTAGACGGAGGGACTTCCAACGGCAGCTCAGGATCTGGCTTTCTTTCCGTCTCGGGCATATCTTCACCAGTGGCAGGTAGGAGAATCAGTGCCAATGGCACAAGCAACACACCAGCCGTTCCGGTAGCATCATTCAAGCCACCCACTACTAGCGATATACCCCCAGTGACACTAGTACCTATAGAAATTGTCAAACGGAAGGATTTTAACAAGTATCTCTCTGAAATCACCACAGAGTATGATACTTTTTATGGTGCTCGAATCTCTTCAAAGGGCTACGGTGAGGAAAGCAACGATGACATCATGTCGGTAATCTCTCAGTCTTTGTCTAGTGCCGTTGGGAGCAATGATGATAGCACCATTAAACCAGAACTGTCGCCGTCTCCAGTCCCTGAATCAAGACACGAGAGTCCGTTCAACGACGACGATGACAAGAATATAACTCCATTAAGTGTTATACCCAAAGTGTTTTTTGAAGAGAAGTTCGAGCTCGATAATCCTAGAGTTTTTGATACAGTTAGTGAGGAGTCAGATGTCATTAGTAATACGTCAGATACTAAAGGACCGAAAAATGATAGTGATGATGCTTTTTCTTCTAGAAAAGTATTGGCAAATAATTCTATATTACAAGAAAAACTATCATGGTACATTGATACAGTGGAATTGCATTTAATTAACGAGATTTCAAAATCATCGAGTGGATTTTTTTCAGCCTTAGATGATCTAAAGGGAGTAAGAGAAAAAACTTCGGCATGCTTAGAAAGAATTGCACAGTTTCAGGAGGATTTGGAGGTTGTTGATAAAGTGAAAGCATTAGCCGGAATTGAAAATTTGAACATGAAGCAACGACGGTGGAACGTGTCCAAATTATGGCAGGCATTGGATCAAATGTCCATGGTTTTGGCAAAATCAGATGAAGCTGAACTGGCGTTGTCTGGAGATAGAGTCGGGGAATCATTGGATTTAGTTGATGCTGTCGAATCACTGGTGAATGGAGATTCAACTAATCCAATTGTCCAAGAATGGATCAGACATTATCATCATGATATTTCAGATCTTAGATCTATCAATGGACTAGGTGATTTAAGAGAAGCATTGTGCATACTTCGCACTAGAGCAGGACAAAGCTATGAACGGATATTTACAGATATTTTACTGCAAGACATTAACAAACATTTGGAGTCTGTCAGTAAATCTGATTCTTTGGATAGACTTGCCAAATTCATTGACCCTCGTGATCGATCTAACAAAAATATTAATAATTCATATCTTGACATTAATCCGGAACTGAGAGAAAAATTGAAGGCTAACGTCGATGGGTTGTTGAGGGCCAATAACATTCAAGCAGCGTTCAAGTCTTATGATGATTCAGTTGTGAAATTGGCAAAAAATATCGTACGAAGGTGCTTACCGGCTAAGGATTACGATGATACTGCTAGTGTCTCATCAAGCATGACGTCTGGTTCAGCCAACGGCGAAAAGGGTAGAGCGCTAGCCTCATCGCTACGAGAACTGTCCCCTGAAGACAACTTTGAGATGGTTTCTGGTATATATGCAGGCCTTTCTGAGTTGTTTAGAAGAGTGTCAACTCAACAAAAATTGTTGTTGGATATTGTATCTACGTGTGCGGCAGAAAAAAGCAAATCTTCATTAATTGGCACCTTGGATTTTGGCAGACTTGTAAGCAATGTGGTGAATATTTCTCAACGAAGGGTTTCAAGTGTTCTCAATGCTCGCAGCAATCAAAATTCAAGACTTCGGTTACCGGATTTCTTGAAAATTTATACCTTGAATCGAATTTTCTTGAGTGAATGTGAGACTGTTTGTGGTGAGGTGAATCCTGATTTAAGAAACACTGTCAGCCAACAGATGAAACAGTTTGTGAACAACTTCAATGCGGGCAGAGAAGCTGAACTCACTGATATGCTGGACAAAGATATTTGGAAAGAGGAAGAGATTACTCCAAAGTTCCAAAAAACCGTTGACAACATTGTACTGTCTTCAAAAGAGGACCCTGCTGAATGGGTTAATCTCCAACTACTTGCATTAGCAAACAATGGCACGAAGTCTAGCGATGATTCGTCTAGTGATCGCAAAAACCCCAAAAATGTGTTTGTTGAAAATTCCAGCTTTATTATATCCACATCAGCTATCACCGCGGTCAAAGTCATTGAACAATATTTACAGGTGATCTCGTTGTTCCATTTCCAACCCTATGAGATCTCGAACAATTTGGTTGCCTTACTGAAAAAGTATAATACAAGGGTAAATCAACTAGTTTTAGGAGCCGGTGCCACTCGTACAGTAGGACTGAAACACATTACTGCAAAGATTCTTGCCATTGCCTCCAACTCTGTGGGTATTGTTTTGGCGCTACTACCATGTATACAATCCAGTATTAAGCGTCATGCCGGCAGTATCAACTCCTCAGCAGCAGTATTGAACGAACAAGAATTTGAAAGGTTGAGACAAGAGCTTTCCGGCCACCAAAATGATATATACAGCAAGTTTGTTGCACTCATGTCGGATAAGGCCACTGCTCATTGCTTGACTATTCAGAAAACTGCCTGGGATGCAGACTCACCACCACCAGCGCATAAGTATATGGTCGATCTTGTCAAGGCTACTACTGTTTTAGTGAAAGTAATGAAAAACTATCTTCCCAAGGATACCTATTTGCTGATAATTGGACAAATCTTTGATATATTCAAACGGAAACTGCTTGAAGAATACATGAAGGTGACAAGGTTTTACACGGCGAAAGAGAAAAAATCGATGCTGCAGGATGTGGAGTATATGAAAGATCATCTCAGTAACGTTGAAGGTGCTGGTAACGCCGTGCAGGTTATTTGGGAAAACGTTAATGCTATTGAGGCACCTGAAACTGACAGCGAGCCTTTATTTGACGCTAGTTTACATGAACAAGTGGCTGTTAATAATGGCATTAATGACCGTAAGGAATCACTTGATGTATCCGTACAGTCTGAGGATAGCTCTAAAGGATCAAAGTCTCCTTCGGTTTCTATCAGCGAGCATATAGAAGTGGAATCTAAACCGAATGAGGAACCAAAAGCTGAGGAACCAAAAGCTGAGGAACCAAAAGCCGAGGAACCAAAAGCCGAGGAACCAAAAGCCGAGGTACCAAAAGTCGAGGAACCAGTCGCTGAGGGACCATATGTTGAGGAACCGAAAGCCGAAGAACCGACAGTGGAGGAACCAGTAACCGTGGAACCGACGGTCGAGGAACCAGTTGCTGAGGAACCAGTCACTGGAGAACCAGTAGCTGAGGAACCATATGTTGAGGAACCGAAAGCCGAAGAACCGACAGTGGAGGAACCAGTAGCCGAAGAACCAGTAACCGTGGAACCGACAGTCGAGGAACCAGTCACTGAGGAACCAAAAATTGAGGAACCAAAAATTGAGGAACCAAAAATTGAGGAAGCAAAAATTGAGGAACCAAAAATTGAGGAACCAAAAATTGAGGAATCAGTAGTTGAGGAAAAGGTTGAAAAACCAGTAGCTGAGGAGTCAAAGGCTGAGGAACTAAAGGCCGAGGAACCAGTGGCTGTGGAACCAGTGGTCAAGGAACCAGCGGCCAAGGAACCAGAAGTTGAAGAACCAGTAGCTGAGAAACCGGCTGAGGAACCAAAAGCAGAGGTACCAGATTCTGAGAAACCAAAGGTCGAGGAAGTACCAAAATCTACTGAAGATCAATTTTTACCATTATCCCACTCTATTCCATCAACTACTGATGCCTTAGATGAGGAATCCAAGCCAGAAGGTGACGATGAAGAGGAGTCAAAATATGAGCCGACTGTAAATGAGGCTTCTACACAGTCCAAAGCTAGTTCCAAAAAGAAACGGAAACCAAAGAAGAAATCTAAGAAGAAAAACTAGAAAAAGAATATCAATGGTTTCTGTTCCTTTATAATGCATTATAATGAAATAATAATTTTAATAATAATTATATTAGTTTTAATAATTGTAATATTGATAACAGTTAACTGAAGCATGAATAATCTGTAGCTTTATTATGTGCGAGATGATGTGTCGTCCTTGCGTGGCACATCAGAGTTTGAATCCAAAATAGCAAGCTTTGCGCCATTTCTGTATTCTAGCAACGAAGTGGCTAGTTTTGAAGCAGCATTCTCCTGCTCGACTAGAATTTCATGATGTTGTAAAAGAGGTTTTATTGACTGATTCAGTTTCTCCGTATAGAGGAGTAACGAACTGTACGGATCATTATCCATTTTGAACAACCAAATTAAAAAATCATGAACTAATGCAACAGGTCCAGTCAAAATGTAGTTCAACGAGTGCTGAATTGGCTATATTTGGATACAAATTAGTATGCCAGCTGAGTGTTGACTGCTCGACCTTCTAAAGACTCACTCCGATAAAAGTTCTCGTTCGAGTGACTGCAGGCAATTTTCTCAACAGCAAAATCCAGATTTCATAGAATCCCCTAATTCTTTAGCTGACCAGTCAAGTTGATAAGTAGGTTCCTTGAAGCATAGCGAAGACGTTTTCAACGCTGATTTACTGACTTATAAATTAATTGCCAAAGATAGTAATATACACTCAAAACATCAAGATCTTGTATGCGATTTACAAGCTGGATTTTCGATTTTAGACTTTTGATCTACAGTTAGATACCCCGATATGGAACATGTAGACCTATTCAAAATGCACTCTTAATTGGCAAAATTAACAGGCGCGCCTGCCTCGCTCTTCAAGCACCCCTGCGCATGCGCATAGTATGCAGTGAGAAAACTTCTCTTTAGGTCTAGCTTAAACCCGGCCGAAAATTGGCTTCGATATACCTGGGGGGACAAACCCTGATACCGATTGATTTTTGTAATTACATGGTAATTGTTTTTATCAACAACTTCAGATAACTGGCAGCAATGGATTCCAAGAGCATCTTCGAAGCTCTAAAGTCACCCAAGGAAGCAGGTAAGTGAGAATATTTTGTGGAAATGACCCCTGGAACAATTTTTAAAGGACCGAAACTGTAAGTAATACTGTGACAAAAAAAGCTACTTTTTTTTTCTGTGAGAAAAAAGGGGGGACTATAAGAAAACTAACTTTCTCAAGAACATTCTGGTTTTAGAAAAGCTTCTTTCGGATGCTAAGCTCACTGCTACTGCTCTGTTAGCGATTAAATATGATATTCTGGAGAATACTGAACCTGATGTGTCTTACTCGCTGCAATCGTTGAGTTATCTTCTGGTGAATCACAATTCAGCATGGAGCATTATTGAGAGACCATTATTGGATGCATTGGTGAGAATTGCCAGCACATTTGAGGCAGTGCAGGTACAATGCCCTGCCATTTCTATTTTGACTTTAGTGGCATTGGAAGCTTTGAAAGGAGAGCATGGTTCGAACGGCTCAGTTGCTCCTGGAAGTTTAGAAATTGGCGGTGCTATTGCTGGTAGTCCTGCTTTCATTGAAGCTTTAATGGCAGCATTGTGCTCTGGCAATGTTCAAACGGTTACTCATTCTTTACAGTTAATCTGTGCGCTTCTCATTGCGTTGGTGTTACCTGAAGATAAAACCCCTGAAATTTACGCTTTGTTAAGACAAGCTGGATTGTTCAAAGCTATCAGTTTGGTCATTGATAACCGAGGAGTAACCTCATCATGTCGTCAAAATCTTTACGATCTTCAAGAGCTATTGAAGGCTTGCATCAAGAAAACTAGAGCGTTCGATGACGTAGAATGGCAAAAGGGGTTGATTCAATCAGCCGATGAGCATTTGGCAGCATTTATTGGTAGAAAAGAACATACGGTTTTGAATGATTGGACCAGAGCTGGCGTTCCTTCAGGAGAAGAGCCTGCTGACATAATCAACCAACTGGCAAAAACTGCTGGATTATTGGATTTTATAGATCTTTTGACCAGTGAGTATATTACTTTCAAGAAAAAGTACCTTGAACAAACTGCATTTGTCGAAGGCAGCACAAGATTTCCACTGTTGCAATCTTCTTTGGCAATTACTCAAATCATTTACAAGAATGTTTTTGACATTGACGCGACCGTCTTGTCTAAGTCTTTGCTTGACGGAACTGCTGATACTTTAACTCCGGCCCCATTTATTGGATCCATCCGTTCTAAGTCCCCTGCTAGCTCTTTCAACGGGATTGGAACATCAAACAGTAATGGAACAGGGTCATTGTTTCAAGGAAGTGAGACTGATTCATCAAGCGGAACAGAAGCTTCATCATCTTCACCACAAATGGCCGCAGGTGGTTCAGTGGAAAATATCATAACGAAGTTGGATAATTTGAGACCGATGTTTTTTGAATGGACATCTTTGCATTACAGTGGTTTAAACAATTTTATGAGAATATGGGCACACTCTAAGGCACAAGTTGAGGATTTGGATAATCTTGTGAAAGTCATGGCAGTTATGTTTGAAACAGTGGCCAAACCAGTTGCTGAATCTACTTCATTCAATGCATTCGAACAAGTTTCTGCGAAATTAGACACGATATCTTATGATGAAATCAGAAACTTACAGATGAAGTCGATTGACAAACAGATTTCTGTGAGATGGAGCCCTTACATTGAGCAACTTGAAAAGGGCTATCAGTTGGAATCTCAACAGTTTGTTCAAGAACAACGATTAAGATTGCTTCTCGACGGTGACTGGTTTTTTGTTGACGATCCTACTCTTACAAATGCAATTCAACCTCCACCAGGGATGATGGCAGGCTCCCGAAATGGCGGAAGGTCTTTAAGCTCTGTATCGCAACAGACCCACAGTTCTGTCGACACTTCAAATTCTGCTTCAAGCAATGGAAGTGGGAGTGGTGGTGCAAATAGTAAAAGGTACTTCATCTGTTTATCACCCAGCCGGAAAACTCTTCAGTATAGCCAGTTTCCTTATCAGCTGGAAACGAATCCTACTCCTGAGTTATTGACAAGATCTATTGATCTTTCGTTGGTTTCTAAAATTACAATTACACCAATTACTCACGCTGTTCCCAGTAACCCTAGAGGTCTGAAACGTGTATCGCTTTCGTCTCGTATCAATTACACGAAGATTTCACTAATAGGCGCAGGAGGCGGGCGACGAGATGGCGCTACACTTTCGTTCTATTCAGACACTCCTGAAAAAGCTGCGTCATGGGGTGATGGTCTTTTAATGCTCAAGTCAAAACAGTATCAGTCTCCTGATACAAAGAAATATATTGACACATTTGCTGAAGCTATGCTTAAAATGCAGATGCTTAACTTTTCTCCTACTGAGCTGAGAACTCCAAGGCCACCACCATTGAAAGACATAATTGCTTCAACTGGCCCTATGAGCGATGACTTTTATTATCAATAAACAAATAAAGTGTTATTACATAACGTTATAATTATTATACATTTCCCGCCGCGACATTTTACTTTCTAGGCTTCTTTTTTTGTTTGGGCAAGTGCCGTTGTTTCTGACTATCTTCCCTGTCTTTTGAGGTCTTTTTGTAAATCCTTGGATTGGGGTCAGATTCATCCACACCAGCCTTTCTCAACTTCCTTTGCTTTTTGGCATTATCTCGTTTTTCTTTATCAGTTTCATACCACGTTCGCTTGGGCCTTGATTTGATTTCGTTTTCATACTTCAAAAGATTTTCACCCTTTTTAACATCTCTTTCAGCATTGGCCAACTGTTTTTCTAGTTTCTCTTCATCCAAAATTTCTTTGATTGTATCTTGGTGGCTTTCAATTTTGTTATGTAGAGCCTCTACTTCTGGCCAGTCGAGAGACCTAGATACGACCTGTTGCTTTTTAGTTGAGTTTTTGATTGCCTGTTTTACACTTGCTCTTTCAACTGCAGCGTCACCTACCAGCGAAATACTTCTACCTTGACGACCCGCACGAGCTGTACGACCAACTCTGTGCAGATAAACGTCAAAGTTGTTTGGCATATCATAATTAATGACAACTTCAATCTTAGGAATATCTAAACCACGTGATGCCAAATCTGTACATATCAGTACTGGTATAGTCAAGTTTTTGAACCCTGTGATGTTTGCCAATCTTTGTTCTTGACTTAATGCTCCATGTAGTTCTCCTACTTTAAGGCCGCCCACTAATCCCATAATAATTCTTAATTTATGTGCAGAGTCTTTAGTAGCAACAAAGACAATTACCCGCTGCTGTCTGTCCAAAGTTTTAAGCAGTGTGATTAGCATAGCCGGTTTCATGTTAGCTCTTTTACGGATTCTGATAAATTCTTGTACTAATCCGCCAGCAGCCTGTTTGGGAGGATCAATCATTATTCTCACTGGCTTATGCAAAGAAAGCTGGATAAGATCCTTAATGCTATTGTTCATTGTAGCAGAAAACAACATAGTCTGCCTCTTTGAAGGAATCATTGAAAGAATTTCAGTAAGCTCCTTCTGAAAACCTTCTTCAAGCATTCTGTCAGCTTCATCAACTACCAAGATTTCAACACTGTCAACATCGAAACTTGGCGAGTTTCTGACATGATCAATAAATCTACCAGGTGTGGCAATGACAATATCTGGCCGCGTTTTCAGTTCTTGTTCTTGAACTCTTAAATTTAAACCACCTACGGCCAGTCCAAACCGTACGTCACCCATATATGCAGATAATTTTTTACCAACATCGCAGACCTGAATGGCCAATTCTCTTGTTGGCGCAAGGACTATAACTCTGGTACACAAGACTTTCTTGGGTCGATATAAGAGTCGCTCCAATATAGGGATCAGATAAGCGGCAGTTTTACCAGAACCAGTAACAGCACCGGCAACTATATCCTTGCCCATAAGAGCAATGGGAATAACAGAACTTTGAATAGGAGTAGGTGCAGTATACTTGAGGGCCGATAAACCTCTTTGAACAGGTCGAGAAAGATTAAGAGATTCAAAAGTCTTATGCACAGTTCGAGTGGCTGCTTGTGTAGTTTGCTCCATGTCAAAGAAATTCGCTATTTCCTCTTCTGTATCTTTTGGACCTTCCTCCTCGTCATCCTCGTCATCTTCATCCTCGCTATCATCTTCAGAGCCTGATTTCTCCTCTCCCTCATCATCTGATCCCTCCGAGTTATCCTCATCTACAGCACCCATCCCGAAACCATCTAGTGCCAACTCGTCATCTTCATTTTCATCTTCTGCTTCTTCATTTTTTTCGGACTTATCATCTACATCTTCATCTTCAACTTCAACTTCAAACCCACCTTTACGACGAATTATCTCGTCTAAATCTACAGTTTTTGACTTGACAGCTCCGTCATTAGCATTGACTGTAGCGTCAAAGTTCCATCCATCAAAATCATTAGACTGTTCGAACCCTTCGAGTGCAAAAGTGAAACTGGGGTCAAGGTCTTCAGATTTAGCATTCTGATCTGAGCTAGTCTTTTTCTTAGAACTCTTTTTCTTGGAAGTTGTTTCTGTTTCTAACTCATCTTCATCTAAGTCCGGAATACCTTCTTCATTATCGTCTATAGTCAGGATAAAATCCTGTTTCTTAGCTGGTTTTTTGGCCATTTTTAAAAGTTTACAGTACTTTTCAACCTGGTCAGAGGAAAAAAAAAAAAAATTATCAGTACTGTCGATCCATGATAACCATATCACGATTAAAATCGTCTCCCAACTCTAAACGTAACGCATACTAGCTTTACAATATAGCGGTTACCTGTACGGACGGCGAGATTTACTAAAGCTACCAAGTGTCCACCTACCCCCGCCCTCCCTCTATTTATTGGAATAGTTCCCAGGTACCAGGGACGTTGAAAATTCAAGCATGTCAACGACCGGAGTTGACTTTCTGGCGCCGATGCGCCTGTTTCGTCAGATTGTGTTAATGCAGGTTGGATACTATTTGATTGGCATTGTTCTGATTGCAACTACCCTGTTGTTATCCGGATACGAATTCAGTCTCAGGGTGGTTTTTTCATGGGAACCTGTCACATTTGAAACGACGCTAGGATGGCTTTTAGCCGCATTATGGTTGCTTGATACATTTTTTTCTGTACTAGCAATGACTATCATTGTTGGTCGAAGTAAACTTGCATTGGATTTTACTCTGACTTTACATGGGATTAATCTGGTAATAGCCTGGCTTGTAGCTCGGAAATTTCCTCTGTCACCATTATGGTGGCTAGTACAGTGTGTCTCAGTTATACTCATGGTGAGCTTGGGTACGTGGACTTCGCAATGGTGGGAATTGAGAAGCACATTTTTTGATACTAATAACCATTATGAACTGCTACCGGTATCAAATGCTGGGCAACCTATTGATTCAGCTTTAAGTAGCAATGAGACAACAAATGGGTCATCTCATGTAAGTGCCAGTAAACATCTACAGGTGGCTGATTCTGGTCCTGAAAATAAAAGGAGTTCAGGAGAAATAATATCTCCAATTACAACGAGAGAAACTCCACCTTCACAGCCCAAGACAACTGAAGCTGTTTCAGTGAATACTACCAAGTGATGATAGTTGAGAACTAAACTTCGGTTTGTGTCTTTGCATTGTTCATATAATGTTCATATAATGATCCTATGACATTATTGCGTATGTGTGTTTGTGCCAGTCTATTGGCTTGGTTTTGACTAATGCACTCTATATGAATATCTTTTAAGCTCTTTCTGAGATACCATTTGGCTGAAAAAAATGCAAAGAGGTATAAACAGAGGCCACCATTAAATCATTTGTCTTCTGGCATGTCTATGGGTTCTCGTAGAGACCATGTAAAGTAAAAGTGCGGCTGACATCAAGACGCACCAAAGTGGGGCTGAATCGTCTAAATTAAGGTCCTCGAACATTGCACTACCACAACATATAGCATATAAAGTTTGTTTGATCATGAGAAATTCACGTAAACAACACCCTTTGATTACTGACGAAGAAAGTTTCCGTTTTGTGTTACTTTCATAGTATTGACAATGTCGTCATACTCAAGAGGATCAAGCGGTACTAGCGCTGCTAGGCGCGGTTCATCCGAGAAGAATCAACAAGCCTTGAAGGTCTTGTTGAAAGATCCAGGAAACAAGTATTGCGCAGATTGCAAAACAGGAGCCCATCCCCGATGGGCCAGCTGGAATTTGGGTATATTTCTGTGCATTCGTTGTTCGGGTATCCATAGAAGCATGGGAACTCACATTAGTAGAGGTAAGTTTTAATCCAATGTGTATTTACACGGTTGTTTTCTTTATTTGGGGAGTGTCAGTCTAACAAAGGGGTTAAACAGTAAGGTCCATTGATTTAGATACTTGGTCAGATGAACAAACATCCCAAATGGTTAAATGGGGTAACACTAGAGCCAACATATACTGGGAGGCCAAATTACCCGATAATTATGTACCGGATGATTCCAAAATTGCAAATTTCATTCGCACGAAGTATGATTTGAAACGATGGGCTAGAGATGGCGATATTCCGGATCCTTCTACACTAGGTCCGGCAACAAGCACGCAAGCTGAAAATACAACCTCAAATGCCGCTAAATCTTCCATTACTAGACCTGATACCAATGCAAATATTAAAAATGGAAGTCTTGGCTCATTACAGAGAAGTAGTGATGACCTGACTCCATTATCTGAAGTCCAACGACGATTAAATCAGAAACCTACTCCAACGGTGGCCGTCTCCTCGAACTCAGCTAAATCATCATCAGAGGCTCCTAGTCTGTTGAATTTTGATGATGGTCCAGTTACCTCAGCACCGGCACCTGCGCCGGCTGCAAGACCTGCACCGCCCAGTAAGAGCGACTCACTTTTGGGTCTTGATTTCTTAAACAGCACTTCAACTAGTAACGCTGCTTCTAGTGCACCGGGGAACTCTTCTGCGCCTAGCGGAGCGTCAAGTTCTGCTTCCTCTGGAGCATCCACCCCCGCATCGTCGAGACCTGATTTAAAGAAATCAATTCTTTCCTTATACGCGAGTTCTAACCGTTCAAACTTCTCCTCGGTGAATTCACCGGTAGCCTCTCCCGGGGCAGGTACAAGTATCGCTGGGGGATATTACAATTCTAGTGTTGGTGGGTCTACTAATCCCAACGATAGGGCATCTTCTGTATCATCAACATTTTCGTCATCATCACCATTTGATTCTCTATCGACTTCTACACAAAAATTATCACTCGGTGGTATAGGTGGAGCTCAACCCCAGCAACAGAATGTGATGCAACAACAAGCACAGTTCCCATCTACTACCAGTAACTCTGCATTTTCTTCAGATTTGGGAAATGAGTGGGCTTCATTTACTTCAGCTTCTACTACTGCCACCACCACCAACGTTTCCAAACCTAATGTGACTCCTCTTGATGATGATCCATTCAAGAATGTATGGAACTAACCAGTCCTGGTTTTTGTTCTATTCTTCTTTTTTTATCCCCGCATATGTACGGATTCATAATGTTTAGAAACCTAGCTACTAATTGCATGTTCCATACAAGTACTACATTAAAGTGTCATATTATAAATATTCTATTATTTACACCAATAATAATGGTTTATCTTTCATGCCTTGGTAGTTTTAGTTTGTTTCTTTTTGGGTGTAGTTTTCTTTACATTGGGAGAATCAGTAGCACTTTTTTTAGTTTTAGATTTCTTGGTGCTTGGCTCTTCAACACTCTCTTCAGAATCTAAAGAATAGCTGATCCCTAAGTCAGCTAATTGAGCTAGCTTTTCACGTTTCTTTGCTTCAAATCCCTTCTGAATTCCTTCCCAATCAGATAATGTACGGTTTTGGGAACGAGGCTCTTTTCTAGCAGCAGGAGTGAATTTTCTGTTAGCACCTTTCCACATATCAGAATGTAACTTCTCAGAAGGAACAAGCTTTACTTGTAAAATGTGGCCAAACAAGAGATAGTTATCCATAGTGTCTGAAACTACTTTGGCAACTTCTTCATCTTCAAATTCAACAAATGCATAATGCTTAGATTTTCCAGTACGCTTGTTCCTTGATACTCTCAGTCTGGTAATAGTACCAAACTGGCTGAAATATTTTTTCATTTGATCCTCAAAAAACCCATGTGGTATTCTACCAACATATACAACACCCCTCTTTACGTTAGCATTATCATTTTCTTGCTTAGAACCTTTGCTCTTAGACTTTTCTGATTTTTTCTCAACCTCTGTAAATTCTTCATCCTCATCCTCTTCCTCGTCAGTACTTTCAAAACCACGGAATTCTTCCTCGTCACTTCCCAGATCCTTGCTGTTAAGCTCCTCAATATCCTTCACGACCTCCTTTTCTTTCTTTTGCTGTTTTTCTTGACTTCTTTTTGTTTTAGCCATTGTTGAAAAAAAAATTATGTGTGTGCAAAAAAAAAAAAAAAAAAAAAAAAAATTCTGCCCGCATAAAAAAAAATTAGCTTATCGATTCAGATCATCGTAGAAAAAAATATGGCCGTCCCTTGGATTCGAATTGGGGAATTCGGATCTGGGTACCGGCAAATATTACCAACTGGCAATTCAGCTACAGAATTCATCTATATTTAAACAGCAGAGAAAATCTACGACGTACAATTCATTTTGTCCAAACTTGAATCACATTAATTCATACTATATAAGTCGAAATAGCACAAAGTTAGCGTGCTTATAAGCTAAGAAGCTTGTTGAGTTCACCAGATTTGTAAAGAGCTTGGAGATCAGAGTTACCGCCAATGTGCTTGCCATCGATGAAGATGTTAGGCACGGTGGTTTGGCCAGTTAATTCAGCGAGGTACTTCTTGATCTCATTGACATCAGCTAAAAAACACATCAGTTAGAAAGTGGTCATACACATAGACACAAGCTTGCTGGATAGTACTTACAAAGCAGATCGACTTCAACAACGTTGGCATCTTGACCAAGCTTCTTCAACAACTGCTTGGTGGCAGTGCAGTAAGGGCAGTAAGTAGCACTGGCAACAAAGATATGACTATCTTTGATCCAGGCGTCGACTTTTTGTTTTACTTCAGCTGAAACCATTTTTTTTTTGTTAGAATTGGATGTTTAGTACTCGAAGTAGGTTGATGTAAAGAAAGATCTGGATCGAAGTTGGATTGCGCGATAAGCAGCTTTTATACGGAAGCTTCGATCCATCGTGATTCGTATTATTAATGCATTGATTATATAAGCACGAGTCTTGACGAGGCGCGCCCCCCACGTTATAGCTTATGGGGATTACATTTCACCTCGCTTCCTATTGTGGTCGGCTGAACAACAGTGCTGGAATATATAAAATCGTATAAATCATATTAAATAATAATACAGTGCAATATATAGTTATGAAGGTATTGAGTTAGATCTGACTGGTTCGGCTTTGGTGGATTCTGCTCTAGCCGAATCACTGGAGTGCCGACCCTTTCGTTGACTTTTTCTTTTACGAGAAGCTATTTTTTCCAATATTTGAGAGGTATTAAACAACTCAAATATGAACCTTCTCATAAGTAGCTTGTAATGATATTTCTCAATCAAATCCATTGCTTCCAAGAAAATATCCACTGATGAAAACTTGTTAGGATGCTGGAAACTCATTTTAGCCAGTTCACGTGACGATTCATTATATAGCATTTGAATACCCAAATTAGCCATATTTTTCATTATACGTCCACGTATATCGTCAAATCCTATTCTGGGAAACTGCTGAAGCTCCGAGCTTTCATCATCTTCAAAAACTGCTGAACTGCTATCAATGTTTGATCCGTTGAAAATTGGTGAAGTCGGTATCTCCTCAGCAACTTCCGGTGTACTCGGCGACTGCCATGAATCATTGAACATTTGAGACAAAGATTTCGGAAGAACAAGTCCTGTAGGATTTCCCATGACTTGTCTAACAGAAACCCACCCAAATTCGTCAAGGATTTCAGCACCTTCAAAAGTACTTGATATCAGTCCAAGTGCATAGAATGCCGTCCCCCTCAAGCTGCATATTCTTGATTCTTGACATATCCAGATGAGGTCTTCAACAATATAACTGTCTTCCAAAAACGGAACACCCAGTGTCGTTGAAGCAATGTTACCTACAGCCCAGATCTGACCCTTTAGTCGAGTTATAATATCATGATCTTTTTCTTCGGCCTTGTGCTCTCTGATATACAAAGCAAACGATTGCACATGACCATGCGAACGTAATAACTCACAACCTTCTTCTGTAAGTGTAACTGTACCATAGAAATGCAAGGGAAGAATATTTGAAGGTTCCAAGTATTCCGGTTTCTGGGCAGGTAAAATATTCGTTTCGCTTTCCGACCAGGTGTTTAGTTCAGATTCAAGATATTCTTCCATTTGAACCGAGTACGCATCGTTTTGTCCATTATACCAGTTATTAATTTCAAAGTCCGCATATTCAGTTTCTTTCAGGTACCTAAAACCAGTTGACGATGAAAGAAATAACAATAACAGAGGTGCGCCAATATCTCCAAGATGGTCAAGTGTTGGTTTTAGACGTATCAAATGCTCCAGACATTCTTTATCTTGACAATACTCCTCCAAAACATCTACAGCTAGTCTGCGAACTTCAATTGCTGGATCATAGAGCTGCGTAACAAGTAACCCTACTGCCCATCGTCTAGTATTAACACTCGGAGACTTTATTAGTTTACGCAAATATGCAGTGCCAAAAACTCTGACTTCCAGAGACGATGACGATATAGCCTTGGCCAAAATAATGCGCGGATGACCCACTAACTCATAGTCCATGTTTTCAATAAAACTGATCATTAAATCTTCTCGGCTTCGTAACTCTGTCAGATGATAAAACATGCTGAACATTCGCCATTTCTCCATCATTGCTAACCCATTAGGGTCACTACTCAAAGTACCCAATAGACTGAAATAACCCGAACTTAATGTGGACTGAAGCCTTTGACTAGAAAATAACGGCTCAGGTGATGTAATACCACTCATAGGATCAATCTGAGCAAGACATTCAGCAATTTGTCTTAATAACTTATTTTCAACCAAGTACTTTACTCCTTCTTGGTTAGCCAATAATGTACGTAATAATGCTTTCCCCACCTCAACGTATTTCTGGTTGGGTTTCGTTCTTTTGATTGAAGAAAACCTGTATTTAAAAGGCCTGTAAAACGATAACAATCGTTTCATAAATTTTGTAGTCTTGATAGCTTCGTCTAATCTTTTAGGATTCAACAATGGACCTTGGATCAATTCAACTAATATATCCCAATTCCACTTTGTAAAAGTCTTTGTATGCAAAATTTGTGTATCAATAATCAATTGTTTAAATGCAGCATCATCAATTTGAGCACTAATTCTTACCCTTAATTCAGTAGACAATTCAGCATTAGTGGTCACTTGTACTGCATTCTCAAGTTCACCGCGGCTCTTGTTAAGGTTCCGTGATATCTTCTCAATTTGGAAAATAGCAGATGAAGAAGCCGCATCGGAACTGGTAGTATGATTCATTGCACTGTTAAACAAAGCCGGCAACACCGCTACTTTTGTAAGCAGGTCTGGAAGGGCAATTCTACCGCTTATGTTCAAGATCTCTCCCAGCAATAGAGTGGCTTTGCGAGAAACCCCAAAATTGTCATTATTTTGTAAAAGGGTTACTAATGAATCCGTCAGTCCACATTCTTCAAAGACCATTAATAAAAGAGATAGATAATGTGTGGAAAACCTTGACTTTTTGCGCCTATTGGATTGAATGTCAACATCTTTCATTTCTATTCCCGCCCGCCCAAACGTAGTCAGTCTTCGGCCAGCCAAATATGACGACGACCAGGGCAGTGGTTTAATAAGAAAAAGAGAAAAAAATAAATCAAGTAACACATCTCTTAATGACGGTACTGGAACTACCAAACATTGGACTAAAGATCGTAACGACCGAAAATTGTCAACTGATATTGCAAACAGTCCCGGCCACCCTTTCAAAAGTGACGATAAAACTTTGGCACTGTTTTGAAGTCTATCCAAATAAACTTGCCCTTTCAAATGAAAATCTGTAAACACGGATACCAGTAATTCTAAATCTCTGCCGTTCCGAAAAAGACTTCGATGCTCAGGCATATCAAATACATAACACAAAGCTGCAGCAATAGATTGCGACAGTTCATAAGGACCATCAACTATGCACTGTAACAAAACACGCAGCCCACCAGCATCAGCTACTTTTTTTGGAGCTTGAATAAATATTTCTGCCAACGTTTCTATGGCAATGTTAAGCAGTTTATCATCACTTTGCTCAGAAACTGCAGTTATAGCTCGAATAACACCCTTGGAAATTTCGGTAACTCCGCCTTCAACGTCTAAAAAGCTCCTGATCAGTCTCAATGCATGAATGCGCTCAATTTTAGCTTTGCTATCTTTGCTTAGTGATCGTATAACCACAATATCCAAAGGAAATGCTCTTAATAGCCGTATTGATTTAATATCTGTTATGGCGTGTCTGGCTATACGATAACCACATGCAATTACCTCAGTCTGTTCGTGAAAAAGAAGAATCTTGATTTTGTCCATCAGGTGTGGAATAGAGATATCATACTTCAGTATGGAATGCCTTTGTAAAAGTGAAACCAATTCATTCGCCTTAGAAATCAAAACATCAGACTTTTGTTTCGTATTTTGAAATGCCTGTAGTAACTCGTCTAATAAATATGTAGGACTTTCCCTTCCTTCAGCCATATCGAGTACGTCAATGGTCGCAGCATCGTAGTGTAATGTGCTTGAATACTCGTCGGATGTCCGCAACAGGGTATTACTACCGTTGTTTGCAAAGTATGCATTTTTACCACCAAGCCCATTTAACTGACTTTGCAACAACTGTATTTTGGCATTGGCATTATCTAATTGGAGCTCCACTTGAGCTCTTAATGCAGCAGTTCCTTCCTTTTGTTTCCGAGTATCAAACACTTGTAGAAGATTCTCAGCACCGTCCTTTATCTTTGTCTCAATTTCAATTTTAGCTAATATATCGCTTATTCGTACATCCTCAACGCTACTATTTGAGTCGTTTGTTTCAGAGCTCAGTCTGGGCATAGCAAACAGCTCGTCCTGAGAGTTCCTCGTAGTCATGACGTCTTTCTCGGTTCACCGATCGTATTTAATGGACGTATAATTCACCACCACAGACCTGGTGCATAAAACATCGATAAATCTACCCAAAATCAAAACAAACTGTAACAAATTCCCGACAAAGAAGGGATATTGTAATATGCGCGGGCTTGCTCTTCCGACAGAGCTCCTAAGTTGTAGACTCGAATTTCAATCCTGGTCGAATTCAAAGCGGCGGATGTGGTTGGGTTCAACTTAAAGTGCACCTGATCGGTAAAACAATACTTTGTGGTGCACGACGTCGTCGCCGTTAACGTTTGAAAATCGGATTTTCCTAAGACACACAATAATAATACATAATAAATTCTGACAGTGGAAAGTACTGAGTATTTGAGGTGGGAAGCAGAGTTCTCAGCAGCTTTTCAGGAAAAGCGGTATTATTTCTCATGGTATCTGAACTCATATTCACTTTTCAACTGTGCTAGAATAAAAAAAAAACAAGTACGGTTCGGATTATGAACCTAACTTTCAGGGAACTCGCCCGGCCTCGGTCGTGTGCAAGCTTTCTTCATAGTAGAGGTAAACCTCCGGACATCACATTGAGACGGGATCCCGTCAAACTATCTTATGCATATTTATACAGTACGAAATCAGAATCACGCAGGGCTAACAGTGAAAATACTTCCGAAAAATTTAGCGGTGATAATATAACAGTTGATCTGAATAACCGACCCAGGACATTTGAAATAGAAGCAATTGGAGGAAAGAAAATACATTTAACAAGATCAGAACTGATAGGATTACGAGACATTACAAGCTCTATTGAGAAAAATTATGGTGGTTCCCTTTGTTTCAGTACAAGTGATTCCAGATCGTTGATTTTCAAGTCCCCTACACCTAGCTTTGCTACAATATCCGAACGTCGAGATGGATCTTTCTATTCTGAATTGATTTTGATGTTCAATTTCTGCCAAAAGGATAACCCCGAGTTCAATCCTGTGGAAGCTTTGTTGGACCTCGGACACTCGTTCGCAGCATCTGGGGTTGTAATGACAATGGCCAAAAACTTCAAAGTGTCTGAGAGCTGCCGTATTGGGCTGATACAAATGATGTCAAAATTGTTTGTAGCCAACAGATACAATACAGAATGTTTGAATATTTTTGGACTGTTGATTCAAGAAAAACGGCTTTCTAACTTAGAGCTGGAGTTTTTGGCCAAGAGATTATCTATTGAAGCATCTGGAAAGGATTTACCAGAAACGATGCTAGCATACTTAAATACCATAAAAGTGAAAGGATTCAAGCAATTTGAAACTCAGATTGGTTCTTTACTAATAAGCCTGGCGCTTTATCATGGATTACCATTACTAGGTGCGTCCTTATGTGTACGATTTGTTCGAGCTGGAATACCTTTGACAACGTCGGATATCAATATTTGCATTCATTCGTTGACAACACTAGAGTTCAACCGAGTGTATCTAGGAGCAAAAGCTCTCTACAATATTATAAAAACAGTAGGAGAGGATAAAATTTATCTTTCTGCTGACACAAAGTATAAACTCATCACGAAAGCTATATCTTTGACACTTGACCAACCAAAAGAAGACCCGCCTCTTTTTGCAAATGATCTTTGCGAATTTCTAGAAAATATACCAGGAGATGAGGCACCATTATTGGCATATTATCGACTTATCCATCTGAATATCCAAGGCGGATTGCTAAACAAGGCCATTCGATACTGGAACCGCTGTCTTAGAATAAGTTCAAACATTGAAGAGCATGATAATTCTGTGATATCAGCACTGATTAGCGCAGGTGCTAAAG
The DNA here is from genome assembly GCA_030574195.1 of Groenewaldozyma auringiensis. Taxonomy (NCBI): domain Eukaryota; kingdom Fungi; phylum Ascomycota; class Dipodascomycetes; order Dipodascales; family Trichomonascaceae; genus Groenewaldozyma; species Groenewaldozyma auringiensis. The sequence goes on from JAJMEP010000018.1 coordinate 91,583, forward strand.
ACAGGAGATACCAAAAGTTTTCCAAGAATCTTATTGGCAGTATACCAGAGGCCTGGTACTCGAATGATGAAATATCCGAAGCGGTTTTAAATTTTTGTCAGCGATACAAGGATAAAGATTTAACTCAGAAAGTGTATAAAAGACTGCATATGCCTTTGTCAAGGTTTACATTATCGCTTTTGTTAAGTGTTCATCTTTCTTTTGATGATCTCAAGGGAGCCGATAGGATTCTATTGGAGATTAAGAAAAGGCAAGAAGAGCTGACTGGTAAAGAGACGACCATGGTAGCTACTGCTATGGCCAAACGCGACATAAACGATGCATTGGAGTATATAAATGAAAATGTTTCAAATGAATTTGACCGAACCCAGTGTTATCTTTCAATCTTGAATGTGGCGATTGATCAGAATAACGATGATTTCATCATGAACGAATTTTCAAAGCTGATTTTTACCGCACCTTTTTCAAACAGTCAGTTGGCGGTTGCTCAAAGCGCTATACTGCATAAACTTTGCTACATTGGCGACTTTAAAAGGGCGCAATATCTCTGGCAACAGTTCAGTGTTTTGGGACGTAAGCGAAGCAGAATGGTTGGGTTGAACAGTATGTTAGATGGCATAACTCAGAAACAGAACTTTTCAATTCTCAGATGGCTCGTCAACGAATACTACATTTATGGAATGACCCCAGAATCGCTTGCTGATTTTGTAAAAAGCAGATACCAAGGGCGACACCCGAGTAAACATTTTTCACCCATATTAGACATGACAAAAGCTGATCTGGACATCTTGCACAGGAAAAACAAATGAGAACACTCTCTACAATCTTGTATATAAACATGTAACAATAGGGTTTTATGATCCAACATATATAGACGTTTTATTTAATGATAATTTCACCTTAAAAGTACCTTTTTATACGTTTGAAGCCTTTCGAAATGTTTTCTCAGTCCCCCCAGCAGGATCCAGGCACCGCCGTTAGTGGGTCTAGCGAATCGATCAAACATTTACTTTTTCCGCACAGCGTTGGCAGTTTTAGCTATCTAATCAGGAAATCAAGAACGAGCATGCACATGCTGCGTGCATTACAAGCCGCGCTCGGAAATTTATATATACCAACGTTAAATTACACGTTTATATAAGGCATATTTCCTCACAATTGCATTTTCCGTCCGTAAGTTATGCCGCCGACGTTTTGAAAAGTGTTACTGTTTGCAAAATGGAGAAGGCGTATCTCTATAGTGCCTCTGATGTGGCCGTATCACTCAATGTTGATCCTAATGCTGGTCTGACGCAGTCTCAAGTCTCAGTCATTAGAGATATACACGGCGAAAATGGTAAGTACTTTTGGTCTCTTTTATACGTATATGTCAAATCAAACGATAAGATGTGAAGACTAACATGATATCTTTATAGTTTTGCCCGAAGAAGAGGAAACACCCTTGTGGAGTCTTGTTCTTGATCAATTCAAGGACAGACTTACAATCATTCTCCTTATATCTGCATTGATCTCATTAGGACTGGCCTTTCTTGAGGAGGATGGTATCACTTGGCACTCTTTTGTGGATCCTGGGGTGATCTTGCTTATATTGATTTTGAATGCTATTGTTGGAGTGAAGCAGGAAAAAAGCGCTGAGAGCGCCATTGCAGCTCTCGGCCAGTATAGCCAGTCTGATGCCAAAGTACTCAGAAATCGTCAACTGATCACCGTCAAACAGAGTGAATTGGTTCCTGGAGACATTGTGGAACTTGCAGTTGGTGATTCTGTTCCTGCTGACTGCAGATTATTGGAAATTTACAGCCACGGTCTTTTGGTGGACCAGTCAGTTCTCACTGGAGAAAGCGAAAGTGTTTCTAAATTTGTTGATTCTATAAAAGAAAAAGACCCTGTTTTGCAGGACCAGAAAAATATTGTGTTCTCTGGAACAACCATCACTGCTGGGCGTGCTAAGGCAGTTGTTGTATTAACCGGTACGAAAACAGCAATTGGCGATATTCACAAAAGTATCACAAGCCAAATCTCCGAGCCTACGCCACTGAAAGAGAAATTGGACGATTTTGGTGACCAACTTGCCAAAGTTATCACTGTTATCTGTATTCTTGTTTGGGTATTGAATGTGCCCAACTTCAATGATCCAGTACACCATGGAACGTTTAATGGAGCTATATACTATTTCAAAACAGCAATCGCTCTTGCAGTGGCGGCTATTCCGGAAGGGTTAGCTGTTGTTATTACTACTGCTTTGGCTTTGGGTACAAAACGTATGGCGAAAAGAAACGCTATTGTACGAAATCTGCCGTCTGTAGAAACATTAGGCTCTACAAGCGTGATTTGCTCTGACAAGACTGGTACTTTAACAACAAACCAAATGTGTGCATCAAACCTAGCCTATTTTACTGGATCTGGTGATATTGAAACATTGAATATATCTGGTAGTGATTATAACCCCGAAGGTGACATTACCACTGTTTCTGGAGAAAGAATCAGCGATCTGTCAGCTCCGCTCGGGGTGATATGTTTGACCAGTGCGCTATGTAACGATACATCTTTGAACAGAGACAAAACTACAGGTACCATTGGATACATTGGTGAACCCACTGAAGCTGCACTCAGAGTTTTGGTAGAGAAAATTGGCAAACATACCAAAGAGTTTGGTGGTGTATCTAATTCAAACAGCGTCATGGCGTTGAATGAACATTACATCAACTCTTACAAAATTATAGAAAAGTTTGAGTTTTCTAGAGATAGGAAACGAATGTCAGTTTTGGTTCAATCTGAGAAGGAACCTAACCGACTTTTAGTAAAAGGAGCACCCGAGTTTCTGATAGATCAGAGTACTGGTTTCCTACAAGGAAACAAGTTTAAAAAATTAACTGGCAAAGAAAAGGATCTGCTTCTTGATCAGGTAAGACAATATGGAGACAAGGGGTTGCGAGTACTAGCTGTTGCTTATAAAGACGGGCTCTCAGACAAGAAAGTTAAGACAGCAGCAGAAGCTAATGATCCTACTGCTTTTGCAAATATTGAGCGAGATTTGATATTTGTCGGTTTGATTGCTATGCGAGACCCTCCTAGACCAGGAGTCGATAGAAGTGTACATAAATGTCAGCTAGCCGGTATTCGTGTTGTTATGGTTACTGGAGACTCTGTGGAGACTGCCAAGTCTATTGCACAACAGGTTGGAATTTTACCTGCAGATGCCGATGATGATATGATTATAACCGGGAAAGAATTTGAATCTTTGACTTCTGACACTGAGCGGCAAAAATATGCTCTTAAGGCTAAGGTTTTTGCGAGAGTTGAACCAAGACATAAACAGTTGCTTGTGCAATGTCTTAAAGATGCTGGCGAGGTTGTTGCAATGACTGGTGATGGCGTTAATGATGCTCCTGCATTGCGACATTCAGATATAGGTATTGCAATGGGGAGTGGCACAGATGTTGCTAAGCTAGCCGCAGATATGGTACTTGCAGACAACAACTTCAATACAATTGAAACGGCCGTTGAAGAAGGACGAGCAATCTACAGCAATACCAAACAGTTTATCAGATATTTGATATCGTCAAATATTGGAGAAGTTGTTTCCATTTTCTTGACTGTACTGATGGGACTGCCCGAAGCATTATCTCCTATACAGTTGTTATGGGTGAATTTAGTGACCGACGGATTGCCAGCCACAGCGTTAAGTTTCAATCCGCCAGACACTGGTATAATGAGTAGAAAACCTCGTCCTAGAGATGAAAGAATTGTGGGGCTCAGGCTACTAATCCGTTATATCATTATTGGGGTTTATGTTGGAGCAGCAACAGTTTTTGCATATGTATGGACATTTATTTACTTTTCAGAAGGCCCAAAGATTGCATTTAACTCGTTATGGAACTACCACAACTGTGGAAGGGCTGGTATGACAGACTGTGCCGTATTTTCTGGTAAGTATGCTGAACATGGGTCCACGATGTCTTTATCTGTTTTGGTAGTTATTGAGATGTTTAATGCTCTCAACAGTCTTAGTGAAACCGATAGTCTACTGGTATTTCCCATCTGGAAAAATGTGTATTTGATACTTGCTATCATGTTGTCTTTGGCTTTGCATACGCTAATTCTTTATATCCCATGGTTGAGGGATATTTTTGGAACAGTTGCACTCGGCAAGGAGGAATGGACGGCCGTTATCGGGTTAAGTGTGCCAGTGATAATTATAGACGAAATACTCAAAATCTTTGAGCGAGCTGACCTGAAAAAGAATTCTACCCACAATATAGAAGGAAGAAAAAATCAATAGATGACATAATAATTAGTTACTTATATTTACAAGATTGTTCGTTGTTTTTCATGTTACATGCTTGATGCTCTATTTCTTGAAAAGGTCTAGTAGTCCCTTTTCTACAGCTTTAGATTGTTCATCCATAGGCATTTCTGCAAGTTCTTTTTCCTTTTCTTCGCCTCCAAGTGATTTTTTCAACTTTTGGCCAGCTTCCTTGAGAGTACAAACGTCGCCATAAAATGCAGCTCCGGCAACTGCAAATGAGAACATGGTGAACGATAGTAGCGTCGCGTTACCTACAGCAGCAGCAGCTTCTCTATATATGTTTGCTGAAGGAGGTTTATGGTTTTGTTCAAACAATAATGGTCGGTCTTGAATAAAAAGTTAGTATCATCAATCTATCCATTCATTCGTTTATACTAGTGTCCATATGATCCATCGATAAAAGAGTTCTTACATGTTCGCATATTTATTGACCGTCGGATTCTGACAGTAGCAATTATGGCTGCAGCCCCTGTCACAGCAAATATAGCAGCTTCACGGTTCCATCTTTCGTTTTTATCCGCCAGATTCGTCATTTTTGTTTGTGTCAAAAACTTGGATACGCTTTTTCCACCTGCAAGCTAAAGCTTTAAACAGGGCTTAATCTCGATCGAGCTGAGTTAACGATCATCGTCCGATTTCTCGACATAGTTTACAAGAACAAAAAAATGCATGCTGAAGTCATTGAACGAAGACGGCTCTGTAAGTGTTAAACGAGTGAAAGAAACTTTTCTATACGAAGGTACCTGTCAGCTAACTGAGAAGACTGTGCTGATTTGATGGATCAGTTGAGTGAGTGCCATCGTCAGGGATTTATCAAACAAACTATTGGTGCATGCAACGACTTAAGTGCAGCTGTTAACCAGTGTTTCCGCGAGGAAAGAAGCGACCGTCAAAAGGAGCATTATGACCGGGCCAAGGCAAAAAGGTCTAGGTTCGATGCTAAGTTGAAACAGATGGAAGAGGAAGAGTATGGTCCAAATGGATATCTACGAGAAGTTGAACGAATTATGCAGAAGGAAGCTGCCGAGAAACGGGCATCCCAGCAGCAGCAGCAGTAGTCGTCATGATATTTATATGACAGTTATACGTCTCTTTGTAAATAGAAATAATCATCATTTTATTCAGTTTTCTTTTTTATTATATTATTCATAACTTATGATTATATTTTAATCCTGTCTAGTCTTGAGGAGTCTCTTGGTGACATTATCCTTGGTGATGACATACACAACAGCTCCCCAACCACTTAATGCATCTCTATCCACGGCATTCAGTATAGCCTGAGAAATAGTTTCAAATAAATCATCAGGACCAAGATCAGGTTCCCATAATGATTCGCACAAACCAAACAATTGGTCACTAGCAGTACCACTGACGATGAAATCCTTGGAAAATTCAAGACATCCAATTGAATCCATTCCGTAGATATGAGGTTGATGAGTCTTTGTGTTTATACCAGCAATCACAGGCCCAACAAAGTATGGTCCAAATCGTTTCTCGTACAATGATGTAGATACAAGACTTGCAAAAGTCTCTGGTTCTATGGGACGTTCTTCTCTAAGTTTGTACAGGTTTGTTTTCCTGCGAAACTCTGATGATAACGTCAACACATCAGTAGCCAGACCCGTCAGACCAAGAAAAACATTGTCATACTGTGTAATCTTTTCAAAATTGTTGGCAACCCCAAGGGATTGTACTCCAAGTCGTAAATCACTGGCAATGGCTACACAATCCTTGCCTAACATGGCCACACAAGCGCCACCTATACAATTAATGTTAGATCATCAAGAACTGACACACCTTCAGTTTTCCAATACACAGCCACCCATAACCTGCTCTATTTGGTAGTGGAGCACCCAGATAGATACTTACCATTGATTTCCGACGGATTCTGTTGTGACATTTTTGAGTACTTTCTCGAAAGTTGAAAGTTGAAAGTTGGGATCCAGCTATCGATTATTATCAAATTGTGGAAGGCAAAAATAAAGGTCAACACAGTTTGAGATCTCACAGCTTATAGTCTTTTGACCACAGATGATCCAGATCGGGTGTTTTTGCAATCGCAATTGACTAGATCTTTTTTCTCTAGACAGTGCAACTCGTTGGAAAGTCATATTATGCTGAGATATATATATGTCATTTAAACTGTTTCAGAGAGTATTAGTTCACAATTCAGTACTAAAGTACATTTTTTGATACGAGCACGTTATTAAATACGAAATGATTGTATACTGAATTAAATTAAATTATGTGACCCTTTAGCCAATGATGACTTATATGGTGGGACTGCCATGATAATTATTAGTAATTGTAGTAGTAGTTGTGGCTGTTGCAGCAGCTGAAGATTCATATGTTTCAGTAACGACCGAGGAACCTGCCTTGGCGGAATTGTTACTATTGATAGACTCCTCTATCTTTTGTGATTTCTCCAAACGCTCGCTGATTGCCGTTTCCAGGTTATCAACGTAAATCTGAAATCTTATGACTTGTTGCAGTAGATACTGCGACTTTTTCTCCCAGTTACTGTGAGCTTTGTTCCAATTAGCCGTTGATGGTGTAAAACTAGCTAACATCCTGCCTCTTAGTGCATTATGTTTTTCAAGCTCTATTTCAGCACGCTGTATGTACTCTTTGAGATTTTCTAGTTGTTTTTCTTCGTTTAGGTCTGATACAATGATGGTCTGGTTTGCTGGTCGCCATATTCGAATAGTAAGACTATCACCCTTGCGGTTACCGTCATTTCCTCTTCCCTTCAACTGCGAGTTTGTATTACGCCCAATTCTTTCAGGGGACTCGGGAGAATCTAAAACGCTAGAACCCCATCCATATTCCATGTTACTCACGGGTTCTTCGAAGGGCTCTTTAGATAGTCTTGCTGCCCAGTAATTGCAAGTGTAAACAAATTCTCGGGCGATTTCAGGCGTACCAGCTTGGAAAACTAACAACCCCCTTTGCGGCAGAGTCAAAGACCATAGTGCTTGATACCCTCTTGATCGTTTAGGCGGAGGCAGTTCTTGTGCCATAGTATGACAAAGATGGAATCCGTCTAACATTTGTGCACGTTCCATCCAGTTACCGTCTCCAATAGGGCCACCATTCCCTGCCAACCCACTACTTCCACTGTTTAAATCAAATCTAAACATTTTGAGTTGACCCCTCTGAACGACCATAAACACCTGTACCCATTCTTTCTTTTTCCACCGTTTGCCAGTATCCGGGTCAATATATGGCCGGTACTTCAGCAATCCTTCTTTTGTCCAGGGAGCACCAAGAAGCTCAAGTTCTATTTCCTTTGCCAGCTCTTTTTCAATTAGCGAGAAATCACCAAACGATTCTTCATCTTCGTCAATTTGCGAGTTCTCTTCTTTTATCATGGAGTTCCACAATAAGCCTGCAAATCCAATAGCTTGCCTACTAATGCCAAAAGAAAACGAAGTTTCTGCTGAAAATACTGAACCCAGAGAGTTTTTGCGGCCATTATCATTGCCATACATGTCGTATGAGGGGCTGCCCAGGCGACTGCTATTACCAAAATTGCGATTATTCCTTGAGGATTTCAATTTACCAAGTGTCATTCTTCCAAAAAGTGACGAGGATGCGGACGATATTGAATTATTTGGGCCTGTCATTGAAGATGTTCCACCCCCAGCGCCGCCGGCACTGGCTCCACCTTTGACTGTACTCATAGAAGTACCACCACCACTAGAGTTCAAAGCATAAATCGAAGGCGGCATTACCAATTTAGATGGCTCGACCATATGAAGTTTCAAAGATTCTTTGCTAATAGACTGGTAAAAAAGTCTTAAGATAGTTTCAAGCTGTAGTTCCCAGTTACGTGAAAACGCTTTAATACCACCATCAGAATTGACAAATGCTGAATAATCATTTGACGGAACAAACCCCATACTGGCAAGAGTAGTTGCAGGTTTCCCAGTAGGCGAATGAGTCTGTACAGTTCGCAAAGTATTCTGAACAAATGTTGATTTTGAGATCTTTTTGCTGGATGTATGGTCAGCGCCATGAAGATCAGTATTTAAAAGAATCAAAGCGTATCCAATTGTATACACAACATTAGCGTCGTAAAATCCATGTTTAGGATTTTGCGTTACCCATTCTTGAGAGAAACTTTCTATTATCCGGTTCAAATGTTGAGATTCGCCCTTCATGTAAAGTTTGTCACAAAGCTCTCGCAAGGATGCTAAAATAGACTTGGATTTTAAATTAAATAACCCCATGTATTCCGATCTGAGCTTTTCATTTTCTTCATCCTCACTACCTAACCAGCGAGCGTATTCATCATTCTGCAAAGATGTAAACGTACCTTTATACAACTTCATCGCATGTGTGTCTTCTTCATCGACTTTAGGTTGTGAAGGTAGCGGTTTATCTGCTGGTATTGGAGAAGGCTGAAGCCCATTTTCAGAAATAACATCTTCTTCATCGGCATCAACCTCGTCATGGATTTCAATTACTGGAATCGGAAACTTTCCTCCTGCACTTCTATTTACACTGTATGCTTCATCATCTCCATCATGCTCAATTTCCCCAGCTTCTTCAACAGGAGAGGTCATGGTTGTAGATACGACATTTTCGACAATCACGTCATCGCGTAAGCTCGATTTTGAACGAGGAGTGGTTGATTTTGAGCCGGTATCAACGACTAAAGGAGATCCAGGTTCGTAGTAAATATGTGGAACAGTTGTTTCAGCTGGTTTTGGAACTTGATCATTATCTTCTTCTTCTCCACCTTCGTGACTCTTCTTGTTGTTATCTTTAGTAGGTGTCTGATATGAGTTAGGAGAAGAAGCATTTTGCGACAAGTCTGGCGTAGAACTTACTTTGCCAACCATTGATTCGCTTGCTCGCAAAGGCGATGTTGTTGATGGAGTTTTTGGTACTGTGATACTACCACCACTGTTCAAAGACCCAGCACTGGTGGATGATGGTACTGTAGAGGTGAGTGTGCTGGTGACAACCGAGTCCTTTATATTAACTGTCTTCGAGACTAGTTCCGATTCAATAGGTTCATGCTTATCGGGAGAACTCAAAGAGTTGTGGCTGGAATCTCTTCCAAAAAGCCTCCTGAAAAATCCGGTCTTTTTACCCGAAGGGCTAGATATATGACTGGCCGTGGCAGTTCTGCTCATGATTATCTACAAAACCAATTCCAATCTATGATAAATAAAACACAAATATTTTAAAAATATAAAATAATGTGAATGCGTATCAAATGTTTTTTGAACAGTAAAACAAAAAAAAAATAGCGGCTTCCCCTGAGCTCCTTGTACTTGTTTAATATTAGTTTCAGATAGCAGCTTCAATTTCAATATATTAAGCCACCGAGGATCCACAGGTGCAACAGCACAAATTGGCAGTAATCAGACAATGGTGTGTTAAATTGAATATTCAATATAATCAACAAAAAGGGGGACAATGATGCAAGAAGGGCCCGTGCTAGATCTGGTAAAGCGGGGACAAACAGATTGGGACTGGACGAGGGCAAAAAATAATAAGGACTGGCCACTTACCACCGGTGTAATCGATAATAACGGCGAGCAATTATATTATAAGTAATATTACTTTTGAAAATAGTATCCGGAGCTTGAAAAAACGTAGCTAAACCAGGGGGTAAAAAGGGTTGAGATTGGTTTTATAAAGGGAGAGAAGATTAAATTGAAATCCAGGGGTAAAAATTGCGTTCCTGCGCACTACGCTTATTGTATTATTTCTCGATCGCTGATGCTATTATAACGTTAATCTGGCAAGGTGCAGCAGCAGCAGCAGCAGCAGCAGCAGCAGCAGCAGCAGCAGCAGAAACGCCTGCCGCCGAAGCTCATTTCTGGGCCCAATTCTGATTTGTTTACACGGGATTCTGTTTACTCTGATATATTAAGATAAGAAAGTCTGGCCTGGGAAGAAACTCCAATCTGCCTTTAGCATCTGGGCAGTCAGAGGTGAATCATCTGGGCCAAAATTAGACACTGTCATCAGAATACAATAAGATATCTCCCACTGTTTCTCATAAATCTGTGGATATACACAACTTCCAATAGTCGTGCCATACTTCTTATTTTGGTAAGTGACAGTAGTCCCTGATTTCTACAGTTATCAAAAGACATATTGGATCTGTCCAGATGGCCATGGTGGATCCTTCGTCCAACCACCACCGTAAAGTTTAAAACACTTGAGGTGTGCCCAACCTGGCCAATTTACGCCCGAACTCTAAATAGCAAATTTACTCAAATATCGCCTCTACCAACATGTGGCCAGCATTGCTGACTGAAACTTACGGCCTAAAAGTACACGGTTTTGCACATGTAATGTGTGTCTCTAAATGGTAATCTTGTGTTATTCTGCACAGTACTGTGCCAATAGATCAGATCTTCTGAGTGGTAGCGTACATTTGAAATTAAAACTGAATACACAAGCCGCTGCTTAAATCCTTCATAATTTCATTACTATTCATTCATATTTATTTGCATTCATTATTTCACGGCCAAAATATGTTACGGTCCAACATTTCGTGGCTATTGTTGGGTCGATTGATGGATCGTGGTGAACAGACGCGAACATTGCGCGAGATCGCGGTTAAACAACGTTTTTGATTGGTCGACTTTGCCACCCATCATTACACTACCAGATTCCAGCTCGAAGCGCGTACGATTTTTGTTTACTTTGAATAAATCATTCACACGTCCACGCACAAAAAATCCTAACACTACAATAAAACTTAGCACATCGTTCTGCAGACGAGCACAATACATCCAGATTACCAGACAAAATGTCACAGACCGCTACTGCCGAGCCTGTTGTACAGGACCACCCCATGTCTTCCCAAGAACCGGAGGAAGCTGATGGACCCATGCCGTTGTCGGTTTTGGAGGTAAGGTTTTTTCATTCAATTTTCTTTCGATGATTTGAAATTCACGAGAATACGTTACTAATGTCCGATGCTAGCGTGATGGAATATCAGCCGGAGATATCAAAAAGCTCAAAGAAGCAGGTTTTCACACTGTTGAGTCGATAGCTTACAGGTAAGTTCGGTCATTAATGCGCGAGTTTGGATATATTAAGATTGATTACTAACTTGGCAGTCCTAAGAAGCAACTTACCAGTGTTAAGGGTATTTCAGAAAATAAAGCAGATCTTCTGATCCAGTTGGCTGCTAATATTGTTCCTATGGGATTCACAACTGCTACAGAGCTTCACCATCGTCGGTCTGAGCTGATCACTTTGACTACCGGCTCGAAGCAGCTCGACACACTTTTGGGGGGCGGTATAGAAACTGGATCTATAACCGAAGTTTTTGGTGAATTTAGAACTGGTAAATCACAGTTGTGCCACACTCTAGCAGTTACATGCCAACTGCCGATAGATATGGGAGGAGGTGAAGGAAAGTGTTTGTATATTGATACTGAGGGTACTTTTCGTCCACAGCGACTGATTTCTATTGGCCGCCGATATGGCCTTGAAGACATGGAGGCATTGGATAACGTTGCCTATGCTCGAGCGTTTAATGCTGAGCACCAGTTGAAATTACTAGATCAGGCTGCTCAGATGATGGCCGAATCAAGATTTGCCTTACTTATCGTTGATTCTATCATGGCTCTGTACCGAACTGATTACAGCGGCAGAGGTGAACTCTCAGCTAGACAAACGCACGTTGCACAGTTCATGCGAATGCTGCAACGGCTAGCCGATGAGTTTGGTGTTGCTGTATTGATAACAAACCAAGTAGTTGCTCAAGTTGACGGCGGTGCCTCGATGTTCAATGCTGACCCCAAGAAACCTATCGGTGGTAATATTATTGCCCATGCATCCACAACAAGACTGTCACTCCGAAAGGGCCGAGCAGAGACACGAGTATGTAAAATTTATGACTCACCATGCTTACCTGAGTCAGAGTGTCTTTTTGCCATTTATGAAGATGGTATAGGCGACCCCAAGGAAGCACCGGATAACGGAAGATAATAGAGAAGAAAAAAAGTATCAACTAAAGCTGTTTTTTTTTTATTCTAATTTTATTTACTTTCGAGCCGGTCAGTTTTTTAATGTTATTTTAATTTTTATGTTATGTACACTGAAGTATAATTTATATGCGAATCCTCGTTTAATGCGCTTTCTATTTTTGCGTAGATGGTGGAGGAAGAACTAGCGGCTTTTGAGGTGGCGGTAATGCTTTTTTGAATTCTCGGACAATCAGATCACATTTGACCTCTTGACACAGATCCCGTCGTTTTTCTTTGGGTAAAAGCGGCATGAATTCCACACCTGCAGATCTCTCAATAGCATCAACAGGTACGTAGAAGCTTTTTAACGGTGTGGAGTTATCTATTGGCGCATTAGGCAGTATAAACGCACCGACGGCTACACTTGAATCATTGGACCTTGACTTCATCCGTGGCTCTTCGCCAACAATTATTTTGAAGAAGTGTGTTGGCACTGCTACATTAGCTGGAGTACCAACAACCTCATAAGTAACTTTCCATTTACCATCAACAGGGTCTCGCTTGGGTAAAAACAATGGACCAGTAACTATTCTGACAGAATTGTAATTCTGGGTCAAATTTCTGCAAAAAAATTCAAAATGCGCCCAGTAATCACGGTTGAACCCGTCGCCTACTTGTGGACTCATATTAGAAAGGAAGAAAGTTTCATCCATGGCCTCTTGAGAGAACTTCGCATCAGCGGCTGGTACTAAGTGACCTCGGTCATACCCACTTCTGAAGTAGTCCCGAAGTTTACTTCGGAAAATCTCAGGTATATCTTGATCTTCTTTAAAAATACTGTTTTTCCTGTCACCGTCCCGCGATGCTAGTGACTGGGGCGTGATATGCTCGACCACCCAAGACGCCGTCCTGGTGCGTCGGTCGTAGCAACTGACAAACATAGATCGTTTGGCAAGATCATGGAACGGGCCGGGAAACCCGTACTTCTCGAAATATGCTGACGGGTTTACCAACGAGCTTGCAGTAGCAACAGCTACGGGCGACATTGGCGCCGACGGCAGGTTACTTGGAGGTACAGCAGTGGAGCCATTAGCATGCTGAGTATCAGGGCTCTTGGATCCCCATCCACCAAAAATACCCATTTTTGTTTACGCGTACAAGATTTTCCAGGCACAAAGGTCTGTCTGAAAAAAAATTAAAATAAAAAAATAAATCTGGTTGGGATCGACAAAAAATTATCTACATTCGACAAGTTTGATTTCACCCCGCAAAACCACTATTTTGAGCACACTCCTGAATATATATAACATTAATGCAATTTTCTATGTTCATACAAACGATTTTAGCTGTATATGGTCCTTGGAAGGTTCACTGGAATCTTCCTCATTTTCAAGAGTCGTATCATCGCCCGTGCTGGTATCTTGTAACACAGCTTGAATGTCGGCCTTTTGAGTGTCTGTCAAAACTGTCAATATGACATCTTTGAATGTTTCTGCGTCGTCAGAAGCAATCTGCAAAAGCTTTTCTTTTACAAAAGCCTTGCGTGCGGGTAGACTTGCTATGGTGGTTTCGTCTCCGAGTAGGTATAACAACGTTGGTAACGTCAATGATAATGAAACTCTTTTTGCCTTCGATCCCGCTTTCAGTCCTCTACTATACCCCACAAGTATTTCGTCAACGCTCTTGATGATCCCAAAAGAGTCCTGGCCCTTTGAAGATAAAGTTTCTCCACCGGTGGCTATAGCTATCAGTATTGGTAAAGTGCGTTCAGCGACAATTCTGCCTACCGGCAGATCAGATGTAGACACCAGCAACGACTTTATGCATTCAGAGACAACAGGAGCCAAAGCTGTAACACTGAAGCTCTCAAGTATAATATCACAGAACTCCTCTACTAGCAAAGATAAATGAAGTTTTGTTAGTTTTGCAGACGCAGTTATAATTAGTACCAGTGACAAAAGACAGTTCTTCCGTTTCAAGATACCTGCCCCCGACGTATCATCCTTGAGGTTGCGCAGAATTGTAAGCACTTGACTGACAGCAGTATATAACTGCAAATCAATAGTTTCTGCGTTCTCAATGGATTTTTCGTAAGATGCAGCCATCAATTTTAATAGGCCCTTAAGTGATACTAAAACCGCCGGCACAACTATTTCCTGGCAGCTATCGTCTTCCAAAAGTTTTTCAAAAACGTAAAGCAAACATGCATGCAAGTCAACACGGATAATAGAGGGAAATGCCTGGATCATGTCAAAAGCAGCTCTAACTCTGATAGCCTTTTCGTTATCTTCATCTTTCTTTGATAATTTTTTGACTGGTTTTAGGGGCGTTGAAGCATCATCCGTATCGGAAAGCGCGGGCAACAAGTTCTTCAGTGCTAGCATTACGACACGCAAAAGTTCAAAAAGCTGATCAACACTTTCAGATATATGCTCGTCTGAGGAGCCTTCGTCATCGTCATTTCCTCCAGTTGAATTACCCAAGTTAGCCCGACCTGGATGGTTTATGCACAGATTGTGGGCAATGGCCACAACAACACGCTGCTCAGGTACAGTGCCAGTAAGTATAATCCTATCCAAAACATCAATCAGCTCAACAAAAACTGCATCTTTGTAGATAGCGTTACCGCTGACTGAAGGGTTCAAAATACGTTTCATTGCATTCAAAACCCTTAAGCGGAAATCTGGAGAAGACTCGTCTGAATGCTGTGGTCTTGTGAGAGCTTCAAAGCATAACCCAAACAAAACAAAGAAAAATGCTGCTGGCTCGTTGCTATACTTGATACCTTCCTCTGAAGTTTTCTCAGTCTGTTGCTCTCTTTCACCTAAAATGGAAAACACCAACTGGCTGTCCCGTTCAATCAAAGATGCGATTGCGTCTACCAACTGCAACCAAGATTGCTGGTAGCTTGGTAAAACCCCCGTCTTAGACAACGAAGAATACAACTGGTCTAAAGTTCCTGTACCAGTACTACTTAACCCTACTGACTGTTCAGGTTCAAACCTAAGCTTAGCAAAGTCTCTCAACGCCGAGATCCAAAGTGGTACCAAGACAGATATCTGTGGAGTGATGACATCTTCAAGATAATCACCGCCAGGTTGCATGCTGTACACTTGGAGGTTCGCCCAAAGCGACAAGACGGCTACTCTTAACATAACTTGAGCATTGGGACTAGGTATCTGGAGATCACCAAGCGAAAATTGTGCTTCTGAACAGCTTTCCAGAGCGTTTGTTAAAAGCTTCAGAATACGGCCCATACGGTTCACGTTCTTGATGATACCACTACCAATGAAAGTTGCAGACACATGGATAGCCTGGAACGCCAAATCAGGAGAACTATCAAGAGAAAATGCAGGTGTTAGCGCTGAACTGATTTGTGCTTGATACTGTTCGAGTAAAGCAACTTCTGTGAAATCAGGGTCAGTTATATCCTTGAACGAGCTCAAGACCTCATTCATCAGCTCTAAACCTAAAAGTCGTAGCTCCAAAACCGACGCTGTAGAAGCAGAAAATGCCACTTTAACAATATCGCCTACTTTCGATACAAGTTCACAAGATTCACGTTCTTCCAGTGATTTACCCTTCATTTGCATCTCTAGCAGCCGTTTCAACACTGAAACTGCTAATGCTCTAGTCTGCCATTTCAGTGGCTCGTTGACAGAAGACAAGTCTTGCTCATTGTTTTGCTCAGGGGTCATTGACCCACTATTACCTCCGCCATTAGACCCGGCAAACGAAGCACCCTCTTCGTCACCTAAATCAATATCTGCACTTGTGGCGCCAGTAGGCTCATTAGCACCGTTGGTGTCACTTTGCGCAAAATTAGGATTGAAAGTTCGCTTGCTATTCAGCAAAACTTTTTGTACTGTTGAAACCCATGCTAATGGTGCTTTATCACCTGTTTCTTCCAGCCAAGTCATAATAAACTTTCTCAGTTCAGCATTTGATGGATCCAAGTCGTATGCGCTCCATATATCGAGCTCCAGCCCCTCGCCGGCTAGCTTGAACACCCTGGTAGACTGGATCCTCATAAGCTGGTAAAGCGCATCAATAGCTGTTTTACGAAGAACCACTTCATCTGGCGGCAAAAGCAGATTTTTGTGCAAATGCTTAGCAAATAACATTTCGTTAAAAGAACCCGGTGAAAAAATCAGCAGCTCTTGTAAACTCTTGTCAGCTTCCACTACCACATTACGATCATCAGAAATTTCAAACTGCTGTATCAGTACCAAAACATAATCCAGGGCCTTTTCGTTGATTTGAAGATCCGGCCCTATAGTATTAATGATTGACCGCACACAGCGGGCTATGACCCTAGTAGTAGGATACTCAGTATCCAAGTTGGAAGACGTCGAGTTTGCAACCTCATCGCTGTGCGACTCTAGCAAAAATAATTTACTCAGCGTAGCTAAAGTATTTCCAGCATAGTTCGAGAACCCTAGTCCAGCACTCATAATAGTGATATAAATCGATTCTAGCGACCAGAAATGTACCAAAGAATGTGGGTCACTGGATAGTGAAACTAAAACTCCTAGAACAGTTTTCAGTTGTAAGTTGGCAAACATGCCACCGACATGTTTCAAAATGTACCCCAGACCCAGCGAACAGCCACTACGAGCGTTTGGATCAGTGTTCGATACAATCTCGTCAATAAAATTTTTGATTGTTTCGGACGCAGTGGAAGATCCTACAATACCACAAAGCATACCTATACTTTGTGCAGCAACATTTCTTGTAGCTGATTCCGGGTCAACTAATATTTTCCTAATTATCTCCGAAAACGTCTTGACGACCCTAGAGCTCTTGGCTACACCCTTAGCCTCGGTGGCAGATGTTCCAGATAACGCGTAGTTCAACACACTGTGTAGTGACACTATCGTGTTGATAACTACTGCCGATTTCCTACCAGCCCTACGGGGATTCTGTAGCTCAGATGATGTGAAAAACGACTGCAGCTGGTTTAACAAGCTTTCCTGAACTTTGGTAGTCTGCAGGGGGAACAGTATAGTAAAAATATCAATTGAACAGTCCACAATTGCTGTTGTCGGCGGTACAGGTCTCAAATCTTCATGTCCTTCGTTGAAAAGGTACTCGAAGTCGTTTTCGTATGCTTCCAAGATCGGCCGCTTTATGATTCCTTCAACCTCGCTGAGCCAGTCTCCTGATCCTGACAACCAGCTGGTTTCGCGCTCGTCCTGCGTGGTATCTTTTCCCTCGTGTCGTAGCTCTACTATGTCATAACGGTTCATTTTGCTGGTAAGCCCGTACGCGTCATTGTCGGCACTTTCCCAGATAGAGTCGATAGCACCTGACGCAGCAGCAATAACTGTGCTCAGCTTAGAGGATATTTTTCTCTCTGCGTCTGCAACTGTCGCCAAAGCTGCCGTCAGCGCGTTGGCTGCAAACGTGTCAGTGCCTGAATGCGATCTTTTTGATAACAGGAAATAGCACTGCCGTATACGACGGTCAACAAGCATGTGCAAATCAAACACGGAAAGCTTGTTCAGCTGTGATGCGGGGTCATCGTCCTCAGTAAGTAACCTTGGAGGAATCGCTGAAACAAAAATATTGGCGTTTTGTAGCATACTGCCGAGTCGTCTGCCAACATCAGCAGTTATAAGCTTGCTGTTATGATTCAAAAAAGTCAGCACTGCACTCAACGCGCCATTCCTGACATGTAGCAAATAACAAACTTCAAGCGCACCCTTTTTATCAAAATAGTCTTTACCGGTAGGTTTCGAGAGCACTGATTTCCAAATAAGCATCAGCTGACTCAAATGTACCTTCACAAAACTTGGGCCAAGGGTCATTAACCCAGACAAAAGTCTCCATCCGACTTTTGCTTGTAATGCAACAACAAATACCGATCCTGTACCTTTTAAAAGCGAGGTAGCAGTACTTAGCACCCTTGATGTTATACTGATCGACGAGTATTGGGCATACTCTTCAGTTAACCCAACTAGTATTGAAACCATATCAGCGTACCCTAACAATCTGTTAGAGTTAGATTCCTTGCCCTCAACTGATTTCAAGGTTTCGGTGATTGTAGTGAGCCCGAGAGTAAGCAGATCATTAAGTTTTGAAGGTAACTTTGACGTCAATGTTTTCAAAGCGACGTTGGCATGTATTCGTACAAGCTCGCTATCATGCTCAATTAGTTTTAGTAAAGTGGTCTTGATGGAATCTGCTTCAGCGGATACAGCTGACCCTAAAAACTCGATAAGCCCTTTCAGCACTAGCAATGAAGCTGCTAATGCGTTCTCATTCAAATTCACTTCAGGAGAAAGAATACTACCAACTAGAATCCGGGCCGCAGCTAGCTGTCCGTACTCACCAATACGTTTAGCGATGATGTCATTGAGCACGATTTTAACATGTGTACGAGCGGCTATCGCAGCATGTCTATTATCATTTTTAACACCAAGTTCAGGCAAAATTTCAAAAATCAACGACTTTGCAATGACAGAGTATTTGCTTTCAATTGTAGCTTGGTCAAATAGCAAAATGAACTCCACCAATGTCTCGATGACTGCTGCTCGGGTCCTGGTAGTAGCGCCGGTACGCGTATAAGCAGATGTAAGCGACCGAAGCGCTTCTTGGAAAGAAACTGTAAAGAACAATGGTGATTTTTTACTTGAACTTGATGACAAGTTAGCTCTATCATTTTCTTCCTCTTCATCTCTATCGTCATCGTCTTGATCTTTCGATTTCTTGGACTTCTTCTTTGTAGTTTTGGCTCGTTTAAGCGTGGCAGGTATTGTGGTATTCAATCGAACCAAATTGTACAGTGCGTGTGCCAATGCTTGTGAAGCAGCGTAACGAACAGCACTATGAGAGCTCACAAAGGCCTTCGAGCATAAAGATCTGAATTGTTCAAAATCCGAATGACTTTTAAACTGCGGTTTAATCGAAACCAAAGCTGAGATAACCCCAAAAGCCGCTGATGCAATTTTTACAGATTTATCGGTGGTCAGATTCCTGGAATGTTTCCATAGGTCTTTAATCAATGAATCCTCGAATGTATCTCCAACCGATGTTATGATAGCCTGTAATGCCGATAATAAGCAAAACTTGTACCCAGCACTTGAGGGCGCGTCTTTCAAGAGTTTATCCAAAGATGCTGCTGCCAATGGTCCTAATGATGAAATCTTTTACTGTTAATTTTTTAATTTAGAAATCAAAATGGTGACAAAAACTTACATGTATTCCCGCAGCCTTGTATAAGTTCCCTAACGCAACAGCTGATATTCTTACAAGTTAGTATACCCATGCACAACCCAAATTTACTTTCCGCAACACTTACTGTTTAATCTCGTAGCTTCTTTTCTCTGATTTCCCAGAATTCAAGTAATTCAACAGCACTTGCGCCGTCTCGTAGAGGTTGGCATTCGATGAACCCGAGTAAATGTATAAATATGTCTTGGAAATTTCGTTCCTGATACCCTTGGTGTTGATCTCGGCCTTAGCTTCTTTGTTACCGTGTATGAATTCAAGCAACTTCTTTAGTTCCTCGGTCACAAACCGTTGCTGTGGCGCGGTCACGGCAGAAGGATCACCATTACTTGATTTTTGCAGTACCGTCAGCACATCGCTCAACCACGACAGCACCCGGTACGCCTGTTTGTCAGCGGGCAGGCCCACGTACTCCGAGGAAGTGAACTCAAGGTCCTCAAGCGTGTCACCGCCACCATTCGATGCAGCCATTGGTTACACGTGTATGCAACTATGTCTTCTCCCAAAAAGAATTGTGGATACCACAGTTGCTTAACTCGTCGTGAAGTATGGCCAGTTAACGTTAAACGTACGTTTCAAATTCAGGTCAAAAAGGCTTTGGCGATGGGATGCGCACTCTAATCGCACACATTATCTATTAGTACTACTAGTACTAAGTAGTATATACTACGTACGGTCTAATAGAGTTCGATTACGGCTGATGGGTGAAATATTCTGGGATTTGGGCTCGGGTCAAAACATGTAAACGGCATGTTCGATATATAAGAGATATTTACAGTTATAAAGGTGCTACGTTCATGTCCATCCATCCAAGGAAATCGTCGCCGTTGCCGTTCATCCAGTCTATACCCTGCATCAAAGTATCGAGATGCAACGGGTCGCTAGATGCACCTGTGGAACCCAAGAATCTTGCAGTACCCTCGCCAGTCCTATTGTTGTTGTCATTGGGAGGAATTTCAGTCGGTGTGGCAGCGCTGCTGAGCGGAGTATTGAGTGGAGGCAGCGACGCAGGCATTGGCGGGTTACCCGCATCGACAATTATACTACTGCCACGGTTACCCAGGGAAATCGTGCCAGCAGCAACATCCAGGTCAGTTAAAGGCGGCGTCGTCACGCCGGGGAACGCATTGTGAGCAGCGTTTGCATGTCGTGGCACCAGAGTTGTGATAGTGGTGCCGTTTGGCGTTGTTATAGCATTAGTAGTAAAATCATCCCTGGTGATCTGGTTGTAAAAGGGTAATGGCGGTACTGACTCGAATACTGGGTTGCTGGGAGGATTGGGTCCTATAAGTGCTTTAGGCATATTTTCATCATTATTATTGGTAGCATCGTCCTTGTGTATTGGCGACCCTCTTCGCCTTGCTTCGTGAATAGCCCAGATCAGTTCGTAAAACATCGATGCAGTAAGATGTGACCGCATACGAGTGATTATCCCTGGGGCATGTGTCAATAAATAAGGATGGGTTATTATAACGAAATTCAGCTTCTCAAGTACTTTGGCGGTTCGAGATATATCATTTTCAAGATCTTTCCATGCAGTCAACATATTTCTGAACAGTCTATGCACTGTGACCACGGATTGTCTTGCACTTTCAATCTGCTGTGGTAGCAGATGAGGAGTCAAATGTAGCCTGAATAATATAAACGCTGCAAACGATACTGGGTGTCGCATGTAAATTGGGTATTCAATAATCCGTCTTTTCTCGGCTAATTGTGAGAATACTGTTATCACTCGTGTGGCAGCGTTGTACGCTGTCATTACAAATCTGGCCTGTTCCTCAACCGGACTACCAGGCAAAAATGAAAAAACACAAATCATTAGCTTGACATAAAGAAAATAAAGCTCGACTTTGGGCTCGCTATCATGTATACCGATATTCCTGCCCAACCGGTCAAGTTCATCCATCATGATAGTTAGTACCCCGCACCGCATGGTCGGATCTATGAGCCCGTCGGCGGTACTAGGACTGGATCCTATCTGCTCCACCAATCGAGAATGGAAAACAGATAAGATCAGTAGCGATCTGAATGATTTGGGTAAAGACTCATCAGTTCGTGCCGTCTCAATCAGATAGTCAATGGGTATATTTGGCGGTAACCCCAAATTAGCACTCCATACTTGTTCAGAAAAATATATCGACAGCCAGGTTCTTGTACGCCATTTTTCCGCATCAGGTAAACTGGTTTGAGTTCTAGAAAACTCGTAAATGAATTTACCCCTGTGAAGACCCAGCTGCATACCCAGATTTTTAGCTAGACCTATAAATCTGTATGAGCAATCATCAATGACTTTCACGTTCGGTAAGGGCCAGTTTCCTAGTATCAAAAGCGCTTGAACAACATGGGCAGATCGCGGCGTTTGCATCCAGCATGTCTCAATCGCTAACTGCTTGATCAAATCGCATAGACTATTGTACAAAGAGGGTTCGGATTCAGAAAGTGAAGCAGTAAGACAAACAGTCCAAAACAACAACTTTGACTGCTGATAAAGCTCGCAAGCAGAGTTAGACTGGATAATTGGCAGGTAATGAAGATAATCTGTCAGAAACTTGGAATGAAGGCTTTCTGCTCGTTCTCGGGTGATCCTAACTGATCCGACAACAAATTCTTGGATACCCTTGCCGGTAGCTTCAGGCGGATTAGTTACCGGTCTCACTGGCAGATAGTCTCTTGGAACCTCTGCCTCTGGCGCAGTGTATCTAGATCCAGGCGGGGACTGTGGTTGCAAAGGATGCAAATCTCCATCTGTCACAGCAGCAGCAGCTGCTGCTGCTGCTGTATTGGGCGATGTTGTTTCATTCTCGACCCCTGTTCGTGGTAAATTCAAATGCTGATGGTCGTCGGAAGACAAGTGCAGATGATCATCATGGCTCAGTGGCATTTTCAG
Organism: Groenewaldozyma auringiensis; assembly: GCA_030574195.1. Classification (NCBI taxonomy): domain Eukaryota; kingdom Fungi; phylum Ascomycota; class Dipodascomycetes; order Dipodascales; family Trichomonascaceae; genus Groenewaldozyma; species Groenewaldozyma auringiensis. Next base: position 113,958 of record JAJMEP010000018.1, read on the forward strand.
AGGTGAGTTTTTGTCTGACAATAACGAACTTATGAGCATTGTCTCTGGAGTTTTGTTTTTAGCTATGAACGATGCCAAGTAGCTCTCCCGCTGTTGCAGATAATCTACTTGATCTCTTAGAGCGGTGATATCTTCTCTTAATAATTGGACCTGTCCACCTTTCTTCGGTCTGTACAGTGGATCCACCACACATGATCTCTTCATTTTGGCACAACGCGAGCACGGATCAGGATACGTTTCCGCGGCATTGCACTTGATCTTTTGTTGCCTGCATTCCGTGCAAGATTTCACCGGGCGGGTGCGCATGTGCCAGCCGCGTTCGCTGCCGCTTCCATGGTCGTCGTGGTCGCGCGTTCCAGACCCAGACGCAACAGGCGAGTTCGTGGATGCTGACGAAGACCGCTCGCGTCGTCTCGTCCGAGCATCAGAGTTACTGCTGCTGCTACCCAGACTAACAGCTTTGCGTTTCTTCGACTCCATATTTTGTAGATTTCCCTGATACTAGAATCCGTGTAAAGCAAACTACGGCCCAAGTATCTGACTGTGTGTTGAGGGAAAAACTGAGCAGAGCTCTCTGTGTGTAGGGCTGCTACTTTTCTGCCGGGTATTGAGTGGTGGTAATAGTGGTGGTGGTACGTCAGGTTGTATTTTTTTTTACTATGGTACCCAAAACGTTAGATGGTATCAACGTTAAAACGGTCTGCCGAGATGATCGATAAACTTTTATATGGCTCGGGTCGCTCTTACGCGGCAAGAGATATGGTTGTTGTACGTTAGTGCGAGATCTCTTTGGGGCCTGGTCAGATCTGGCCAGATATTTGAAATGTCACAATGAACTCGAATGATCTGATTAGGATTGTCAAAAACCCAACAAAACCGAATCATGACAACTGAGAAGGTTATTACATAAGTTTTTTTATGTGCTTTTGCTCCACAATTTAGATACGTACAGCTTCAACATTTGTATGCGTGTATGTAAAGAAAAAAAAAACGTTAATTTGTGAAACGGCCAGTGTGAAAAGTTTCCAGCAAAAACTCTAAATACGAAAAGAAAGGAGGTACATTCAGAAGCAAGTCAGTATACTACCCAGAAGATACCAAACTTTAAACGGAGTTTGCCTGGAAATTTAATGCTGCGACGTTGTGGTTCAGCAACGGGTTTTAACTTCCAAGAAGAAAGCTTTAAATTGAGCTAATCTCCGTACGAGATACTACTACGTCGATTAAATCAGAAGACATTTCTATCATGACAAGTTGAAATCTAATACTCGTTTTATATTTTATTTATCCATTAAACTAATGAAACCGTGAAGCGCTTATTTGGAAGGATCAGGGGTGTATCTGAGGTAAGGCTTGAGCTCAGTAACGGTAGCATACTTCTTCTTAGCATCTTCGGTAGAGACGGTAGGAGGAATGATGACATCATCACCAGGAATCCAGTCAATGGGGGTAACAACAGAGTGCTTATCAGCCAATTGAAGAGCATCCAAGACTCGAAGAACCTCAAGACTGTTACGACCGGTAGAAGGAGGATAACTCAAAAACAATCTAACCTTCTTGCTGGGGTCAATGATGAAAACATTTCTAATGGTGGGGACAACAGCAGAACCTAACTTCTTGAATCCCTCTTCGTCAACCATATCGTAAAGGAAAGCAACTTCACCGGAAGCGTCAGCAATGACCGGGAAGTTGAACTTCTTTCCGCCGGTAACGACTTCTTCAATATCCTTGACCCATTCGTCGTGTCTGTCAAGAGTATCGGAACTGAGACCGATCAACTTGGCGTTACGCTTGGAGAACTCGTCCTTGAGCTTAGCGAAAGCACCGAGCTCGGTTGTGCAGACAGGAGTGAAATCCTTAGGGTGAGAGAACAAAATAGCCCAAGAGTCGCCAATGAACTCATGGAAGTTGATCTTACCGTCGGTTGTTACAGCATCAAAGTTGGGGGCGGTGGACCCAATTCTGATTCTGGGTTGATCCTTAGCGGAGAAAGAGATGAACCGAGAGCGGAGAGCAGCAGCTCGGGTAATTGGAGCAGCAGTAGCACGTCTGGCAAAAACAGTTGCAAAAGACATCTTTGTTTTTTCTTTCTATGCTTTGATTTTTCACAGACTTTGGAGGAAAATGTAAGAAGAAAGGGAAGAAGATTCTTAAAGAGAAAGAGAAAGAGAGCCAGGCAAGAAGAGCAAATTGGTTGGTTCTCGGGGTTGCCTTTATAAAAAAAGATTAAGTCCTCACTGGTTAATGGGATCTTCGGGGCCCTTTTTTTCAGATCGCGATTACAAATAAACTGGGGAACCGTGATTTCACGTGAGCTCCAAACCCCGTAGCACTTTAAAGTGTGGAAATTCTAATATGAAAGCATACATTTCAAACTGGCAATTCGGTAACTTGAGTAGCTTTTAACAATAAAATCTGGTTTTGACTACTTGAGTCCATTGTCAATTGGTATTTTCAATTTATTTCTGGTCGAGCTGACTTCAATTCATGTTTACTGTACTCCCTTTCTTACTCTTTTCTCTCATTGATAAAGAACTTGATTACGTAGCGACGATCGAGATCGAGAGTTGACGTGACAGCCTGTACCAGATTACGTGTACTTCTAAATAATGTCTAAACACAGGATATCTGATCCATTACATAACAACAAGTTTGAGCTTTGTAATCCAAATGCTGGTGGGCAGCACCAGCACCCCTTATCATCAGCGCTCTGATTTTCGCTTTCCCCACAGAGGGAGAGAGATCTTCGCATGAGATCTTAGTACAATTGCACTATATGCAAGATAACCGTTATCGTAAGATGAGATACATTATTTACATCTATGTATATATACTACGCATCTACTAAGACAACAAAATCAGTTGTTATAGATCAACCCCAGAAACCACCATTTAGGCCTCTTCCTTGAGAGCCTGGACAATGGAAGGACGCTGAGAAAGCTCTGCGAACCATTTGGTGAGGGCCTCGTATTCGGAGAAGTCGACCTGCAAGACCTTAACCCAGTTGGTGACGGTGAAAGCATAGGCATCGGCAACAGAGAACTTGTCATCAGATAACAAATACTTCTGCTTCTCGAGAATAGAGTTGACGTACTTGAGTGATCTGGCAATGTAGTTCTTCTTGATGATTTCGCGAGTATTATCGTCGAAAGTAGGGTTGAACAACAAACCGACGCCCTTGTGGTAATCGGAACTGAGGAAGGCCAACACAGAGGAAGCTTCCAACTGTTCAACACCTGATTTGGGGAAGTAGAGTTTCTCGGGGCTGAGATCAGACAAGTACTTGAGAATGACTGCACCCTCGGTCAAAACGGTGCCATCAGCAAGCTTCAAGGCAGGTACTTTGCCCTTGGGGTTGTATTTGCTGAGAGGCTCTTTGGTCTCGGCAATAACAAGTCCCTCGGGAGTCTTTTCAACCTTGGTCAGCTTGTAAGGAATATCACCCTCAATCATGGAGATATGAGAAGCCAAAGAACAGGCATACTGGAGGTAAAAGAGTTCAACAGGAGCAGACATTGTTTATTGGACTGAGTATCAGGCAATTGTACAGTTGGAAAGAAAGAAGGATGGAAAGAAAAAGAAGTAGAACTAGATGGAAAGAAAAGGCGGTTTGTGCACTAGTTATGTATTTTCATGGGCAGTCGTAGCTAATCTGCCGTGGTCGATTCCTCGGGCAGTTTTTTATGCGGCTATTACCCCTGGTCTGCATGTTTTTTGTCCCATCGATAATAACATAATCATAACCTAATAATCCATCTGTTGTATCTTGACTCACTTCGGAGTTCCTGGATTGTATTTCGCGTACCTTCCGGTCTGATTTATGACATGAATATATATAAATAGATTTATATGTTAATGATTATTGCAATTTTCTATGAGGTAATTACCCTTGGTCTGAGGGGTTTCTGTCTTATCGATAATTATAACATAATCATAACATAATACATTACATCATGTTCTATCTTTACTCACATCTTGGATTGAATCTCGCGTATATTCCAGTGTGATTTATGTCATGAGTAAGTAATTATACATGTTCTCATAGCTATTGAGGCTTTTGAATTATAACAAGACGAAAATAGAAAAAAAAAAAAGAATGCATTCAAATTACTTAGTTATTAAATTATGTCTTTATGTTAAACAGTATCACTTCAACTCTGGGCCAACCTCTTCCACGCCGCCGTCCTCTTCGTCATCGAGAATCTCTAATTCTTCGTCAATCATTCTGTCAACGTCATCGGCCTTTTCTGGAGTGAACTGTACAGCCATTGCGTCTTGGATTTTCTCACGTAATTGCCGTTTGGTCATGTTATCCAAATCTACATCCTGAAGGAGTGTTCTGATAGTCTCTCGAATCGTGTCGTCTCTACTATCGTTCACAAGCAATTCTCGTCCAGCAGGGATGATCTGAGTCACCATTGTTTGTCTTCGTGATCCTGCCGGTGCCATGAAGCCACCTGTAGCACCCATAGTACTCGTGGGGCTGACAGGACGACCGAACTCTACGCTATACGTGGAGAAAGGTCTGGTCGATCTGTATGGAGCATCGCTTTTGGAATACAACGAGGATGCGCCACCAACAAGTCCACCAGGGTTATGAGGAAGCTGCAAATCTTGCATATCATATCCTGCTGACCCTGAATTAGAGCCTACAGCATTGTACAATTTCCCCTTCCTGTCGTCGAAAATGATCTGTCTTTCAGCTCCAGGGAGTCCATTCCTGATAGCATAAGATCTCCAAGTCTCCATCTGGACCAAAGAAGGGTCGAACCCTTCGTCGTCAACAGCAACAAACTGTTTGCCGCCCCTTTCATCCACAACTATACGAGTGTTGCCCCAAGAAAAGTTGTCCATGTTCCAGAATGAGTATATAGGCAACAAAAATGAATGCACGGGGTAAGCCATGACGTAAATAATCATCCATCCTACATGCTGCCATTGTCTTCGGAAAATGAACACCAAAGCTTGTAAACCGTACACAGCAGCTATCAGTACAATAGATATCAACGGCAGCGGCCCTGAGTGAGATGAAATCCTGTAGATCAAGTATCCCAAGTACACAACCACCGAGGGTAACATAACTGTGCCAATAAGATCAATGAAAACAATGCCACGCATACCGAAAAAGAAAAACCCACACATGTCTTTCAATCGCAGCAGCTCCACCAGGTTATGTACAGTCGAGTTGATCCAACGTCGTCGCTGTGAAAGCAAAACGCTCAAGTCTGCCGGTACTCTTGTAGCGGCATGAGCATCAGCGACAAACGTATACTTCATTTTGGGGAAATGCTTGGACATCAGTGTGGTCAAATATCTATCTTCACCCAACGAGAACAAATTCTTTTTATGCAGCGTGTCAACGTTTGTAACGGAATACTCCTTAATAACTCCATTGGAAATAATTAATGGCTTGTATGTTTTGGCTGTCCGTAACCTGTACATGGAAAAACAACCAGGTAAACAGGTAACGCTACCAAACAAACTCTCAAATGCCTTGGTCAAATGATGCGATATGAAATATTCGTAGACTTGTATCATTGTGGTCCATGACTGTTCCTCGTTTTGAAGCCCTGTTTCACCGCAGATACCAGCTATCCGACCATCATTTACACAAGACGCAACTAGTCTTGTCAATGCATCTTCATCGACAGCTGTATCTGCGTCAACCATAAACAAGTACTCGTAAAGCTCAGGATCAACACCAACAACATTGCTCAATTGGTGGAACATTTCAAGTTCTAAAGGAGTCATCGGTGCCTGGTAATGGACCCGGTTAAGAAAATTTAACAACAGAATTTGTGAATCTCGTTTACCACGGTTACCTGGACGACTGTGTTCCTGGGGACGGCCAACTTTAACCACAACCATGTAAGGAACAATATTGCCCTCACTTTCATACAATCCAGAATACACTTTGGCAAAATTGAGTCTGTTTGCACCTTCGCCTATACTGAAATAGGGCAATTCTGGTGGATCAATTTTTTCTTCTACACCTAGCAAATCCAGTACAATTCTTGGAGTAGGTCGCTCATTACCGGACCCAACAATCATACCATCGCAGATAATCATCAACAACTTTCTCTGGTTATTGTACTTCAAGCTAGTCAACGAATCAATGGCAAGTCGCAGCTCCTCTTCGCTTTCCGTGTACACAGGAATTTGACAAATGACAAACTTGTCCTGAGGCGAGGGTACTTTACTGGCACCAAATCTAATAGAGGCCAAAAATTTAACAACCGTCACTGAAGTTAAAATACCAGCAATCACCAGCAGTATAACATTAGCAGCTTGGCATCTAGCCGAATCTCTAAAATCCAAAATGCCCATTGGAAACGCGTTCCGCAAACAGGTAAGCGTATGAGCACGTGTAGTGTCATCGATCTCATCGCCATAAAACTCTTCGGTTATATCCAATCCTTGGTTAGATGAAAACATTTCAACGACTCTACTACTGAAAAAGTTGTATGGTTTGTATGCTGGTGACAAGCTCTCGTCGTAAATTTCTATTGTGTAAAAATACGGCGTCACGTCGAACACTTCTTTGTTTATAATGAACCAATAGTTGCCCATATCTCCTTGCTGTTTCACGTACTTTTTCGTAGATACAACTTTACCCTTGTAGTACTGTTTAACACCGGGCTCGAATTTTTTATTGTACCAGCTGTAACTATGCAACTCTGTAGTGTTACGGGGTACACTGTAGCTACCACTGTAATGGATAGCTTCCGTCATAGGGTACTGGGTCTGGTTGACTCGTAATACTACAGACTCGTCGTCAACCAAATCAGGGCACGCCACAGTCAATGGTGGGGGGAAATACCCTGACAAGTCCTGGCCTGCAAACTCCATCATGAGAGCGGAAGTTGTACTGATTCCGTTATCTGAATGCTGGGTTCTATAAAATTTAGTGAAATCGTACACATTCCCATGGATTGAGGCGTAATAGTCTGTTGTACCCTGGTGTGTTGCTACTTCTCTCAAGCTCCACACCTTGTCGTAATCAGGGCATACAAAGTAACTCAAAAATATCATGTAAAAAATGATACCAGCGTTGAACAAAAAAATCAAAAAGCAAATTACCAGCTTTTCTCGCCATGCCATTCTGACTTCCTGTCTTCTCATCCCCATGATGAATTTCAAAAATGGGCTTGGTATCCAAAAAGTGAGAAGCCATACAAACCATACCCATGCCCGTCTTTCAGCAGTCAGTTCAACAGATTCAACTTTTTGTCTGCCGCCAACTTCAGCTTCCAAGTCTTTTTGGTATTTCCTGACAAAATACTCTGGGTCATCTTCATCAAGATCTCCGTCATCTTCTTCTTCATCGTCGTCTTCTCCTTCCCCATGCTTGTTGATGCCACGGGCGTGTGTGCCCGACCCAGCAGAACCACTAGCTTCGGCCTTGCCCATCATTACACTATTATCGTCGCTGTAATTAAGAGGTCCCTTTTCATAGGATCTTGACAAAATGGAGCCCTCAGGCTGTTCGCCAACGGCATACACGTTATTGTTAGGGTCACCCGTGAAAGAGTTATTTGCAGGATCGTCGTAGTAAGGTTGAAGAGCCGCCTGTACAGCTGCTTGTGGAGACATGCTACCGATAGGTCTATTAGTTTCAAAGGGATTATTCATCTGGGGAGACATGCCATACTCCATATGCTCCAACCCGAGCTCCAAATCTTTCCAAACCAATTCAGAAAGCCATAATCTGTGAGACCCGGGATAAAAGTCTTCCGGCCCCCACCCCTTTTCATTGCGTGCCCATTCTTCGAGGTTGAAAACGCCAATATCTGGTGGCAATAACGGAGAGTACCGTTCCAAAAACTCATAAAGATCAAAATCGGCGGTAAAGTCTATTCCTTTCCGTTTTTGGGCCCATTCAGCAATGAAAAATTCTCGAACTTGTGAGCTCACTACTGAGCTCGACCAAGTATCAGAAGCCAGAGATACAGCATCTTGGCAGGAAGATAAGTTGAAAATAGTCCATATTCGGTCCACTTCAACTAACGATGCAATGCTAAGAAAATCGTCGGTTTCGTTTTCGTTAGGGTTCCTAGGTAAAAATGATAAATAAGAAAACGACGAATCCAAAATATTTCTGAAATTATCAATAACTGGTAGTTTTTCCAGCCGTGATTTGGAGCTCATTCTTGATAAAGCCTTTGTAACCGATGAAGGGGTTTTGGAAATATTGACACCGTCCTCTTTTAATTCAGAACTGATACCTGCACTATTATCAAATACATTTCGAAGAATTGCGTCTTTGTGGTGGTCATTGCATTCAACGATCGTAACAACGGAAACAATCTCATTAGGGTCTTCTCCGTTACTGTTGACTTCCAACTGTATACCATCGTGAGTAATCTGGTTATCAAATGTCGGGGCATCAAACTCTGAAAGATACTTGTTCAGCTCAGCAACAACACTTTGAACCAGTGCCACTAGGGATGATGCAATCAATTCTTCTGTGGCGTAGTCCTTTTGGATACTGGGATCAATGCCTATAAGTGAGGCACCCTCAGCAATATCGTTAGGATCGCTATTACCAAGAAGCAGGATACCAGATAAAGTAGACAACACTCCTCTAAGAGCCGATCCTTTTAATCCACACTGTCTCAGTGCATCATTCCAGTCCTTCGCCAGAGCGTAATCGTCAGAATACATGACCCAGTCAGGCAACTTGTAAGTACCAGATTTAGACAACAGGTCGTACTCCTCAGGTGAAGATTTGAGCGAAAGGTACTGAGCTCTTTCTTCAGACTCGGCCATGAGTAAATGGTAAAAAACGTCAAACGATCTATTCAGTGAAGACTTTGGCAAGCTGAAAAGCTGTTTGAGCGAAGTATATGGCTGCTCGGATATGGCTATTCTTGACGATACTATCTCGCCAGTAGAGTTCAATGATAATGCAACACCTATCCCATTGTGGAACCTTGCGGACAAATTTTGTGGGGTCAATGCTGTGAAAAAGGGACAAATGACATTCAAGCATTGCAAAACAGCCGGATTAATATTAGGGAATGCCGATACTGCCGAGAAAAAGGACGACGAGGATGCAGGGTGTGTAGGCCTTGAAAACAGTTAGTAACAAAAAATTCAACATAATAAAAAGAAAAAAAAAAAAAATAAAAAGTAACAATTGTGAGGTTTTTTCAATTGTACTCAAAAAGAAGAGGGGGGGAGGGGGAGAGTGTGATGAAAAATAAATAAAAAAGGGCAAAAACTTACATTACCAGTAGTGCCTGGTATTCCGCTCTTTTGAAAGCATGCTCCCATATTGACGTGACAAGGTCTTCGTCAGCGGCTGCTCCGAAAACAAGAGTTGAGCACGAATCTAGCCGAAGTGATCTGTCCTGGGTATTTGTAAACGTTTGATGCAGCGCTGCTATCAGGGACGATGCGGATATAGGCAGCGGCGAGCTGGAAAGCGGCAAGACCTCCATGACCGCCTAGATTACAACTATTGCAAGCACGCGTAGAAAAAAAGAGGAAGATGAAATAAAGGATCTAAAAAAGGGTATATGCCAGCGAGAATGGAAAGACAGTGAATGTGTGTGAAATCCAGGTAAAGTAACGAAAACAGGAGAAACGTAACGATATCGACTAGAATGACGACGACGATGGGCGATGGATGATAAATAAATGATTTTTCGTGCACTTTCTATATATAGGTCTGGAGTCAATTTTATAGTATGGTGCGGCGTCGATTAATCGGATCGCCCTGGCCAGCAGATTTTTTTTTGACAGCCAAAGAAAAAAAAAGAGTATGACGAAAGCGAGTCCAGATAGAGACTAAAAATTCGATGATAGATTGTTAGTAAGAAGCCCCTGAATAGAAGAATTTCGGCATGGAAATGGAGAAAAAAAAGAGAAGAAAGAAGAAAAACAAAACAAATAAAAACTAGCCAAGTAAATGGGCAAAAATTTAAGTAAAAAAGTATGGAAGAAGAAGATTTGGAGAAAAAAACAAGTTTCTCTCCCACTTTGTGGACCTTACTTTTCCGCCGGAAGTTAAGGATTAACCTTAGTAAAGTTGTTCCTTGCTGGTAGGCGACAGAAGTAACATTTTTCAAATCTTATTCCACTGGAATTTCTTTAGTGGAGAGGTGTTTACGAAGAAAGTTTAGTGGAGAAGAGCTCGATATTTTAGAATGGTGATACATGGATTCACGCAAACCCCCGAATGTGGGTAGTCATGTATGTATGAATATGAAACATTGACAGGACTTCAAGTCAATAGTTGATGTTAGCATATATAGTATGTGTATTCCGTGGCATATGTATTCACAGTTGTAAAGCACATTGCATTCTGCATTAACACAGAGACATTTACTTGGATTTCAACGCCCTTTCAATATTTGGCAGATGAAAATGATGGAAATACCGGCTTGAACAATTTTTCAATTGTAAAGATCTAAATTAATTAATTTGAAAAATGAAATGTTACGATCGGCGGTATTGTTTACATTTTCAGTATCTCTTCCACGTGTCGCGTTCCTGCGTCAATTACCTTTCCAAAAAAGAAAACAACCCCAAATTTAAGGTTTGCTAATAATAGCCTATAGCGCTAGCGGTTAAGTGTGTTTACTAGTTGAATTTTTACTATAAAGTTATGAGACATCGCGATCCACTCAGCCGCACCACTCAATATGTGTAGTGCAATTAGACATTTTGAACCACTGAAAAGTATCAATTCCTCTGGTGTATTGAATTACCAGTACTGACAAGTGTATATGATATTTGGCATAAATTAGTAAAGTAATCTTATAGAATAGTGAAATACACTTATGGCCGATTCAAAACGGGACTTAACAAATAAGTGGATCTTTTAGTGGGTCTTTAATGCCTGATCATATAATTAATACTTCCCGTCCTGTTCCTCTTCTACTTTTTTCTATCATCTGCAAGATGAAACCATCTTCCATCACATATAGCGTATATATCATACAATAAAATGTATCAATTAATGTAGCTTTGCGGCATGGAGAAATTCTTCGACAGTCATCGACATTTTTTCAGTCAGCGATCTAACTACGTAATGGCAGCTACTAATAAAATACTGTGCCTATTTATGGCCACTATACACATATTTTGTGTGTGTTGTTTTGTTATTATTTTTTGTTTATTTTTGGCACCACACACAAATATGATCGAGACCCTAATAACTACTTGGTACTATACCTGATGTATGCGGTAGGCACGCCAACTTATCCAGATTGTGTAACCCAATTTTTTTTCTCCTTCCCATTGCGCTTTAAGACCACGGCTTTGCCCAGTTCTCGCACTTTGTGTCTCGCTTTCCTACAGGAGGAAACCCACCCTTTTGTTTTGATTTCTCCTGATTATTCGGAACACAGACAATAACCTTTATTATTATTGATATTTTTCTTTTCGTTACTTCTATCGTTTTCTGCTGGTTATTACTGTTGTTGTGGTTTCTTCGTTGGCTTTCCCGGATCTGTACACATTCACCCCTCCCTCGTTTTCTCCAGACTAGGTTTTTTTTGCCCACATCTCGCAGGATTTTGAACAGTTTGCACTGAGGAGGACTTTTCAAGAATGGCTCCTCCAGTCGCAGCTAACCAGGCTCAATCCCTGGCTTCAGATATATCCATTCTCCCGGTAAACACTTTAACCGACCATGGCTTGACTTCGCATATTGCTTCAAGATACCACCAGGGACTGCCCTTTGTTACTGTGTCCACGGGCATGCTCATTGCGTTGAACACGTTTGTCCAGTTTGATATCAACCAGAGCCAAATATTCCGCGACTTTGCTGCTCGTATTTACAACCGTCTTTCCAAACGGAACGAGAGTCAGGTTGTCCTGTTTCTTGGTGAATCTGGTAGTGGCAAGTCTGAGTTCAGAGACTCTCTTTGTGACCATTTACTATGTACGTTGGAATGTTTTGTCTTTTTTTTGTTTTTATATTTTCCATTTTTTCTTTTGACTAACATGTTCTAGCATTAACTAATAATCCCCTGTCGGCTAAAATCAGAAGTGCTGATTTTATCTTTTCTGCATTCACGACAACTAAAACTGCATCGAGTTTGGCCAGCACGCGTGTGGGCCATGTTTTGGAACTGCAATATAGCAATGACTCTACACTTATCGGTGCAAGTATCTTAGATTACCGGTTGGAACGTCAGCGGATCACCAAAGTGCCCACATCTGAGAGAAACTACCATGTTTTCTACTACCTGGTTGCTGGCACTGCCGATTCCGAAAAGTCACATTTAGCATTGGGCGATATTGCTACTAGCAGGTACAGGTACCTGGGTCACCACACTCAGGCCAAGATTGGCATTGACGATTCTCAGCGGTTCAGAGAACTGAAAGCCGCTTTGGGTGCTTTGGAGTTTTCTCGTGCGGATATTGCTAATATTTGCCAAATCCTTGCTGCTATCTTGCATATAGGCCAATTGTTGTTCAGGTCTACTGGATCTGACGGAACTAGTGAAGCTGCAGTCGAAGTCTCCAATAAAGAAATCCTTGCTTGTATTGCCAGCTTTTTAGGCGTCAGAGCTAATGTTTTGGAGACTACTCTCAGTTATAAGAGCGTTCTTATCCAAAAGGATCGAGTAACTCTGGTTTTGGATCAAAAGGGTGCTCGTGAAAATGCCGACGAACTGGCTCGTACTCTGTATACCCTGTTATTCTCGTGGATAATGGAAAGAATTAACGAACGACTCTCGCTGGCAAGAAATAAAGGCGCCGGATCAGAAATTGAATCATTAGTTGATAATACTATCACAGTGGTAGATTTCCCCGGTTTCACTATATCAAGCGCAGTACCAACTTTAGACAAGCTTTTACACAACTCAGCTAACGAACTTCTCTACAATTATTTATTACAGTTTTATTTTGAAATACCCGGTGAGAAATTCGGAAGCGAAGAAGTTGTTGTACCTGCATCTGAATATTTCGATAACTCTGATACTGTACGAACATTGTTCCGACCATCATTAGGGTTGCTGTCAGTTATTGACGATTACAGTAGAAGAGGTAAAGAAGATTCAGCTCTGATGACATCTATGAAACGTAGGTTTGATAAAAACCCAGTGATTGATGCAACTTATTCCCGAAGATCATTTTTAGTCAGACACTTTGCCGGTGAAGTTGAATACTCGGTGGATAACTTACTGGCTGCTAACGCTGAATCAATTTCTGGCGATATCATTCAACTGTTCACATCATCGTCATCGTCAAGTTTCCTCAAGTCTGTTTTCAAAAGTGCAGTGGTTGATGCCACTTTTGGCTCAAAAAAGACGGTTGTTGAAGCACACTTGTCTTCTGAACCGTTGCGAGCACCTTCAGTGGTGCGACGGTCACAAAGTTTGAGACGTAAACAGTCGCATTCTCGAAACGGCAACAACAATAACAATAATAACAATGGTGGTAAAAAGGAGAACAGTACTAACAAAAATAATGCCGCGGGGCAATTTGTTTCTGCAATGGATAACCTTGTGGAATCATTTGACGGAGCGAACTCATATTTTGTGATTTGCTTGAAACCTAACGACCACCGTATGACTACCTCTTTTGATGCCCGGTGCGTGCGTCAGCAAATTAAAGCATTTGGTATTCCTGAAATTGCTCGCCGTGTCAAGCATACTGATTGTAACATATTTATGCCCTTCAATGAGCTGATTGCACTTGCTAGTGGGACTAACGATATGATGTTGGGCGGTTCGGAACGAGACCAGGCCATTCAGATTATCAATAACAAGGGATGGCCTGAACGTGATGCTCGGTACGGGTTATCTGGAGTATTTTTATCGGAAAACGCTTGGCAGCAGTTTACTGATTCAAAAATGCCGTATGCAGATGATTCTAATAGCGGTGGCAGTGGCAAGGTCGACGAATGGGGCCATCCTTACGCCGATAATGATGGGTTCTATTATGACCCGGAGACCAAATCATTGGGCGGTGTCACTAACGGCGGTGATATGTTCAGATTCGCTGATACTCGGTCTACTAAGGATGCAATCATCCATGCTAAAGAAATGGGCGAGGATGATGAGGACCAGGTTGATGAAATACCTGTATCAGGTAAACGTAAGGAATGGATGTTTTTGGTTTATTTATTCACATGGTACATCCCCGATGCATTTATCAAGCTATTTGGTAAAATGCCCCGAAAGGACGTTCGCATTGCCTGGAGAGAAAAATTCGCAATCAATATAATGATTTGGTTGACTTGCGCTGCATGTGTACTGTTTTTGATTGGGTTTCCAATACTGATCTGTCCTACTCAAAATGTCATGAGTAGTGGGGAGTTGACTAGTTATTCCCAGGATAATGATCCTGATCATGTTTACACTTCAATCAGAGGAGTTGTCTTTGATATCACGCACTTTGCTGCTGCGCATTACCCTTCAATTGTTCCTGACGACGATGTGCTCAAGTATGGTGGTAAGGATAGTTCAGACTTGTTCCCTATCCAGTTATCAGCAGTTTGCCAAAGTACTAACGGTAGCTTGAGTCCTTACTTGGCGTACGGGTCTACTAGCAATTATAGTGACTCTAATGCTGTTTACCACGATTTTAGAAGTTTCACGGATGATCCTCGGCCTGACTGGTACCTGCAGCAAATGCAGTTCTTGAACAAGAACTACCGTAAGTCATACATTGGTTACACGCGCAAAGAACTGATGAAAATGGCCACTGATGACGGTAAGACTGTAGCCAGTTTGAACGGTTACGTGTACGACTACAGTGCTTACATTGCTGGAGAAGTATCAGTAAAGCCCCCACCCCGTACTAAGATTGCGTATGAGATCAATACTGAGTTTATGGATTCTCAGATTACCGATTTGTTTCAGCGGTTTTCCGGCCAAGATATCACTAGCAAGTATAAAGCTCTGGATTATAGTGAGGATGATAGGTTCCAGATTGAAAGATGTTTAAGGAACGTTTTCATGATTGGTAAACTTGATACCCGAGACTCGGTGAGATGTGTATTTGCACGATATTTTCTTTTGGCTATCACTATTTTTGTGGTTGCGATTATTCTGTTCAAGTTTTTGGCAGCCTTGCAGTTTTCCCGATCCAGAAGCCCCGAGGACCTTGACAAGTTCTTCATCTGCCAGGTGCCTGCGTATACCGAAGACGAGGAGTCTTTGCGACGTGCCATTGACTCGCTTGCGCGTACTCGGTATGATGATAAACGGAAACTGTTGCTGGTGATTTGCGATGGTATGATTGTCGGTGCTGGTAATGATAAACCTACACCGCGTATTGTGCTGGACATTCTTGGAGCTTCTCCTGATGCTGATGCCGAGCCATTGAGTTACGAAAGTCTTGGCGAGGGGTCTAAGCAGCATAACATGGCTAAAATCTTTTCGGGTCTTTACGAGGTCAGCGGACATATTGTTCCGTATATCGTTGTTGTGAAAGTTGGTAAACCTACTGAAATCAATCGACCTGGTAATAGAGGCAAGCGAGACTCCCAGATGGTTCTCATGAAGTTTTTGAATAAAGTGCATTACAACTTGCCCATGACCCCGTTGGAACTGGAAATGTATCACCAGATACAGAACGTTATTGGAGTAAACCCATCTTACTATGAGTTTGTGTTACAAGTAGATGCGGACACAGTAGTAGCTCCGGACTCGCCCAGCAGGCTCATTGCCAACATGGTGCACGATATCCGAGTGCAAGCAGTGTGCGGAGAAACCGCTTTATCAAACGCGAGATCATCAATTGTAACAATGGTACAGGTCTACGAATACTATATTTCGCATAACCTTGTCAAGGCATTTGAAAGTTTGTTTGGTAGTGTTACATGTTTGCCTGGTTGTTTCAGTTTGTACCGAGTTTTCGAAGCTGATACCGGTCGGCCATTGTTTGTTTCCCACAGCGTTGTCAACGGGTACAAGGAAAACCGCGTTGACACATTACACATGAAGAATCTGCTACACTTGGGAGAAGATCGATACCTGACCACTTTGTTACTACGACACAATACACGGTTTAAGACCAAGTTCAACCGGTTTGCTTTGGCATATACTGTAGCACCGGACAGCTGGGCTGTGTTTTTGTCACAAAGACGACGATGGATCAACTCTACCGTGCACAACCTTGTGGAGCTGGCGCCCATGGGACAAATGTGTGGGTTCTGCTGTTTTTCCATGAGGTTTGTTGTTATGGTTGATCTGTTCAGTACTATCATCCAGCCTGTGACTGTTGCGTATTTGGCGTACCTGATATATTTGTGTGTTGCCAATAAGGACGATATCCCCATCACGTCTATTGCAATGCTCGCAGCTATTTACGGGCTGCAGGCGATCATTTTCTTGCTGCGTCGACGCTGGGAAATGATTGGCTGGATGTTTGTGTACATCTTGGCTATACCGATTTTTTCGCTTGCGCTGCCGTTGTACGCGTTCTGGCACATGGACGACTTCTCGTGGGGTAACACCCGTGTCGTCATGGGCGAGAAGGGCAACAAGCTGGTGGTATCCAGCGAGGGCAAGTTTGACCCGTCAGAGATCCCGCTACAGCACTGGCAAGACTACGAGGCCGAGGGACTGAAGGAATCAGGGTTCATTGACGATGACCGCAGCATGGTGAACGACGCCATGAGCTCCATGGACGCGCGCACAACCACCGGCGTGGTGCCTCCCAGTCGGCCCGTGTCGCAGTACGATCTCAGAGCTATGTCGACTCTCGAGCCGAGCCTGTACGACGCCCGTAGGGCCAGCATGGGCAACGACGTTGAGATGGCTATGCTACGTAACAACACCATGCGCTCGCTTCCAGTGATCTCCAACACACCCAGCGACCAACAGATCACCGACGAGATTAGAGAGATCTTGCGCACGGCAGACTTGATGACGGTCACTAAGAAGAGTATCCGACTACAGTTGGAGCAGAAGTTCGGCGTCAGGCTGAACCACAAGCGTGATTACATCAATTATGTCACTGAAGCTATCCTGACCGGTGAATTATAATATATTAATATAACTAGATACCATATAACGTTACTAAAATATAAATGTTCAGTTTATTTTGTTTTGTCAGCTAATGTTCGGGGTCCGAATATACGCCATCGCTACTTGATTCTATATTGATTATTTACCACCCTAAGCGGTACCCGGCTAAATTGAATACAAAAGGCAATAACACCCACTCTAGAAATCAATGAATTTTTTTTACTGTTCAGTTTGTATAATTAGATAATTTATTCTTATTTTAATTCTACTAATCTGTCTCCATTCTATCGGGGTTCTTCTTGATGATCACTACTCCTTCAAGTGAGCTTGCCAGACTTATATATTCGTCATCTTCTAATTCAGCACGCTCGCCGTATCCTAATAGCACTGGCGTATTATGGGTAACCCATCCGGTTATAGTCTTGGGCTTACCGGCCTGACCGACCACGTCTACAGCCTGACCCACTCTGACGCTTACCTTGACGGGGTTAAGCTCTTCGTCGACCGTGATTAACATGCGAGGTCTAATTGCCAGAGCAAGATAATACAAAGTAGAATGCTCGCTGCCGAGGATGAAATTGCGTGGTTCAAGCAACGCGACACACACGGTCAAAAGACCGGCCAACGAGACCCGTGACAGGATCTGTCGGTCGGTGTTGAATGGACTCAAAGTGGTCGCGCCCTTTCCGGCATGCAAGAGACCCTGAGCAACACGAATAATAAACAAACAGTCTCCATCCCGTGAGTAGTATGTAGCTAATTGTCGCAAAAGTTGAGCAATTCTGGCATTGTTGGTACCAGCACCAACTAATCCCATTGCAAAAATAGAATTGATAGCAACATCCATATCATTATCGTGGGAGTACCTTGAAAGAGTATCAAACACTTTCATTTGTGGATTGGATACACTTACAAGACCCATAGCTAGCGGCACTGCTCGTCGGATAACTGCATCACCGTAATGCATCAAATGACCGAAATGTCTCAAAACCATATCCTGGCCAATATCCTCACCCATAGCAATCACGGCAATACCCAACACTGCAACACCTTGGAATTGCAAATCACGCTTGGCCTTTTCTTCAGCCTCTTCTTCCGTATCCTCGGCTTCGCCCTCGCCGCCTTCACCAGCTTTGTCCTCTTCATTATCTTCCTCGTTCTCTTCGCCGGTCTCAGATTTTTTAGGAGTGGCAGGTCTAGCAGTACAGTCATGTAATAGTTTCTGGATCTGTAAAACATTACCAGTACCAGAATAAGAGCAAACTCTGACCAAAGACTCGATAGTTTTGGAAATAGGATGGTCAATAGCTTTAATGGTTTCAAGAACCTCTTCAGTGTCTTCGGATTTGCCCATGTAAAGTAAAGCTAATCCTAAAGCCATGAACATGGTCCATTTATCTGAAAGTTCAGCCTCAGACCGTTCTAATAACGCTTGTAAAATGGTAGATGTGATATCACCGTTAGCAGATCCAACAAAAATCTGACCCAACGATAAGGCTGCCAGGGCTGATAATTGCATGGTGAGACTACCATCAGAAACTAATGGTGAAATTAGTTCGACTAAATCTTCACGTCTTGATCCGGCGTACGACAATCCCAACCCAACAATTGCCGAGCTCCTCAAAGTAACGCTGGGGTTATCAACGAATTCGTTCAACAACGCCAAAGTTGAATCGGTTTCTTCATAGATACCTGAGTTGACTAAACCTATACCTAATAGTGCGCCAGCCTTGACTTGTTCGTCTGCTGTATACAAGTATCTATCAATCTGCTGTAACCCTTCTTCGTTATCCCATTGGTAGATCATACCTAAACTGGCAGTTGTCGAATACATTCCGTGTGCCTTAGTCTTAAATATCCATGAGTTGGACTCTTCTTCAGTTAAAATTAACTTGTCGCTGCCATACCCGCAGTTTAAAAAGGCATTGGCAAATGCTGCAGCAAGATTCTGTTTAGCCGAATCTAAAACTCCGGCAGTTTGGCCAAACCTAGATTGTTCCAAATGAGACTTGTATATATCCTCAGGAGTTTTAGGCTCGAGCAAGTTGAGTTCGCTGGCAAGATACTTGTAATGGGTGGTCAACATTGAGTTGGATAAACATTGTTGAACTTCTTCATTTTCAAGCTGTAACCAGTAGTTTTGTCTTGCCAAAATGAATGCCAGCTGTTTTTGTAATGATACATCACTGGTGGATTGGAAAACAGTTCTGATAAGGTCCTCGTCATCGATTCTGATAGCCAATGCCAATGCTTGAGTCAATTCGCCATTAGAAAGATAAAGATTATAGGCGGTGTTGAGAAATTCTGAATCATCGGGGGGCGCTAATAATGGAACGCATGATACCATATACAGGCATACCCTTTGGTAAGTGTTTTTGTCAACAAATTGAACGAGACTCTCCACTGACTCGATTTCCAACAATAAATCAACTGCATCAGCCTCGGCGTTATGCTTTAAGAAAAATGGTACAATCTTTAATGACAGATTGATTAAATCATCCACGGGCATTTCGACCTCCGACCTTTCTTGATACTCCTCGCCAATTTCCAGTGCCAAGTGTCTGACATACTCGTGACCCCAATCAGAGATAGATTCATCAATATTAGATAGCAACCGATAATGCAGGGTTTCACGTTTCTGTTCCCCGGTGTGTGTCATCCCCAAAACCGAAAGAACATCAGCCAATTGTGACTTGAGTTTGTCATCAGTCCATGAATCATATACTTTCACAAGCTCCTCGTAATGTGGTAACAAAAATTTCAATGGTTTAGGGACAGCAGTCATCGATGAAGTTGAGGTTCGAATGAAGTTCTTCAAAGCTTCTAACGCTGCGCTGTACAAAGAAGCATTTGACTCCTACACAAACAATCCAGTTAGTTTTCTATTTTTCCATAATTCATCACACTCATCATATTCATTGCATTATCAAGTAACTTACCTGTAGTCGTTCAACGAGCATTTCTAATTCTTCTTTGAGTTTTTGATCTTCTTCAGATAGTTCTTCCTCTTCCTCCTTCTTTTCCTTCTTTTCCTTCTTCTGCGCGGTCACGGCAGTCTTTTGACTCTCGCTGACGCTTGATCCTGGTTTCTCAGAAGATCCTGACCCCTCTTCGGGGGTCTTCTTCTCAGTATTTGCCTTTGACTTCGCCATTGTTTGTCAACCCTTCGTGTAAATCTGAAGGTTTGTCGTGTTGCAAAAGATGGCAAATCGTAAACCCGAGCTTACAAACAAAAAATAACAAGTTACAGATCGATCACAATATATTCACCGTGGCACCTTAAAATATGCTATTTTACTAAGTGAGCTTTGATTACCTGGCAATCCATGATGTAATACTATAATGACTTTTGTACTAACCCAACAATGGCAAATATACACGAACAGTTTGTGGCATTTCCAATGATTTTGGAAATCACATATATCAATTACCAACTGCGTAGTAACAATTGGTTCCTGAAGATGTTTTAATTGAGTGAAATTCTGGCATCTCCGGGACCCCGATTCATCTCGAACATTCTAATCTGGGCTGATAATTTCTTATCACTGGCATCAATAATTTCTTAAATACTTGAGATATTTATATTTTTTTCCCTGCTTTGCTTTTATATTACAAACAATTCTTTAACAATGCTGACGCCACCGTTGAATCTTAACAAGTGGCTGGAGGAGAATGGCGACAAGCTGAAACCTCCTGTGAACAATTTTTGTATCCAGCGAGGAGGGTTTACAGTCATGGTAGTGGGCGGACCTAATGAGCGAACCGATTACCATATTAACCAGACTCCAGAGTGGTTTTACCAGTATAAAGGTTACATGACGCTGAAAGTAGTGGACGATGGCGAGTTTAAGGACGTTACCATCAATGAGGGCGACACTTTCCTGTTGCCTCCCAATACCCCGCACAACCCGGTCAGGTACGCTAATACTGTGGGAGTTGTAGTGGAGCAGGACCGTCCGCTTGGTATGCTTGATACCATGCGATGGTACTGCAGCAATTGTCGCGAGATTGTCTACGAGGCATCATTCCAGTTGGTCGACCTAGGTACACAGATCAAAGAAGGAATCTTAGCATTTGACGCCGATATTGAGAAACGGACATGCAAAAAATGTGGCACTCTGAATTACTCTAAACCACAATAAACGGATATCACGCAAGAAACAGGGAGTAATATATTATTAGTATTATTAAATGTATGTATATATATAGCGCTTACAAAAGAGAATCGAATTTCCCGGAAAATGCATCACTGAACCAGTGGTACAGTTTATCGTAGACAATGCTGTTGGCATTGTGGAATGATATACTGTGATCTGAGTCTGGGAAAACGTGAACGTCGTAATTTTCAACTCCTTCAACGTCTAGCTTATCCAAAAGTAGTAGAGTGTTTTGGAAATGGACGTTATCGTCACCAGTTCCATGCATGACCAAAAATCGTTTGTTCCCGCCTATTCTTGTGACATTGTGGACGCTCGCCTGGGCATACCCCTCGGGGTTATTTTGTGGCTGATGCAAGTATCGTTCAGTGTATATAGAGTCGTAAAACCTCCAGTCAGTCACTGGCGCTACAGCTGCACCGTATGAAAACGTTTCTCCGGCATCTGCTTCCAAAGTTTTCAGAGTAGTGTATCCGCCATAAGACCACCCCCAGATTGCCATACGGTCAGCATTGACATATGGCTTTTGCGCCCAGTATTTAGCTGCAGCAATCTGGTCCCGGGCTTCGTGGTAGCCAAGGTTATCTCTGACCACTGATCTGAACTTACGGCCCATGAACCCAGTACCTCGGCCATCGGTAACGACCACTATAACGTCTTGAGAAGATGCCATGATTTTTTGGAAATTGTAAGAAAACTGCTTGGTTACCTGTTGGCTTACTGGTCCTCCGTACACGAAAAACAAAACAGGATACTTCTTTTTGGCATTGAATGATGGAGGTTTGATTTCCATAGTATTAGCGAAAATCCCCTTTTCAACTTCTGTCTTTGAGTATGTGACAATAGGCAACGCATACTTGACGAGTCTATTTTTCAAATCAGCATTATCCTCAATGACCTCTTGCTTGCCAGTGGTGAGATCTAACACTGTTTGCCATGGCACCTCGGGACCTTGGTAACTTATAAGAGCGTACTTTGAGTCCTTGGAAAATGAGGCATCATAATACCCATCTTTGCTGGTATCAGTAACCGGCTTGAACCCTGTACCATCGATATTAACTGAGTAAACATGACGCTCAACAGAGGATCGTTCAGTTGCCGTGAAATACACTTTACCGGTTGCGGAGTCAAATGAAAGTATGGTGTCGACTTCCCAGGCCCCGTTGGTAAGAATCAGTTTGGGAGTTGAAGCATCGATAGGTGAAAAATATGCCAAATGGTCATAGTTATCAACTACTATCTTATCAATGTACCCAGACGATTCTCGTTTGTTTGCTGGGTCTGCTGGAACAAAAGTTGTGTCTTTAGTTATCTCAAACCAGCCCCCGTCGGTGTCTTTCAAATCAATAGTACGAGAAATCTTGCCGGATTTCTTATTGATATCTACAACAACAGTAAACAACTTGTCGCTTTCTCTTGTAGTCAGTTTAGCCAAAACTACACTAGAATCTGACCACACAACCTCGGTAACAAGTTTATCTGTTGGTACATCTTCAGGAAGATCTACAACAAAGTAGTCTTCGCCGGAATTAAGATCAAGGTAAAGTAAATCTACCACTGGGTTCCCGGTTCCAGGCTTGGGATACTTGATATTTTCTAGCTCTGGGTATGGGTCAGAATCGTCATTGCCTACAAAGTAAAGCAAAGGATAATCCTTCACCGCAGTTTCATTAGTTCTAAGGAAGGCAAGATGTTCCCCGTTCAAAGACCACCAAAGTGCCTTATCTCCAGAGAAAACCTCTTCTTCGTAAACCCAATCAGGACGGCCGTAGAAAATATCTTCACCTCCGTCAAAAGTGATCTGCTTGACGGTTGCTTTTTCATCAAGAATCCTCAAATACAGATTATTATCTCTGACAAATGCAATAGTATCTCCCCTGGGTGACCATACTGCAATTGAAGTGTATTTCCTAGGGTTCTTAGGATCCAAGGGAGATATTTCTCCAGACTCGATATCCAAGATCCAAAACAAAGCATGAGAAGAGTGTCTCCAGTTTTTCACTCTGTGGGTAGTGAAAATGGCCTTGGATTGCTGGTTGTTAACCCATATTTGGCTTACAGCATGCTTTTGGTCTCCAATTGCAACGACTCTATCCAGAATCTTGCGTTTATCTTCATCCTTTTGGCTCCATGAAGTCAGAAAATATCCGCTTTGGTCGGCTATTATATAATCACCGCCATCAGGACCATTAATCCAGCTAATGTCCTTTCGTAAAGGCGACAGTTCACCCTTTCTCATGATATCCAAAGACAGCGGTTGGCCAGCCTTGGTTTTCCCATGACCGCTGCCAAACCCCCATGCTTTTGTCCACACGCAAAGCGTTAAAAGAACAACAATAATTGTGAAAAAAACACCGGCCAAAATAACCCTCAATCTGTGAGATCTCTTCTTATCTAAGACTGATACTGGCTTATCTGCGCCTCTGCCTTCTTCTTCGTCTAACAAGCCATTGTCCGAACCATAAGGTTTACCCCTATCGAGGCTTTCGCTGCTTCGACTAGGAACTGGTTCGTACATTTGTGGACAGTAGAAAAAAAAGTTCAAAAATAACGCCAGCTACAAACGGTCCGTGAGTGACTAGAAACAGGAACGGCACCCCCAATGTTTATAAAGACCGGCTGCCGAGCCCTTCAGTATTACCATAGATCTCTAAGTATGCGATCGTAGATTTCTGTTGTAGATGCACCAAAACGGCATTTTCTCGATAGTGTAGAATCAAGCCGTACCACCATAGATACAGGGAAAAGGGCGATCGTATCTCTCGTTTATAGTATATATGTACTGTAGCTACGACAACAGTCCCATAGTATGGTATACAAATATGAATGGTTGAGTTTTGACTGATTTTTGTTTTTTTTACTAATTATATGTTACTTTTTCACCTTTTCTGGTGCTTATATATAGCAAAATTAGCCAGTCTTGCATGTGCGTCGTGTTTTGTTTTATATTATATCCCCGAGACTGTATCCAAAGTTTCACCTGAAACATTCTCCTCCGGTCTTGGTGGTAGGTCATAACGGTAGTCTTCTGCTGGAATTCCCACTGCTCCTGCTTTTATATTCTCGGCTTCCAGTTGCGAGAAGTCCTGCTGCTGAGGTGGTGGAGGTGGGATTTGTTGTTGTTGTTGTTGTTGTTGTTGCTGTAGTTCTTGTTGTTGTTGTTGGAGCTGCTGTTCTTGTAGCTGCTGTTCTTGTAGCTGCTGTTGTTCTTGTTCTTGTTGTTGTTGTTCATATAATTGTTGTTGTAACTGTTCCTGTGTATACTGTTGACCTCCAATATTATAACTTTCATCTTGTCTTATAACTGGTCTTGGATCAGAATCCTGTTGAGATAATTGATCTGGAGGAGTTCTTACTAAAGCTCTAAATGAAGCTACTTCACTTAAAATCATTTCTCTCATTGTTTCCATATCGTCAACTTCTTCAAAAGAGAAGTCGAACTCTGTGGAGCAGACCGGTTCATCTGAGGGATCATGCCATACCCTTAAGTAAGGATGCTCTAAGGCCTCAGTGACAGATATCCGATCTTTGGGATCAAAAGTAAGCATACGTTCCAATAAGTCAATAGCTTCCGGGTTAGCATTAGGGAAATATTTTGATAAGGGAACTTTTGGTGAAAAGGGTAAACCTTTAATGAATTCTTGAGCCTTCGGGGACCCTATACGATGCAAAGTTTCATCACTAGGAGTACCAATGATTTGAATAATTTTCAACAATTGGTCGACGTAATCTTTACCTTTGAAAAAGGGCTTGTAGCCCAACAGCTCGGCAAAAATGCAACCAACAGACCACACATCTATAGCCTTTGTATAGCTTTGTAAACTTAGCATAATCTCTGGGGCTCTGTACCATCGAGTAGCGACATATTCAGTTAAATAGCCACTATTTTTCAGTGGATCCGAAGAATAACCCCTAGCCAGACCAAAATCACAAATCTTGAGATCACAATCAGCATTTACCAAGAGATTACCTGGTTTCAAGTCCCGGTGGAGTACATTAGCACTGTGTATATATTTGAGACCGACCA
The DNA here is from genome assembly GCA_030574195.1 of Groenewaldozyma auringiensis. Lineage (NCBI taxonomy): Eukaryota > Fungi > Ascomycota > Dipodascomycetes > Dipodascales > Trichomonascaceae > Groenewaldozyma > Groenewaldozyma auringiensis. Next base: position 139,079 of record JAJMEP010000018.1, read on the forward strand.
AGATTTGGTATATGAATCGTTGGTAATGAGCATCAGTCAACGGTTGTTGACTCTTGATGATTTGATGCATATCGCATTCCATCAATTCTTCATACAAGTAAATCTCATTGAACCGGTTTGAATCAACGATATCCATGTCGTAAAGACAGGTGATATTCTGGTGACCTCGAAAGTGTCTGAGAAGCTTCAGCTCTCTTAATGCTCGTTTACACAAAATCTTTTTACTGAAAATATTTGTGACTTTTTTGATGGCTATGCCTGGTACGCCAGGGCTTCCCATATATTTAGCAGCACATACTATACCGTAAGCGCCGTGGCCCAGCTCTTTGGTGATCTGGAATCGTTTGTCTATAGTAAAGTCCTGCTGAAAGACTTTATAGGAGTGCCTCTCCATGGCAAATAAATAGAAGTGGTGGTTGCAGTGATAGTGATAGTGGTGGTGGTGATGACAGTGATGACAGTAATGATGAGTGATGATGTAAAAGAGGTGATGTTCGTGGTCAAACTAATTAGTACTTTGAAGCGCAGCAGCTACCAGTAATAGTAGTGAACTACAGCACGGTACACAGTAATTACACTACTAACTTTTTTTTTCACTATGCGATCGTTTGACCAACAACGACAACAGCCAAGAGCCAAAAATTACTGGGAATCTTAATTTTTTTTTCTCTAGCCTCACGGATGGTAAAAGCTGGTTATATATTGCAGAGGGGGGGGGGGGAATTGAGTGGACTTAGAGCACCTCTGTATTTTTTCCTCTTTTAGCAGGCAATTGACGTCAGACAAGTTTTTGTATGTAGTAGTAACTGTATATTTAGATCTTATTATTGTTTACTAGTGTGGAAACGTCGAGTTATAAATAAACCATTGAACCGAGTAAAAAGATAAACATTACAAGCTCGAAGCTGCTAGTTTACTAACTAATGGGGTAGCACTTGTGCTTACTGGTAAGTGCCATGGCTGGTCGACGTTACTGGTTCAATGTCTTGATACTACGTACGTTATGCACTAATTAACGGGACATCGAAGGTACGCGTTATAAATAGTATCAGATCATAAGAGTGCATGTACGAAGAATAGGCCTAATAAAGCTGGATTTGACAATGGATGACAAATGATGGAATTGATGCCGCTTATGCGCATGTCAAAGACTCCAAAACGCATGTCTCATAATTTTCACTCTTTTTCCCTTATAATTTATACTCATTTTTATATCAAGCTCGCCCAGTGAATTCTCTACTTGTTGAAATCTTATTTTAGTAGCCTTTTTATACTATACTTCAGGGTAAGTCAGATCTAATGATCACTTCAGGGTAAGTTGAATCTTATTCTAACCTCCGGGTAAGTCAATATCATCATCTTTACTTACTGTAACTACTTCCGGGTAACTTTATCATATAGATCGATCGGGGGATGAAAAAAAAAAAATATTCGTATAAAGGGTTGTTTTAATATCAAAATTTTGACATTTCAAAGAACTTTCCCTTGGGAAAATGGACACTCTTTTTGACGATATTCTTAAGGTCACTTCGGTGGAAACAGGCAGATACGACCGGGTATCTCGAATCACCGCTGTTTCAAATGCAAGCCAGGATATTCATTTGACTCTTGATGTTAACACTGAGATTTATCCAATCTCAAAAGGTGATAATCTCACAGTAGCTATTGCTCAAAGTATAGGTCTATCTGGTAGTTGGAAGCCTACCCATGAGCCTTCGCTGGCTGACGACTACGACTATGTCATGCATGGAACCGTGTACAAGTTTGAGGAATCGGCTAACGACAAAGTATCAATGTACACTTCATTTGGAGGTTTACTCATGTGCTTAGAGGGAAGTTACAGAAAATTATCCAACTTAAAACTAGAAACTGTCTATCTACTCATCAGAAAGTAAATAGGTTCATTTACTGTTGCTGTTGATCTTTATGTATGTATAATATATCTATTTATGAGAAAAAGTTATTTCATGTTTTTTTCGAGTATATGTTGTTGTTGAGTTGTTTGAAATGTTTGTTTTCTTCATCAAACTTCCTCTATATCAACTGAACTCCTGGGCCTTACCGGTCATCAATAACCCTATAATCAAGCCAAACAGTCCCAAAACACTGCCAAAGATCTCAATAACAAGAATCTTCACAAACAAAGATGAGTCTGCCGCATCGGCAATCGCCGCAGTCGAACCGGTGATTCCAACTGCAACTCCACAGAGAAGATTACTGACACCAACAGTAAGTCCTCCCCAAAACAATGCATAGCCAGTGTACAAGTTGTCCTTGGTGTAGGCGGTAGGCGCTGTGGTCAATTTGGATGAAAATACAATGGCCATAATCAACCCGTAGATAGCTACAACTTCGCAGAAAATAATACTGATAAGATTCTTAGTTGTTATCCGTGGTGCCTTCACACCTGCTCCAATAATGCTTGTACCCGTAATGAATATACCCCATGCGGCTCCAACAACACTGAGACCTATACAAAGAGCAATTCCCATGCTAGCCCACATGTAAGGCGATGTGGTGGTCAGAAACTCTCCAACATTGAACACTTCTCCATCACCAGTGAATAACTGGTCTAAATTACGTTAGAACTCATTTGCCACCGCTTCCATTCAATTCCACTCATCAATCCAAGCAAACTTACACCCTCCGATTAGCGTCAGAGCAGAAACTGCGCTGATTAATACTGTCTTTGACATGAGTTCTGTCGTTCGTCTTGTTAAAATTTAAGATAACCAGAACCCTCGTCGACACAGCTGCCGTTAAACCTCGATAACGTTAACGTGGTCTACCCACCATCGATCGTGATTAGCTAACACACCAGTACACAAGGTGGTGTGTGACCATAAGTCTGCATGCTGCACAGCTCTAGAGTAATACTGTGATTGTCATCATTCTGTCTTAGAACCCATGTCAAGTAAGTACATTTCCGAAATGAATTCCTAGGGCGGGTTGATTAACTTTATTAGACTCGGTATTGTCGCAAATACCCTTGGTGGTTTCACCGTTTTTGAGACCGCCACAAGCAGTGACTCTTTCTTTCAACTACAAATCCTTACCAGCTTCATTCCAAAGCTCGATATCGTCAGAAACTTTGGAAAAGATTATCCAAGATTCTGACAGTTTCATTACGCATATGAAAGAGTCACACAATTTGCAAACGTATGCTTCTTGGAAACAGAAAGTGGAAGAAGAGGAATTGAAGGAAAAACGGAAACTGGCTCCAGGGTATCTTGATAGTTCGGTAAAGATCCTGACTCCTTCGCATTTTGACAAATAACTTATTATTACATATTACAAATACTATTGCATCTATTTATCCAACCATTGTTCTCTTCCGGCCTCGTAGTCTGACTTGATCCAGCTTTTTCAGTGTGTCTTTGCTGTTATTAACTGATCGTGAGTATCCCTTCATTATATGACTCAAGACCTCCTCTTGCTCTGGATGCGTGCTTTCAATTGCCCTTTCGAGCACGTACAAGTCCACTGCCCTGTCTTCGGGGACGGTCGAATGACTGGAAAGACCAAAATCTATAAGCACGGGTCTTTTCAGTCCATCTGAGTTCGGTCGTACCATTATATTCGAGGTAGTGAGATCGCCGTGGACAATCCCCGAAGAATGCAGTTTGGCGATTTGTTCCCCTGTTTCTAATAAAATACGTTCTGTGTCTGCTGTGTCCGTGGGATGAGACCATAGCAGTTCTTTCAAGCTTGTGCCTTCAATGAAGTCCATCCATATAAGTCCCTTTCGAGGATCAACGAATACTAGTCGTGGAGCATTCACATTTGATAATAATAATTTTTGTAATACCCGAGCCTCAGCTAATGTCCGATGTTTCGTCAACTGTTTATCCAAAGTTTCATGCCTGTAAGACTTCTTTGGTCTTACTTTCAGTATGACCTCTTTGTTTTCTATGTACGGGTGTTGTGTCTTGTAAACCAGAGCCTCAGCTCCTTGCGATAAAAGATCCATAGTAAAAATTAATCGTTAAGTAATTACTGTGCACCCTTTCAACATGATCCTTTATCACTTACAACTTACAACTTCATAATTTTCTACAACTAATTTTTTTTAATAAGCATTTGCAACCCTAGACCCTAGTATATGAAAACTGGAAAGACTTCAAGAGCATCTAATCATTATCTAAGAATCGTTATTGTTTATATACATTTATGGATTCAAGCCATACTTTCTAAAAGTTTTTACTAACTTATCATTTGAACCTCCAGATGATAAAAATGCAATAGGGCCTCCTATAACTCTTTTAGCAACTCTTCTAATATCATCAATGGTGAGTGCTTCAATTTTGGATCTCATTTCTGAAATGGTAGCCTTTTTATTTGTTAATTGTACTTGTCGGCCCAAATCTTCAACTTGTACCATTAAGCTTTCCAAGTTCATTAATAATGAGCTGCGTAACTGGTTCTTAGCTCTATCAATCTCTTCATTGGTGATGTATTCGGGGTAATTGGCAAGAATTGTCAGTTCTCTTGCCAATACTTCTCCTAATAATTGACTATGCGCAGGTTCGCAGCTTGCAGATACTCCAAATAACCCAGTATCCGAATAAGAATGGTTATATGCTAAACAACTCTCGACAAACCCATACATGTTCAAAACTTCAGTGTAAAATCTTGAATACATCCCCTTACCAGGTCCACCAGCGGAAAACGAGCCACCGCCACCTAATGCCGTCTGTAACACTGCCAGTGCATATACATCAGGATCAGTGATTGAAACACCTTCGAACGATACGTACAAATGGTACAAATCATGCTCTAGTCCACTTTGGGAAACTCCCGGGATGAATTTACTCTCAGAGGGGTCGATGGTTTCAAACTTGGGTCTTAAATGGCCCAAGTATTTCTCGGTCAATCTAACAGCTTCATCGTGATTTACTCCAACAAATGAGGTGACAATACGTTCAGGAACAAAAAATTTGCCATGGTACTGCTCCAAAAGTGTAGGTGTTATCTGAGATAATCGTTCTGGAGGACACAGTAACGGTTTACCAATACCACCTTGGAACGAAGCAGAATGCGCTAATTCTGGCAATATCAACTCTGCCTTTTGATTAATCTCCCGTATTTCATATTCAGCAGATGCCAGCTGTTCGTCCACATCTTCTTGCGTAAACCGCGGCACAGATACAGTTTCTGCCAACCCTGCAAACATCTTTTCAGTGCCACTGGAGAAAATGGATCCCTGGTACATCATGGTTTCTCGGGACGATGCACACATGTAAGTACCGCCCAGGTTATCGAGTTTCTGCTGGAAGTCTGCGCCAGACTGAAGCTGGGTAGTCTTGAACGCCAACCTATCCAGAATATGACTGACACCAGTGAACTTATCAGTTTCGAACCGAGATCCCGCATTCACATAGATGCCCATGGTAGTAAAATGACCCGGGGAGGGGCTTGTTGCCACTCTGAGCCCGTTATCCAGCGTCGTCACTGTACACTCTGCTCTCCTGACTGCGTTTCTAAGCATTTTGAACTGATATAAGCCAGGATTTCCAGTACTGTTTCTATGTTTTTTATTTGCCTTTGGTTTCTCAGCTGGACATGTCAAGAGTACGAGATCTTTTTCGCCTGTCAAATTTCTATTATGTCAACGTTAAATCTGGACTCCGATCTCATGTTACGTACAACAATAAAACCTCAACGCCGGAACCGGTCAAATTTCGATGACTGAGATTTTCGATTTTTAGTATCCAAAATCTTTCAACTGAAAATGACACGAAGCGCAAACTTCAAAGTCTCCGTGCCGGCGTCTTCGGCCAATATAGGTCCTGGGTTTGATACTCTTGGTATTGCGTTATCGCTTTATCTGGAAGTCACTGTGACCGTTGACGGAAAAGATAACGGCCAGCCATTGAACTGCAAGATCACATACGAAGGTGAGGGACAAGCACCACTACAAGCCGATGAGAACTTGGTTACCCGAACATCGCTTTACGTGCTCCGGTGTAACGGGATCCGCAGCTTCCCCGTTGGTACCACTGTGAACATTAAGAACCCTATCCCGCTCGGACGAGGACTGGGATCATCTGGTGCAGCCGTTGTCGCTGGTGTGGTCATTGGAAACGAGATAGGACATTTGAAGTTCTCCAAGCAGCGTTTGCTGGATTACTGTCTCATGATTGAAAGACACCCTGACAATATCACTGCTGCCATGATGGGCGGGTTTGTCGGGTCGTATTTGAGACAATTGAGTGCCGCCGACCTTGAACGGGTGGAAATCCCATTAAGCGAGGTTCTGCCTGAACCTGCTGGTGGTGATGATACAGGTTTAGTTCCTCCCGAGCCACCATTGAACATCGGTCACCATATCAAGTACGGATGGGCGCCTGAGATCAAGGCTATTGCGGTTATACCCAATTTCGAGCTTAGTACTGCCAAGGCTAGAGAAGTTCTGCCCACAGCATACACTCGTCAAGATACTATTTTCAACTTGCAGCGAATATCGGTTCTCACTACTGCTGTTACCAGGTCGCCTCCTGACCCAGAGTTGATCTACTCTGCAATGCAGGATAAGCTTCACCAGCCTTACAGAAAGACCTTGATTCCAGGGCTACCAGAGATTCTTGCTTCGGTTACTCCCAAAACACATCCTGGTCTGTTGGGTATATGTCTTTCTGGGGCCGGCCCAACTATTCTGGCCTTGGCTACCGAGAACTTTGAGTCAATTGCTGGCGAGATCGTTGCTCGTTTCAACGCTGAAGATATCGAATGCCGATGGGAACTGCTGGATTTGGCTGACGGTACAAACGTTGAGCATTTGTAACTGTATTACACTTCATAATTATTAACTCTCCTGTAAAATAATAACTTTTATTCTTTCCTTTGGTTGTACTTTCTCTAAAAAAACTGTGTTTTGGAAATTGGCCTGGCGAATCCACTACTCTAAAAGTTTGTGTTTGTTATTAGCGATCGGTAGTGTGATCTGATAATTTTTCAATGTTGGAACTGATACCAGAAACCATTCCTTGGGTGGCTGCGGTGCCATTAGGTACTGTAGCGTTACGGACATGTGTGACACTTCCTCTGACTATATCCAATAGGCTACGTGCGCGACGCCAGGCAGAGGTTCAGCCGTTACTGTCAGCAATGTACCCGTTACTCAAGGCCAGGCTTGCCAGTACCAACAAGATCAAAGACGCTGACCAGATCGAAGTGATTGCAATGAAAGAGCGTCGCAGGCGGCGTATCCAGCTGTACAAAAAGTTCAATTGCCAGAACTGGAAGATGGCGTTTTTGCCCGCAGTACAGATCCCCCTGTGGGTATCTGTCAGTTACTACCTGCGCGACAACCTGAAACTTATCGGCGCAGCTATCGATGAAACTGGCCAGCCCGAGTCGCTGCTGTGGATCAATGACTTGACTCTAGCAGACCCTACCACCTTGCTGCCGATGACACTGGGTGCGGTCGCCATGCTGAACGCGGAATGGAACTACCGCCAGATCACTGCCGTTAGAGGAGGTAGTACGAGGCTATCAAAGGCTATAGGGAATGTCTCCAAAATAGGCACACTGTGTTTCATGACGATATCACTGCAGCAGCCAGCTATTCTGTGCTTGTACTGGCTAACGTCGAATATTTATTCATTTGTGCAAAACGTGCTGCTGGATTACTTTCTACCGTTGAGGAAGTGATTATACTTTTATAAATACATGTACATAATAGCATTAGATTAATTTTTCTGTTTTCTGGTTTTTGTGTCTGTTATGGTGTTCAAATACCTTGCTTTAATCCTGCGCAGACCCGTCTCGTGGCCGGTACGTGATCCCTTTGCTTTCAAGGTCATTGACAATATCTTCAGGTAACCGACCATTGACTTTGACGGCATAGAGTCCCAGCTGCATGCCATCTATCCGTAACCATCGGCCGACCCATGACCCGTCGTTGCACAAAGCAACAGTGCCTTCAAAAGCTACACAGTTAGAGACGTTCTCATGAGAGGGGAAAGACGTTTCTTCTTATAGCTTACATGGACTGGTGCAGTCTTGAACTAAAGCATCGTCGGACTTGTATGCCAAAATAGACTGGCAGTTAGGACATCCTTCGTTTATGAATTCCTAGGAAGTTAGCATATGAATCAACCAAACATAGCCATGGTAAGGAACGACATACTCGTAAAGGTTGTATTATCCCGCAAAGCATGCAGGCTCTATCAGTTCGTGTAGACATGTTTACTGATGAAAGTGAAACTTGAAAATTACAACTGGACTGTGTTGTGTTAAGTTATCTCAACCTCGATCTCGATTACAACACAGCCGTACAATTTTCCATGTTTCCAACATGACATGGGAATTTTCTCCCCACATTTTGGACACTTCTATATCATATTTAATAGAGAGGTGTAGAGTTAATAAGTAATTTGAGTTGTATGTTATACTATTCAGGAATGCAAAAAAATTTAGAACTAAAAACTACAAAAAAAATCTTATTCATTTTAATGTACGAAAAAGATTTATAAGTAATTTATGCTGCTAATTCTTAAAAATACAAAAAATGTTCTGAAATATCAACATTTTCTTATTTTAACAACATTTAAATAAGCTGAAAAGTTTCAGAAGTTTGAATCTAGACATAATCAATGCTCTGTACAAGAATTGGAACTATTGGAACTGTTTACATGGGTGTAGCAAAATATTTGTGATTGAAATTGGTACCATCGATCTTATCAATTGGTTGCCATGGTTACCATGTTTTATTACCGACTAACAGTTTAATCAATGAGAATGTATATTCACATTGCACTCGTTATTTGATTGCAACGACTGGTATTGGCTTTGGCAATTAACATATCATACGCTGAGAACATTAATACTGAATCTCATTTTCAATGGCCGTTAAAATATGGGTAATGTCAATTAAATATTAAATATCAAACTATAAGAACGCAGGTGCTGCGCTGTACTTTTCTCTACCATCTTTCCAGAGTTCTAATTCTCTTTCCGCTCTTAGTTGGCGCTCCTTCGCCTCTCTCGCGTCCCTTTCTGCCCGTTTGGCTGCCTGGCGATGGCTAGCCAACTCTGCCTGAAACTCTTCTACGGCCTGTAACAGTTTCTGGTTCTGAGATTCTTGTTTCTGGTAATCTGTTGCCAGTTTCTTCAGCGACCGATCCTTCTGGCCCAACTGGTACTCCAAATCCCTCATATTACGCTCACTGGATTTGGTCTGCTTCAAGTCTGTGGAGAACCTGTTTGACTGCTTTTGTAGCTGCGATTCAAGCTCAAGGGCCTTCTGGTGCCAAAACTCTACTGTTTTTTGCTCACGTTCGTACATTGACAGCTTATCACGCAACACTTTGTTAGCGTTGCGCTCACGTTCAATCAGAGCTTGATCGTTATCCAGAATATCCTTGGTATGTCTTAGCTGGTCAATAGCCTTAGAAGATGCCTCTGTTTGCTGTTTCAACGCCAGTTTCAAGTCTTCTATTTCGTCTGATGCAGGGTTGGTGTTAGCTAACTCTTCAAACCTCATGGACACCTCGCTTAACCGTTTTTCAAGGATCCGTTTATCGTTTTGCAACTGGTCACGGTCTTTGGTGATATCGTCCATGGTAGTGCGCAACGTCTGGACTTGAGTCAACAGGCTCTGCATACGCTTATCAGAGTACGTGCCGGAATGGTGAAGCTCACCAGCGTGTGACGACGTGTTATTGAAAGGTGATGACACGGGGCTTGACTTATCGCGCTTGGCTTGAATCAATTCCCGTTTCAGGCTTTCGATCTCGCCAGTGTATCTGTCTTGCAACGATTTCATGGACTTGCGGGTCTCTTCAGTATGTCGTGTCCATTGTCTATTGAGATCATCCATTTCTTTGGTCAACCGCTTACTGGTACTTTTGGCATCATCAAGCTCAATACTCTTGTCTTCCAACTCACCTTCAATTTTCTGCAGTTTGAATCTCAATGACGATAATTGCGATTCAGCTTCACGGGCTTCAGACTGTGATGATCGGAGATTTTCCTGTACTTGTTCCAGCTGCTGTTTGGCAAACTTTTCACCTTGGCTAGCCTTGATGATTATAGATTCCGCGGTATCAAGCTTACTGAAAAACTCTTCAGCTCTACTTTGGTACAGTTTCAAAGACTTGCTGAGATCTTCATTCTTGGATATTTCAGCTTCAAGATGTATCCTAAGGTCAGATTGGTCGTCTTTACTATTACTGGAACTGTTGTTGTCAACTAAACGTTTCAACCTCGTGTTTTCCTGAAGAGCACGCGCTAGTTTGCCCTTGCATTCAACAAGGTTCTTAGATGTCTCATGGTAAACATGCAACAGATCATCCCGCTTGTTTTCCTTATCGATATCTCTGTCTATAAGCGTACGATCACTTGAAGTGGATTTCTTGGGAGATAATGGGATATTACTAGAACTCCAGCGTCGTTGAGCATCATCAAACTGTTCTTGTAAGATCTCCTTCGATTCTTCAGATTTCCTTAACCGTGCTTGCACGTCAAGTAACCGCTGAGCTAGCGTAAGAGTCTCATTAATAGTACCCTTAGGGTTAACAGCCTTGTGCAACGCGTCAAGCTCGCTGGTTCGTTGATCAAGCTTGCTGTTAGCCTCTTCAACAGCCATACGCAGCTTACGGTTATTCAGTTCAATTTCAGACCGAACCATCTTCTCCCTCGTATCAGCACGCTTGATAGTATCGTATTGCTGTTGTAACGAAGCCTTCGCTTCTTCAACTTCAGTAACGTGCTTGCGTAGCCGGGTACTTTCCTCGCGCAGCGACCGCGACTCACCTTTGATAACTTCAATCTGGGTCGTCATAGTTTGAACTGCGCGTCGCTTTTCTTCAAGCTCTCGCTGACTAGCTCTGAAATCTTCTCTAAGAGTTTTGGTATCTTCAGCATGTCGAGATTTGATTGTAGATAGTGTATCTTGAGCTCTATTAAGTTTTTCGGTGGTACCACGTAAATCTTGTTCCAACGAGTTGCGTTCCATTGATGCTTGATTGAGTAACTGCTTGGTAGCCTTCAATTCGGTGTTGTACTTGGTTTTGATCTCAGATTCAGATTCACGTACACGGACGAGTTCATGGGTTAGGTCGTTGACTTTGCGGTCCATTTCAGATTTACCGGTCTGCGCAGTGCGAAGGTCAACTTCAAGTTTTTTGATACTGTCAGTTGATTGGACCAGTTTGGCATTAAGATCTTCAACTTGTCTGTTTGAAGATTCAAGAGACGATTCTAACCGTTTGACCTTAGATTTGTGTACACCAATCTCCATATCAAGTTTCTTCATTTTCTCGCCATTACTGCGTTCAATGTCAAGCTCACGCATAAGCAGAGTTTTCTCCTTGTCAACAGCGTCAAGCTGTTTGGAATGTTTGTCATTCAATGAAGAAATTGTTTGTTTGTGAGTATCAACCTCTTTCCGCAAGGATTCAAGCTCGGCCATTGATAACTTTCGTTGCTCAACTTCAAGAGACTGCAATTTCTTGGTACTGTTTTCAAGCTGAGACTTGACGAGTGCCAACTCTTTGTCCTTACCACTAACAGCTTCTTGTAATTTTGCAAGAGTCTTGGTATGTTCATTAACTTTGTCCTGCAATTGGTTTTTGGTTTCAGAAAGTTGGGTTTTCTCGGAATTCAGTTTGGTGATTAAAGTAGAAGCTATACCCAATTCCTGTTCCAGTTTGGTGACTTTATCATCAACAGTATGCTTTTGTTGTAATATTTCATCACATTGGGATTCAACTTTATCCAGTTCATCATTAAGGATTGTGATTTGTGATTCTAGTTCAGCAGCATTGGCTTGTGCTCGTTTCAAGATCTCTTCCTTATCAAGTGCCAGCCTGCGCTCATTCTTCAGCACAGTTTCCAACTTCTCCAGCTCAGATTCCTTGACCCGCTGTTGCTCAAGTAACTGGTGTTTCTCATTTTGGATCGATCTCACTGAATCTTGTAATCGTTTAAATTCAGCTTCGTTGACATCACCGCCTAACAGCGGTCTCAGTTTGACCAGAATCGTCCACCAAGGGTTAGCCTGTACCTTCAAAAACGCCTCAAAGTTCTTTTTAATCACTAATGCAGCTTCAGCGCGGTGGGACTCTTTGTTGATCTGTAACCGACACAGCCTGCCTCTAATGTGTGCTTGCACACCGGTCATTATCTTGCGAAGCACCGCCTCACGGCGGTGTTCAAGGTCAGCCAAAACCCCTGATCGGAAAAACACTTTGGTGAGTCCTACTTTGAAAGTCTCAGGGTCCAATTCAAGTTTGCTCAAAATGGCTTTGCACGCGCGCTGGCCGTCAATGAACCCTGCTGCAGACCCGGAAGGAGGCGACCCGTACTTAGAGTCGTGGTCAACAAGTATATGGTACCTTTGTCGGAACTCTGAGAAGAGTAACCGGTTAGGATACCCTGACCGGGCAATACGGATTCCTTCAAGTACACCGTTACACCTGAGCTGTTCCAAGACAAGCAGTTTGTTGAGATCCTTGGGCCGTTTAGCGTCATTTGGCACGATACACCTAACAAAATGTGGATGTGTTTCGTTTAGTTGATCCAAAAGATTAAGCAGCTGTTCTTTGTGACGCTGAGCAACTGTTCGAAACAATCCCTTTTTCACTCGCTTATTAATAGATTTACTTACAGCGGTGGTGGTAATGTCCTTTGAACCGTCGTCGAATAGCTCAGTCACTATCTTTTCAGAAGAGGCTGTTAATAGTTGCACCACATTATCGTTGAGGGGGTCTTTGTTTTTCTCAAGCCAACCCGTAGTAGAGTACTCAACGTTACCAGCATAGTGTTTAATGGTAAACCCTGTGGTGAGTTTAGATTTGGAGAAAATGCCACTTTTCGATTGCCATAACTGGGATAATTTATCAGTGAAAGATTGATCGGTAGTAGCAGGCATAACACAATCTTCATCAAGACACGAAAAGATACCCATAGGGTTAGGCTTCTCAATAAGATCAATTGTCGGTTGTAAGTCGTGACCGAAATCAACATAAGTCCACTCAATTTTCTCACGTGCATACTCTTGTTGCTCAAGGACAAACATATGATGGTTAAAAAACTGCTGTAGTTTTTCATTCGTGTAATTGATACAGAGCTGTTCGAAACTGTTATTCTTGAAAATCTCAAACCCGGCTATATCCAAAACACCAATGAAATGACAGGCCGCTGTTGCTGAGTCGGTATCAACTGCCAATGCTTGATTGATAGTGTTGACAATGTAACCAAACAACCGTTCATACAACCCCTTGGCTAACGCATCTAAAGAGTATCTTACTTGACCTGCTGATCTTGATTGAGTTACCCATTCGTTACCAGCTCTAGCCTTAGGTTTAAGTAATCCCTTAGTGAACTGATCAGGGTTGATCCCTAATAAATGACACACTTTTTCAACTTGTGTAGGGTTAAGTATTCTACCTTGATCTGCAGATTCGTTACCAACTTCGATATTACCAATTGCCAAGATAGCTGAGATACATTTGAAGATTTCTTTAGTTTTTAGTTTAGAAACACCCATTATGGCGAATGAAGACATCAGATTTTTGAATTCAATCACATCGTCTACTCCTTTGATATCCAATTTGGAGTTTTTCAAATACGTGTATTGGGTAACATCGTCTTCAATAAGTAACTCTGTACGCAATTCTTTTGGCGCACCTCTTATCAGCTGATAAAAAACATGGTAGTTACGTTCTTTGCCGGCTGTTTGTGAAATAACTCTTGATTTTTCCAAAAGGTACCAGTCAATAGACGCACCAGCGATTTTACCCTCGTTGTTGAACTCGATACGGATAAATTTACCAAACCGCGACGAGTTATTATTACGGGCAGTCTGAGCGTTACCAAATGCCTCAAGAATAGGGTTAGCCTGTAAAATCTGCTGTTCAAACTGGTCTCTTCGCTTGTTATTATCATTAAGCTCCAATAAAGTCGACGCTGAGGATTCGGTTATAGCAGCCAAATATTGGATAACCTTCTTGGTGTTTTCAGTTTTACCAGCACCACTTTCACCAGTCACCAGGATAGACTGGTTCTCTTTATTCTCAAGCATGTTCCTGTAAGCGTTATCGGTGACTGCAAAAATATGAGGAGCCATAACCCCATCGCCGTTCTTGGATGTCCTTTGATGTCGTCGGTACGCATTGATAGTGCCCTTGTCGTAGATAGGTAATTGCCGGTAAGGGTTAACAGCTACCAGAAACAGACCCGAATAGGTGTATATCTGGTCGGAAGCGTACCTCGTGGACAGGTTATGAACCACTGAAGCCTCGTTCAAGTACGTCAATTCTGCCATATCATTTGCATGATCAAATTGAGGAGGGTTCACTTGTCCCACAGATTCACTGTCGACCTCTCGCTCCTATTCTGTTAGTATCAATTCATTTAAAGAAGTATTTTACCATGGATAATACATACCGAACCGTCTTCGCATCTGACTTGTAGTTTGTTGTTGTTTTCGCTGAGCACGTAGCCCTTAATGAAAGCATGTTTGGGATCAGGGATCCAGACCGATTTGTTGAACCCGGGGTTATCTGCTACGATACCGCTCGAGCTGGCGGAAGTAGCCATACTAGCCATACTACTGTAATGACGATATTCTTCAGTTTCAGCAAACCAAACGAATGACCAAAAAAAATCAAGAAAGTAAAAGTGAAAGTAAAGTAATGTTTGAAAGCTGGCTGTGATGGACAAAAATAAAGACAAGCCAGTATGTGTGCAGTGCGTGTGCAAGTGTGTTGTTGATTGTTTATTTTTTGTACGGTGATGGGTGTTTATGTTTTGCCCGAAATCGATGCCATGATTGCCGATCAGGACCACTTCGAAACGCGTATGTATTTACTACTAGCTTACGCGAAACAACGTTACCGGACTCAAAGTTTACCAGGATACTAGCAGGTAGGTATTTGTGGTATTTGTAAGACAAGTATGAATTTGAGTTTTTAGCACTGCATAGGTAGGTGGAAAATGTTGACAAACTTCAAAGTAATGGTTCGCTGTTTCAGATATCATCGAGACATGAAAACGTGTGTATCATTGATCTTATCATGTTAAAAAAAGGGCTTAAAAGATGGTAAAAGTAGGATTTTCATTATATAAATAAGTTTAGAAAAGCTCAATTAGCTGAATCTACACTATTTTACTTTTGTAATTGAAAATACTTACCTGTTAGTAATGAAATAGCAGTCGTAGCATGACATACATCTAGGAGCCAAAGGCTTATAACGCTGTGGGTAATCTCGATCTAACACGCATAACTTCCCCAATACTTTTCCAATTTATTTTCACCAAACAATGAGTGATTGGAGAGATACCCACCAGCCTCCGGCAGTGCACCGACAAACGACTGCAAACGTATCTGCTCCAGCGTATCCTGACGACGATATATTTCAAACCGCTGTTGATGACGACTATACCGAAGATATTGGCCTTACGACTAGAGCGACGCGCCCGCGATCTGGCAAACCGTCCGCGTCGTCTAAACCGCTGAGCGCTAATGGCAGCAGGTCTGGTAGAAGCGGCACGGGAGTGCGTTCTGCCGGGTCTGCTGGCGGGTACAGCTCGTCTAGCATTAATATCGCACATACCCAGTTGAAAAGTACCACTGACATGAATACCCCCATTGCAGATAAATACTCTACCCGTGGCACTACTAACGATGGTACATTTATACCCTTTTGTTGACTCATTACTAAATTTTTTTTAATACCAGGTCTAACTTTTAGGCTCGTCTTCTTCATACCCTAGTGTGGGACAAGAGTACTATACTGGCAGTGTATCTGCCAAGAAAGGATTTTCTTCCAAAAAAGATGGCTCTTCAAATAGTGTTTTTGATAATGATGATTACATTGATCATTTGAGCACTGATAATTTGGGGATTGAAACTGTACCTGATTCTGTGCTTAGACGGTTAGGCGATTTTGAGTCTCCTAAAGTTATGGATACAGAGCTAGATGAGAAAAATAGTATCAAAAAAACTGGTGTTACTGAAGAAGAGGAAGAACAGGAGGAGGATGAGGAGGATGAAGATGAAGATTCAGTTACTGAAGATGACCCCGATGAAGATCCCGTGAGACGACGACTTCGTTGGCAGAAATATATTATTATTCTATTGGGTACTCTATTGGTTGTTGCGTGTTTTGGTATTGGGTACCTTATGGTCAGAAGTGACACCAAACAAGCCATGAGAAGTGTTAATGATAATGGGTTCAAGTATTCTGGAGGCATAGGGGATAATATAGCTATCACCAAGGCTGATCCAGAAGTTCGTGAGTTGTTAGATAATGATAGACTTAGGCAAATGTTTTATGGGATCAACTATACACCTAACAATGCCCAGTATCCTAATTGCGGGGTAACTCAACGGGATGTTACATTAGATGTTGCCGTATTATCACAAATGACTACGAGATTAAGACTTTATGGTACAGATTGTCGCCAAGCCGAATATACGTTGAATGCTATTCAAGATTTGGGGGTCAATATGACAGTCAGTCTTGGAGTATGGGTAGATTCGTCATTTGAAGTATCGTTGAGGCAACTGAGTGACATGAGAGATATTTTACGGAACTACCCGTTAAGATTTATTGATTCTATTCTTGTTGGCAACGAAGTATTATTTCGGGACGAGTTGACCACGGATCAACTTATAGGCTATATCCAATCAGTGAGAGATTATTTGAAACGTGAGGGGATTGATATTCCGGTTGGTACATCAGATATCGGCGACAAATGGACGAGACTATTAGCGACGAATGTTGATATAATTGCGGCTAATATCCATCCATTTTTTGGCGGTGTACCAGTCGAAGAATCCACCAAATGGACATACGATTTCCTTATTGAGAAAGTTGTTGAAGAAGTTGCGCCTGTGAATGCTAGTTTGATAATCTCAGAAGTAGGATGGCCAAGCGGCGGAGGTAGTTTACAAGCGGCAACAGCCGGGTACTCAGAGCTACAAGAGTTTATTGATATGTGGGCATGTAGTAATTATAATTCTAACGTGGGGTGGTACTGGTTTGAAGCTATTGATGGTGAATGGAAAGCACAATACCAATCAGAGGGTCAGAACTGGGAAACTCAATGGGGGTTACTAAATTCTGATCGTCAATTGAAAAGAAATATTACGCTACCAAATTGTGAAGAACCTTCAGAGCCTTTAGCCACAGCCATGTCCATTGATACATGAGTATAAAAAATAAATTCGAAGTGGAAATTCCAGTATATTAAAAGTGCTCTAACTCATATATTCAGTTGTATACAGTAATATTTAATTGTACATTTACTTCCGGGTAAAGATCGATGATATTTAAGATAAGATTTTGTGAGGAAAATTTTTTTCTGGTTCTTTACTTACAAACCACCTTCTGTTTTACCAAGCCCTTGTGAATAACCAAATGATCCCGGGCTTAAATGGCCAGAAGAAGATTAAATCTTGTTGGTAATTTAACTAATCCTTTCTACGCCGAGGTCTTGACTTTGATGCCTGTGACGAAGATTGTTTCGTTACCGTGTTATTTTTTTCATTCTCATTAGTAGCAGAGGTTCGCAACCGACTGACATTTTTCCTTGTCTTGTGTGACGATGATGACGTTGATGAGGACGACGTTGACGACGATAAGAGCAAGACGTATGTTGACCATAGCCAGAATACCCCGAAACACGCGCACGACAGTGATGAATTGAGCACCACTAGGATATCTGGGTACTTTTGTAGTATATCGTTTTTAGTAGCCAGCCATGACGACGCTGGCGTGGTGTCCATTAGTAGTATAGCCAGTGATACCAGATACGTAACAAATACGATTAGTTTCATGACCAATTGACTAGGTAGCACTGATTTTCTGCCGAGGATTGTCACGTTGTAGATGATAGTAACCACGACCGTCTGGATCATTAGCCCGTCTCTTTTGAGCAACGGTACCAGGCTGAATGTTGCGATATTCGTGAACCATCTCACCATTGCGGCTTCTGTAGAAGAAGACTGGCCGTTGCGGGGTTGCTGGTACTTGACTGCCAGCAGACTTATGGGCAGCAGCGGCACCAGGATAGATTTCTCGTGCACTTGGAACGAGAACAGGAAAAACCCCAGCGAGCACGATGTCAGCGCATAGGGCAAGTATTCCCGGGTGGTGGTAGCCTTGGCCAGCGACGAGGGCAAAATAGATACAAGTGTACCTACCAGTGCTATAAGTTTCTGTTGTTGTAAAGTCAGCACGGTTCTCAATTTGATAACCAAATTTATAGTACACCAAACGTTAGCGACTTTATCTTCCCACAGACCTCTATCAAAGGGGAAGATTCGTTTCACCGACTGGATTATCGCCGGCTGGGAGCCCAGCGGCAGGTACAGCAGTACAAAGCTAGCGACCGTGGTCAATGCGACGGCGGTGAAAACGCGTAGCCGTAGCGTGTAAGCGTCAGAAATGCAAGATCGCAAGATGAAGGAGAAAATGACTGGCGAGTAGTACAGCGCCATTTGCTTGAACCCCAGCGCGGCGACGAACGCGACGCTGGCGAGAATAAGTCTCCATGTTGGCGGGTGGTGCAGTTTCTTGGGCCAGCTGAGCGCGAGGATGGCCAGCAGGGCGAACCCGAGCATAACGCAGTTATACTGGAAATGGCCGTGGTCTATGAGGATCAACGGCGGAGAGAACAAAATTACGCCCGCCGCGAGTGCCTGGTCAACAGGGCCAAGGATGATTTTCTTCCTGGGGCCGTCGTGATAGTGCACGTACCGCACGTACAGCAACACGGCAGGAATGTAGACGAGCAGCTCGCTGAGGATAACCGTGCTGCGCATGTACGCTTTCAGCTCGGGGTCGTCCAGCCCTCTGGACGAGTCGAGCGCGAACCACTCAGGACGACGCAAAAGCTTGCTGCCGAGCTGGCCCAGCGCCCACGAGTGGTACGCCGTCAGAGGAGGGTAGTCCAGCCCCCACCACTGCAAGTCGTAAAAGTACCAGCTCTGTCGCGGGAGGTTTATCGTAATCTCCATCCAGTGTCGCTGGGCTTCAAAGTCTCCGTGCATCGGCGGCGACGCTTCACCGCTGTACGATCCCAGCCCTACGGCGAGTCGCAGCAAGAGCGCAAGCCCTACAACCACGTACCGCGCAAACCATTGCAAGTCTGCCGGCTGAAACACGTCCAAAATCTGTGCCAACGCAGTCATGGAAACACTAGTCAGTACAGTAGAGGATTTGAGTGTGATGATGATCGATCTTGATTATATACGCGTACGCGCAGTTCGGTATCAGTAAAGCGAGGTAACCGGTTAACGAATTAATAAATCATATTATAGTTAGGTCGACTGATAATCATATGTTTAGTAGTTGAAAACTAATACTTATGAATAGACAATTATGAGTTTGAAATGAATATGTAAATGGAGTGTGAGAATATAATATACAAAATAATATCAAACAAAAAAAATTGTCACGTGACAAAGTATCACGTGACTTTTGGGTATTTTTCAGCATTGAAGGTCCAATACTTGGCTACCGTCCAAATTTACTTCGTATTACAAATTCTTTTAGTAATTCAGTTAGGTCAAGAGTCTACACTAAAGTAGAAACAAGTATGTAAAGAAAAGGGAAAACATTTCTGGTTGATTTTGGCTGTAATGAATCCGATTAGACACTTTCTTCAGTAGAGTAAAGTCAGTGGCCATTTGTTGTATTATAAAAATAGCAAAACTACTTATTCTACTTCAAACAGCTCAACATTAGAGGTTATACTGCTAAAATAGAGCATATCTATTTTCAGAAATCAGTCTACTGTTGAGCTGCAAGGCAATGAGGTCATATAAGGTTAAAATTACCCATAGCGCTGATACAAAGATCAAAATAGAAAAAAAAACATCAAATATCACGTGATAATTACGTAATCAGTATTAATTTTATTCACGTACTTGGCAAGTTTGTGGATTAAGTGTATACGAACAAACATGTAATGCATAAAGAATAGACTATCAGTTTGAGCATATTAAACTGGATATATAGTATTAATAATATGGAAACCATTCTTAGTACTTGTTTTTTCTTGTATTTATCATTGTAGCATTTGCACTTGCATACATATACAAATGTACATATACATAAAATATGTGTGTGTAAAAAACTGGCGAGGAGTTGCTATTATGTAAAGGGACTAGAGATTTACATATTTTAGTGAGTTTGACTAGTGCGAGGCTGATCAAACTTAAATTACGCTTTTTTGGACCCTGCTGTGAGGAGACGCGCTCTGCCTGCTTTCGAGTGGCGGCGATTCAAAAGTGGGTGGGAAATAAAAACAAAACCGCACAAAACCCATACAAAAGAAGAATAAATAAAATAGATGATGATGATGATGATGATACTGAAAAATTGATTAGTGGGTCTTTTTTTGGCTTTGACCAAAGACGAAAAGATGAAAAAAGACCAGTTAACAAGCAGATTTCAAAACACGTCATAGCCTGTTGTCTTTTCTTTATGTAGAACTTAATTTGTTAAAATAGATTTGTACAAAAAAGAGCATCGTTGTTGTTGGTTTTCGTGTTTTCCTCTTCTTCTACTTGACCAATTTAAACCACCACCACCATCGCGCACAAAACAACACAACACAGGGGTTTTTACATGTATGCATTATTTTTATTAGATGCGCTAAACCACCACTACCACCACATTTTGTAAACTTCTCCCAACCCTTTTTTTTTTTTTTTTTTTTATTTCTTTTTTATTTTTACATCTTTTTATCCACTTGTTCGCTTATCTTGCTTTTCTCTTTCTCCCCTTTTTCTTCTCTTCTTCTCTTCTTTTGTTACCATCATCCACTCGTTCAAGGGAATTACTGGTCTTCTTATTTGTCTTTGTCTTTTTAATTCTTCTTTTGTTATCACACAAACCCCTCAAAACCCTGACTATTATCAACCATTATTAACCATTACTAACCATGTTTTTTCCACGGTCCAGGGTTTTGATGCTGGCACTAGTTACCAGTTTGTTTATATTTTATTTCACCGTGTACAATAGATCAGGCTACGAAGCCGCAGCTTCCAAGATTTCCAGCGGACAGCAATCGCTTTTCCAGAAAAGCCCATTCTCATCATCTTCGTTGAGACCAGCACCGGCACCTGACGACGAGGGAATGTCCAGGACGTCTGCAGGGTCTCCCGCTGCCCTGGTCGTTTTAGCTCAGGATAAAGACCTTGAGAGTTTGTTGGCTACAGTGGAATCATATGAGGATCGATTCAACGGTAAATTCCACTACGATTGGGTTTTCCTTAACGATGGCACTTTCAGTTCTGAGTTCAAAAAACACATTTCCCAGCTTGTGTCTGGCCGAGTCAAGTTTGGTGCAATCAGCAACCAGCACTGGGGGTACCCGTTATGGATTGACCAGGATAAGGCCAGAGAAACTAGAGAAAAGATGGAAAAAGATGGCATAATATACGGCGGTTCTGAGTCTTACCGGTACATGTGCAGATACGAATCTGGGTTTTTCTACCGCCACGAACTGCTTAAACCTTACAAGTACTACTGGAGAGTTGAGCCTGAAACAAAATTACTGTGCGACGTTAACTACGACGTGTTTGACTTCATGGAGGAACGCGATATCCAGTATGGCTGGACTATATCGATAACCGAGTTTGAAAAAACCATTCCAACACTGTTCAACAAAACCAAAGAGTTTGTTGAAAAAAACCCACAGTACTTGCATGAGAATAGACTGCAGCAGTTTGTCACGGAAAACACTATGGATACGTATAATCTGTGTCATTTTTGGACGAATTTCGAGCTGGGCAATTTGGATTTTTGGAGAGGCAAGGCTTACTCCGAGTATTTCAATTTCCTTGATCATGATGGCGGGTTTTTTTATGAACGGTGGGGCGACGCTCCAGTGCATTCGTTGGCAGTTTCCCTGTTTATGGATCGAGACAAGATTCATTTCTTTGATGATATCGGGTACTATCATAACCCGTTCTCCCATTGTCCTTCAAATCAAATTGACCGAAACCTGAGATGTGCGTGTCTCCCCGGTAAATCTTTTGACTGGCACGAATCTTCATGTTTACGAATATATAATGACGCAAGAAATATTACATATGAAGAAATAACTTCATTGTAACGATATTTATTATAAACATAGAAATACAACAAACACAAACAACAAACAAAAATCATAACATGATTGCACGTTATGAGAGCAGAACTTGAATGTCAAACACAAGAATGGTCAACTAGATCAAATTCTATGCAATAAATTAATGATATCAATTAACTTGGCAACACTTTGATTTGAATCAATTTCTTTTACTAATTGATCAACAATATTTAGTGCATCCTGATGATACCGGTCAAGAGCATCCAGAGTATACTTGAAACTACCAGCTTGTTCCATGTACTCTATCACTTTTTTTTTGTACGAGAAATCGTGTGATCTCATATTAAGACAGTTTTGTACAGTGAAATCAGACTTATTCTTATTAATAGCATGTATAATTGGGTAACTGAACTTCCCCTCGGTCAAATCTTCCGCAAACCCTTTGGTCTCACTATACTTTTGTGATTTCAAGTTGACGTAGTCGTCCCGGATCTGGTACAGTATCCCCAAAGTATTAGCCAATTCCACGAGCAACCCATGTATTTTGGAAACATTTTCCTTCCCATCATTTTTTGTATTACCATCTTTACTCGATATTGGTGAAGAGAGGATCATTAGTCTTACGGCAAGACGGTACAACCCGCCAGTTTTATTAGCTACCATGAACAGGTACTCGTCTTCGTCAGGACAAACGGCGTGATCACGCCAGTAGATGTCCAACCCTTGACCGCGGTGCAGGTTAACAAGCTCCTCGCTGAACGCCTCGCAGAACTGTTTACCGGGCAGCTCGGTTATGACCCGCTGCAGCGCCGTGAACATCATGTAGTTGGCGCAGTTGATAGCGCTGCCGACCCCGTACACCACATGCGCCGAGGGCACTCCGCGACGTATCACAGAGCTGTCCTCGACGTCGTCCACAAGCAAAGACGCCGTGTGGAGCATTTCAATGATCTCGCTGATAGACGCGAGCGCTGCGTCGCTGGTGACTTGCACAACGCTGTTAAATGCTGATATGAGCTTGGGCCGTAGCTCCTTGCCGGGTATCTGCCGCAGGTAACTGTAAGGCTGCGTCACAAGCTCTTCCTGCTCGCTATTCCAATCACCCAACATGTAAAATAAATATATATTAATGGTGGTATCAGTGTACCGTGCTTTGCAACAATCTATATGTTGTCCATCAAAACCTTTCGAGGGTGATCTCTGTATACAACGCTAGCTGTGATCTATCATGATCTTTCACTGAGATCGCTGTGATCTATCATTTTGATCTATCATTTCCCTATATAAACGGGTCACATGACAGTTGCCACGTGACACAATTTTAGAACCTTAGTACTTACTATCGCTAATACGTATACTAGTAGTTACAAAGCTTACTGGATATTCTGCCACACATCACCACAACATAATTGATGTAATGGACCGAGCATTGGAGTTGCTTAATAACACGCCGCCGGTGACACGGACATGGGTTGGTTTGATACTGGGCGCGGCGCTGCTGCAGAGCTGTAAGGTGATTTCGTCGGAGGTGACAATGGTGTACCACGCGGGCAAAGTGTTTAAGGACCACGAGTGGTGGAGGCTGTTCACGACGTTCATATACTACGGGTCGCTGAGCCCTAACCTGGTGTTCGACATACTGATCTCGTCGCGGTACTCGCGGATGCTCGAGCGGTCGCACTACTCCAACCGGCCGCAGGACTACCTGTGGGTCCTGTTCGTGGCCGCCGCGCTGATACTGGCCATCTCGACCGCGCTGAACCTGCACCTGCTGGTGCTGGGGC
This sequence comes from Groenewaldozyma auringiensis, assembly GCA_030574195.1. Taxonomy (NCBI): domain Eukaryota; kingdom Fungi; phylum Ascomycota; class Dipodascomycetes; order Dipodascales; family Trichomonascaceae; genus Groenewaldozyma; species Groenewaldozyma auringiensis. The sequence continues at coordinate 162,919 of JAJMEP010000018.1, forward strand.
CCTGTCTGTCGGCGTCCGTCGAGTACCTGTGGGCGCGCCGCAACCCTGACGAGCGGCTGTCTGTGCTGTGGCTGTTCGTGTTTCGCGCCCAGTACCTGCCGTGGGTAATGGCGCTGTTCTCGGTCATCATCAACGGGAACAGCCATCGCATAAAGGGTGAATTCCTGGGGATATTCGTTGGCCACTTAATTTTTTTCTTCGAAGATATTTATCCTACAGTGTCGAACGTTAGAGTCCTTTCACCTCCTTGGGAATGGTGGCACAATAACAATAACAATAACAATAATAACAATGAACCAAGACCACATGCTGACTAAAAGAAATTACCTAAAAACAGTGTACCATAAAAACACTTCAACTTGCTTTGATACAAGGGTTCTTGACATGATAAAAAGTTGCGCGGTGATGATCCAGCCATACGGCGACGGGAACATGGAAAAAATGCATCATATAATAATAATGATAATAATAAAATAATATACAAGAAATTTTTTATAGATACAAGAGAATTGAGGAGGACCACAACACACAAGACAGGCAAAAAAAAAGAGTATTTATATATGATATAATTTGTTTCAAGATATAGGATCTAGAATATCCAAATACCCTCCGACAAACCCAGATACACTAGGTTCAGGAGTAAGATAGCTTTCCAAGGAAAGCAAACTCTCTGACAGTCGTTCTGATAGCATCAAATCAGTCTCTGAGCCAATATCGCCAATGGCACCGCCAGGGCCGCCATCGGTGTTACTGTTAGTCTCCGTGTCATTGTCATCGACATTATCAAAAGTCAACATGTTGCTACTAGTGTTGTTGTTGCTGCTGTTGTGGTTGTGGTTGTGGCTGTTGCTGGCACTTGCAGTAGTGTTTGCAAATGAAGACGAGGAGTTCAAACTGAACGCGCCGCTGGTGAAAACCGGAGACATTATATCCAAACCGTCATCGCAACTTTCAAAATCAAGCTCAAATTCTGAATCTGGACTCGATATACCGCCAATGTTGGGGGTAGTGAAACTAGTTGTCCAGGGAGATATGCTATTAGTGTTGTTGGTTTTCATGCTATTGTCAATGTCAATGTTACCATTGTCAATGTTAGTGTTGTTACTGTTGGTGTTGTTGTTATTGGTGTCATTAATAGTGGGTTTTGGGAAATGCATTGGGTCGTTAATAGAGTCCGTGGGGTTAGAAATAGATAAAGTTTTGGCGGTACCGGTGGATCCAACACTGGGATCAGTATCGACAAGAAATAAATCAGACATTTCTTGGTCAAACCTTGATAAAATAGAACTAGCCGTATCAATATTACCTGAAGGAGTAACACTAGCAGTTCGTCGTCTACTTGATGTACTATTAGTAGAAACAGTAGCACTGTTAGCAGCAGCATTAGTGGTACTAAGTTTATCGTGAGATTTGCCCTTGGGAGAAACGGTTCTTCGTCGGGATGAAGTGGATGATGAACGAACAGGGTCTAATGCAGGAGATGACGATGATGACGATGCTGAAGGTGAATCATGGTTCATTAAGAATGCATTATTGTGGAAGAAACTCGCTGGCAACGACGCAGACGTAGGACCGGAAGTTTGCTTCTTGTTGTCTCTGCTAGAGTTGGCCTTTCTACTAGTCGAGCTAGTTCGCTTGGCTATCAGACTGGCCGGCGATATGGTAGAGGGCAACTCAGCAGATGCAGCAACGGTCTTGGTGTTGGTCTTTGCATTGGCAGACTTTGCACGACGTTTCCTCGGAGGTTTCGCTTGTTTTTCATCAATAGTAGGGTTTTCATGTACATTTTCTTGTATGCTAGTGACACCAGCAACAGTAGAAGGAGCAGCAGCGGTACTACCAGACGTTAACTTTGATTTCTTCTTTCTGCCTCTCTTCTCGGTAGTATTGCTAGACGAGGAGATGGCAGATGCCCTGCCTCCGGCAAGGGTTCTTAGCGAGATTGAGATCGACGAACACGAATTGGACGACGCGGTCAAACCCGGGGAAGAAGAATCACCAGAAGAAGACAGCGGCCCTGAGCCCAAGTGTCGGTTGAAATCAGGTTTAGGCAGTAACGGTCTGAATGCTGGACGAATAGGAACAAAATGAGGTTGTTTTCTTTCCGCGTGTTCCGAGGAATGATTGTTGGCTGAACCTGTTGTAGCGGCGGTGGTGGTGATTGTTGATGACATTTTACTCGGAGCCGATTTCGCAATTGCTGAAGAACCTGGAGCGCTTGTATCAGCCAGAGGAGACGATTTTCTTGTAGAATCCAGTGACGAAGACGAAGAAGATGTAGGTGCCTTTGGTTGTTTTTTGGTCAAATCCTTGGTATTATTACTTGTGGTGGTTGTGGTAGTTGTGTTAACAGCAACGGCCGAGGACGATGTTGACGACGACGATGATGAACAAGAAGAAGAATCAGATTTCGGTGTAGCCAACTGAGCAATAGCAGGAGTTGCCACGACGGTTAAAGCCATTAAGTATCAATTGAAGAAAACAAAATGGTTTAAAAGAGAGAGGATGGTGGTAAGCAAGAAAAAGAACTAACAATAAGAACACATGTAAAAAGTAGTCAATGGAGAAGAAGGAAAAGAAAGGATAGAATCGGAGGAAGAGTGAGAGAGTGAGTGAGTGAGTGAGATTAATTTTTTTTCTCGTTGTTGTTATTGTTGATTGCGAGGGGGGTGATGAAAGTTAGAGTGGAAAAAAAACGTTAACCTTTTTTTTTATTTTTTTTTTTTACTTTTACTTTTTCTCTCCGTCTTTGAGTATGGAGAAACTAGCAGTTAAAAATAAAAAAAAGACAACGGTATTTTAGTTCCAACAGAATATGAAAGTAAAATGAAAATGAAAAAAAAAAAAAGAATAAACAATGAGTTATAAATCAATTGTGTATAAGGTAAATTGATTCTTTGGAAATAATCCTTGTAAACGGCTTGTGCTGTATAAAAAAAATGCCGAACAATCGCAACCCTGCTAATAATCAGATATCCGAATTCCGCTTAATTGTGTGTGTGTATGTGTGTGCTTACTTAGCGACAATTACACAGTAAGCAGAATAATGAATATGCTGGTAGGGGTTTGTTCCAACGCGTATAGAAACTGTGGGATTTCTGCTAAATTGTGTGTGTACACACGTAATAGAGAAAAAATACCACACTAGCAGTTAGTGAGTTCGTTAGTGACTTAGTCGGTGATGGGTCTCCAAATACGTTGACAGATCCCGACCTTACCCGATGATAATAATATTGCTAGTATTAGTACTGCTAGTATTATCGATGACGATGTGTGACGATGAGGAATTAATGGGAACCCGTTGCCAGATAAGGGGGTTAAGTGACGATGATACCGGGGTGCCGAGCAGTAGACCGTTATTGGCTGCTTTTGAACAAATCAAAACGAATAAGAAAAATAGAAGAAGAAGAAAAGAAGAAGTAAGAGAAGAAGAAGAAAAAGTGGAAGATTTAAAAACGCGTAGAGATGTTGGAATTTTATGTATGTTATTAACAGTAGTACGTACATTCTACATAGTAAATGCTAGTTGTTTAGTACGTTTGCCCCTGAAAGCAAAATACTAAAAAAAAAAAAAAGAAAAAGAAAAATAAATTGCGAGATGCCGAGGCTCCGGATCTCCCAGTGTGGGAAAAACAACCGAACCTCACAACCACCATCATCATCATCATACTAGCAACACCTTCTGGTACAACAACAACGTATACTTTGTGTGTATGTGTGTGTGTGTACCCTGGTGACCACCATCGAGATAAATACTCGGACGAAACAAGTTCATACACAAACCCCAACCAGCAATTGCACATTTTAGTTTATTAATAGCATGGTTATTAGTATAAGTATTAGTATTAGTATTAGCAGTAGTAGGCGTTAATGCACGGACTAGTCACTTGTCATGTATACGTTAAAATAAAAGCCCATGGGGAAGCTCCGTACTGCTCATGATAATATGTATACATCACCTGTTGTTTGTGGGAGCACTTGTTGTATTTTAGCCTGTAAGGCTTCAAACAATGCTACATCAACTTCTTATTTCTCCACAAAACCCCAGAATCTCCAGACAGGCAGCATTAGAAGCTTTAACGTTAGGTCACTTGCCAGTGGGACCACGGAAATAAAGTAAAAGTCAAATTTATTTCTATTGGAAGTAGTTACAATTGTATCATACTGTGAGGTAGAGTTTGTATGTACTCCTTTATTATAGTACTATACTATACTATACTATACTATACTATACAGCCATACAACCATTACTACTATTAATACTGTTAATACTAATAATAATACTGGTACTGGTAATACTAATACTACTGCTACTGCTACTACGTAGCATAAATAATGATTAGATCTATGGAGAAACTTTATTTTAGCCGGTGGGCGGCAGCCACGCGATCTCGGAGCAATAAACTTTAATAATAATAGTACTACTATGAATGGCCAAAGGTTTTTCCTGCCACCCGACCGAGGGCCCCGGGGACCGGATATCTCGGCATTTAAAAGAGCCTGGTTAATAGCCGTGTGTGGGTGTGTGGGTGGGCTGCATAACCAAAACGCGGGTATTTAAAAATTGAAACTTAACCCCTGGCGGTTAATTGATTACATGGTATTTGGATTACTAATACTTGGTACTAATTTAACTAGTAATACAGCCGTTATTACGTAATACATATATTTTTTTCCGCTCATATTTAGTACTAGGTGTATTTTATTTTTAATTTCCATTTTGGGTAATTTATATATATATATATATATGTATATGTATATTCACATGCCTGTTAACGCGTTTGCACGCGTCTACTCGGCTAGTCGGTCCATATTTCATTGATTGCTTCAATTACTCGCTTGTGAAGTAATTTAGGAGCAGCAACAATTCCTTTATTTTCGGCCAAGGTTCTTCCTAGTCCAAAGTTCAGTTTCCCTCCGTGCATGTCGCTGACAACTCCGCCGGCTTCTTCTACTAGTAAGCTGCCCGAAGCATGGTCCCAGATCTTTTCCTGGTAGTCCTTTCTGGTAGGTAATCTCAGATAAATATCTCCGTCGCCTCTGGATACGCTACAGTACTTGGCTTGCGAGTCCATTTGCACTGGTGGCTTCGTGATCCCCAGTTTGGTCGCAATATTGGCCTGCACGTCTAATTTACTGTGTCCTGCTTCCACTCCCTCGCAGAACGAAGCGTTCTCAAAACTGTCAATGTTGTTGAACGAAATCGGTTTCTTACTGCTTTCTCCGTCATCGTCAACGTTCTCAACAAACGACCCGCCCTGTTTGACTGCAGTGAAAACAACTCCCTTTGACTGAGCTCCCTCTTGCTGTTTGACATCCTGAGGCAGATTGGGACACCCAATGATCCCTACTTGTGGCTCAGCGTCTTCTACAAGCGCTAAACATATAGCATACTGTCCGTCTTCACGTAAAAACCCCTTGGTCCCGTCAATAGGGTCCAACACCCACATTCTACCCTTAGATCCACCTTCGTAGTTTCCCTTATCGATACAATCCAGCAACTCATCAACGTTTTGTAAATCTCCAATATCACTGGTAAACGAATCATTACTACCGTATTTTTGAACAAGCTCCCAGACTTGAGTTCTCAGCTCAGGGTTGGCTCTCAGCTTGTTGGCATCCTCCTCGCCAACAACCTTGTCTCCGGGGAAAACGTGCTGAATGGCTCCGATGATTATAGCCTGACACCCGAAATCTGCAACAGTCACCGGTGAACTGTCGGATTTGGTGATTCCAACTGATAACCCTCGAACTGCTCTGGCAAACCGAGATGCTCGCTTAACGGCCTCAGTGGCTATTTTTAATTCCTTCTGATACCCAACCATTTTATACTAATAATGATAATACTATTACTAACAAGAAAAAAAAATAATGCTATAATATTCAGCTTTATGGTTTTTCCTTCTTTTGTTCTTAGCTAGCAAAAGGATTATTGTGGCTTGGTATTCTGCCCACCATTACACAACATACATGTTGTTGCAAAACACACACACACACACACACACACACAGACACCGGACCATAATTTACTGTGACAAGATTCATCCACCCAGATTACGTAATACCCTCATTTCAATCACATAATTTTTACTATTTGATCCATTACAAAAATTGTTTACGTAATTACGTGTTTCATTCGTACATACTTTTTTTTTAGTGCTCTTTTTGATACGCGTCGTTTAACCACCACTATATTCATCTAATTCTTCAACTTCCCAATTTCAGAAGGAAAGAAGCTTCTTTAACAACGTTGTTTGTTTCACAATTTTTATTCTCTGTTTAACTGAGTGAACCTCCCCCCATTATTAACTGGTTCAAAAGTTAACTACCATTCGTTAAACTGTGTTACACAACAAAAACAAAAACAACGTTGTCTTTTCCTCTTTCTCTTTTTTTATTAAAAAAATAACTAATTCCTCCCTTTCATTCCCCATCCCTTTATATCTTTTTGCCCACCCAACGCAACAAAAGTTGGTCGACATTTGGAATTTAACTATTCAGCACTGGGTGAACTGAGTAAACTGGGTAAACCGTGTGGAGGTTTATTAATTGTCGGGTCTTATCCTATCTCTTTTAATAGGTTACATTAGCACTACTTCGTGTTACATACGATAGTGTTGTTATCATCTACAACCCTTTCTTATTTTTTAGTTTTTTATTTTTTCTTTCCCCTATTTTTGCCCTGTTTACAAGGTTTGATTTACACTCACTCAGCCAGCCACATTATTAACTAATTGGTTAAATGATAAAAGTACGTTGGTGATCCTTTTCAATGGGTATTTGTGTTTCTTTTTTTCTTTTTAATTTTGGTGCTAACAAATTCAGGGACTTCGACGCTCTCTTAAAGGAGAGAGAAGAACCTCATCTAATTCATCAGTGTCGGCTACAAGTCCAAGCGCATCACCAACCACGATCTTGGATGTACGAGGTTCAAAACTAGATGCTACGCCAAAGAAAATCATACGCGCATTGTATGACTACTCGCCACAAGGGCCTGGCGAGCTGGGGTTCTCTAGAGGTGATTTTTTTTATGTCGTTCATCATGAAGACGACCCTGAGTGGTTTGAAGCATTCAACCCTTCAACAAATGACAAAGGTATGGTGCCTGTAAGCTACTTTGAAGTAGTCAACCGCCAACAACAGATCAATACCGTCCCGTTACCTCATGCGCTCGGTAGCGGCCACCACCCTGGTTCCAGCAATGAGTCTTCAAGTGAAACCTCATCTTTTGTCATTGTACCATCTCCCTCAATTGATCCCCAACCACAACAGCAACAGCAGCAGCAGCAGCAACATTATGGTGGCAATGGATCAAAGTCACCGCCACCGTCAGCAGCCACTCCGGTCAACTATAGTAACGGTAACCTTGGTACGAGTGTGACCAATACCACGACCAGCAGCATCAACACGAGCCACAGCACAACCACCACAAGCAGTAATAACCGCCACAGCAGAGGGTCGCAGCCTTTGTACGGTATTGTCCTTTACAACTTCAAGGCAGAACGGCCCGACGAGCTTGAGGCCCAGGCGGGCGAGTCGATTATCATTATCGCCCAGTCGAACGAGGAGTGGTTTGTTGCTAAACCTATAGGACGACTAGGCGGTCCGGGGCTGATCCCCATCTCGTACGTGCAGATCAGAGAAGTCGGCTCAGACCGGCCTGTGGATAACGTTAGCGAGGCTATACGGAAATCCAACGTGCCGCGAGTAGAGGAATGGAAACGCATGGCTGCCGAGTATAAAGCATCGTCGATCCCTCTGGGCAAGCTCGACGCTGGCCAGCCTACAGGGTCGACCACTTCAGTGGTATCTGGCCACCACAACAACTACGGACGCTCCAACTCGACCATGAGCGGTCATTCAGGTGTGGGTATTAGTGGCATGAGTGGTGGTGCTAGAACAAGCACAACTTCAACTAGCACTACAAACAATGGGAACGTTCACGTTGTATCTGCATCTGTTGAGCGGTATGCGTACGACGGTGGACGGTACTGGTACCTTGTAGTTGCGCAATTGAGCAATGGACGGTTTAGAAATTTGTGTCGTTACTATCAAGATTTTTACGATTTCCAAATGAGACTTTTGGACGAGTTCCCAGTAGAAGCCGGAAGAACTGACCAAGAAGAACGATCTTTACCGTTTATGCCCGGACCACTGACAAACGTTAACGATTCTATATCTGCGCAACGGCGCGCCGACTTGGATGACTACTTGAAAGTGTTGCTGAGTTTACCCCAGTACATGTCGAGATCATCCATAGTACAACAGCTGTTCGCTATACGCCACGGCGATATAGAAACCGCCCAACGGTCAAATGTTTTGCCGCAGCCGCCACTGACGGCTCCCGTACCTGGAAGCTCCAGTACAACGAATATACAAGAGAATGCTGAAAACAATGGCGAAGTTCACCAGAATGGTAACGGTGTGCAATCTATAACCGAAGTACCGCCCGAAACTGACCCTGCCACCACCACTAACAGCACCACTACCCCAATAACAACCACAACAACTAATGGACTTGACGAATCTGGGACAAGTGAGAAAAAGGAGCTTATCAAGGTAAAGGTGTTCCATAACGATGATTTGATCGCTATAAGGGTACCTAATACCATCAGTTATGGCGACCTTGAAGCGAAGATTTCTGAAAGACTGAAACTACCTTCATTGACACTACTCTACCGCGACGATACTGCTACCAGCAATGACGATCTTGTTGAGGTCAAAGATACTCAGCAGCTAGCTAAAGTCATTGGCGATAAAACTAAAGTCGTTTTATACGTTAGGTAAATGGTTTCTCCTTTTCCCCACTTGAACTTTATCCCTCTTTTATTTGACGAATGTATGCTTTGTTACGTATTTGACATATTAATCTTTTTTTATTTTACTATTATAGTCGTTACTAGTCTAGGTCCATTTCGTCTGTGTCGTCCATGTACTGCGGGTTCTGCGTATACTGCGGGTTAATATAATCCACGAGGTGTTTCCATAGGGTGGTTTCCAGCGGCTCGTACACTATAACCTCGCGGGTACGTTTTTCGTAGTAGTGCAAGCGTCTTCTGAGCAGCGCATGGGGGATACGGAACAAGTCGTTGATGATGAGCCCGTCGTCCATGTCCTCTGCAGATGCTTCCCAGTCAGCGACGTAAACCTTGGTAGGCGTATCCTCGATATCCATTATCTGTGGGCCGTCTTCGCCGCCGTGGTCGTAGTGCCCGGGCAAATACGTGTCCGCGTACCCTGGGCCAGGGCTCAGCGACAGCATCCCCAGATCATCCTCAATCAACCGCGGCCGTTTCGTCCGCACAGGAACGTCTCCCACGTCTTTCCGTTTATTCATTTATCATTTCAACAAGGTGTGGTGGTATTTTCTAGAACTTTCACGCTTGATCACCACCGACACAACTACAGCACCGTAGTACTTTCACACTATCTTGTATATCAAAATAAGTTAACAAACCAGCTAACGAAAGTGTAAACGCCTTTTTTGGGACATGTAAGTGCTGTCCCGTTGTACCGGTTATCTGGATATTTCAGTGCTCCGAGGAATGGTAGATCCCGAAGGGCATCGATGCCAAAGATAAATTATTGAATTTCAGCCGCACAAGCACGCACCCAACCCACCCACCTTAAAATAGACTAACACACAGCCATGCGCCAACGGATCCGAAATAACGTTATACTAGTATTAGTACGTACTACTAGCTGGCTTACTACGTATACTGAGTACTAGTTACTACGTATACGGTAAATCAACATGAGTGAAAGTGCACCGCCGTTACCACGACGGACGTCGTCGAACCTATCCACCGCGAGCCATAAACACAGCCTGTCGTCGTCGTCAGCTACTGGGGACCCGCCGCTGGTGCAGCTGACGAGCCTGCCTGGACGGTTACAGCGCGAGGTAGACGATTTCCTCACCAGTCTGCAGGAACCCAAGTACGAACGCCCGCTGACCCCTGAAGACATTGCTGCTCTGTACCAGCAGTTTTATCTCCAGTTTGAGCATACCGCCGAGGACTACGTCAACGGGACCGGCATTAGCGGCAGCGGTAGTGCTAGTGCCAATGGACGCGGCAAGGACGCTAAGAACGGCAAAGAGGAGATGGAAAGTATCCAGGAGATTTCTGACAGGAAACGTATGAGAGGATCACATAAATCGCATTACACCAAGTTACTGGTAGACCTTGCTGAGGCATCTGCCTGCGAGGGGGTCTACAATAAGATATTCAGCATGGGCCAGGGCCCGGACAAGAAACACAATGAGTCTATACAGAATCGAATCAAACTATTGCATGATATACCTATAACACTAGGTCACTTAGAATTGGGCGGCGAAGACGAGGATGAGGAAGAGGATGATGCTCAACTTGAGAAGTTTAGCGTCACTGCGCCAGTTGAAACTGATCATCATCCACTGGAAGAAAAAGAGGAAGACACCGATAATGACGATGATGATACGGGACCGAGTGCTCGTGAACGTGCTTTGAACCCGCTACTTAAAGAAGCGGCTAAAGAACTTGAAAGCATGAATGCATCAACTTCTCCTAAGGAGAAACTCGACCATTTGCTGGAAACTCATAAGATTATCGTTCGCGCATTGACAGAAACTCAGCCAGGGGTATCTATACCGTCATCACCAACATCTACTGCATCCTCATCTTTTGAGAAAAATAATAATAGTGCTGATATGATTTTGCCTACGCTGTTATACACTTTTATAACATTTGAAACTCCCAACCTGTTGTTAAACTTGCTGTTCATCAAACGGTTCAGAAACCATCGGTTTTTACAAAACGGAGAATGTGTTTACTGCTTGACCAATCTTGAAGCAGCAGTTGCATTTATAGAATCGCTAACATTGTCAATGCTGAATGGGTTTGACAAAACCACAAGGAAAAATTCCAAGCTAGATTTGACCTCACTGGAAAAACCGTTACCGTTTTCCATCTTGGTACCGTACCAGCAGCAAGACCGTCTTCATCCTCACCAGACACACCACACGCAGCACCACACGCACCCCCACCAGCCGCAACGAGAACGATCGGTAAGCGTGAATCGGTCAAGAACTAACTCGAATGCAAGCCTTACCTCAAACAGCAGCAACAACGGCAGCAAAAGAAGACTGTCAATGCTGCCAATGGTCGATATATCGTCATACACGGCTGGATCAGCCGAGGGGATCAAAAACCTAGGGTCGTCATTTGGTAACTCGTACAGATTTCTCGTAGGCAAATTCTCAGCAGCAGACGCAGCAGCAGCAGCGGCCGCCGCGGGCGCTGACCAACCACAACCTTCAGTACCCTTACCTCAACAACAACCACCACCACAGCAGCAGCAGCAGCAGCCGAACGTTGATGATTATGACACTACAGTGGTACCCCAGGGGAACGGGGAACTGAGACAGTCGCCGTCGTATACGTCGTTGTCGTTTAACAGGCTCGGTACGGGGATGGGTACGGTTATGCGTCAGCTGCGGTCATCGTCAGAATCGAAACCGTCATCTCCAGTACCGTTACCACAGCAGCAGCAGGCAGTGCAGTCGAATACGAGCTCAAGACGGCCGTCGGCTGAGGATATATCTAATGATAGGTTCCTGGACGAGTTTGAGAATCTCACTATATCAGAGCTTAGAGCGTTACATGCCGAGTATAGGAAACTAGTACTATCACGTAAATAAGTATGCAAGTTCACATACATTAGATAACTATGGACTACTTTGCAGATAGCGGAGAGTCAAATTTCAATAAGACGTTGGGATGACTTTTACCAACTAGGTACTTATCACAAAGAAGCAAATGTATATTTCAAATTGGATACTAGGTGATGCTCTGAGTTACCCAATTACGCTTCAACCTAGGTATACGCATTTTGATTTATTGGGATAATAAGCCCAACGAGCCTTCAAGAATGATGCTCGTATTAACTTAGTAGTGACCTAACGCTGTATCTTTATACCCAGAGTAACAGTTGCACTTTAACTCAACTAGTTACACGCCTTCGTCCACTCGGTAATAAATACCAGGTTCAGTAGTTCTTCAATGATAGCATTCTGCAGACTTCGCTCGACTTTCACATGAGCTGAAATTTTATACTAGGTAGCAGCTACCCATAGTAATATCAATTGCACTTCAGTCCTGGCACACACACAAAAAGTGCTGCTCGTAGGTGGTCGTAACTACGACCATCTCGTCGCCATGCACATTCTGACTGACTTATTGGCTGATATGCCAACTTGGGGTCACAGCTGCTCTTTGCATCCAACTACCAACACTACTACCTGGTGCAAACCTAAGGCGACCGAAGAAAATCTAGCAAATCCATTTCCTCGTCATCTTCAGTGATAGTCGATGCTACCGTTGTAGCAGCACTAGGTTTACGCACACTGCTATTAGTGCTTCCAAACCTTGGCCTTTTGCTTGCAAACTCTTCAGGCACTACTCCGTACTGGGTTATCCCCATGCTAGCGGTCGGCGACGGGGCACCCATGCTTGACCTATACGACGACCGGCTGAACCCTTCGAAACTGAACCGCATATTCCAAGGAAATGCCCCGCTACTATCACTATTGCCGCTACCGCTGGCTGGCCGGATGCCAGGTATCATGTTGTTCGTGACAAAGTAATCGCCTAGTCCTTCGTCAGGTGGCACGGGCACCAATGGAGGGGGCCGTGGCCGCGGCGGCGGGTTGCCCATCCCTGGCTCGGGCTTCTTGAACACTTTGACTATAGGCGAGCTTTTGCCCAGCCACGACATTCGTGTCGACCCCGAGTCGGGCATGTGGTGTCCGTCAAGGTCCATGATGATGGCCGTGGTGGACCTTGCTATGCGTGTCTCCTGGATCGTCAGTCGCTCTCTGTAGAAAAACACAACAGCGTTGACAAAACCTGTGAAGCACCGCATCCAGTGCGCAATGTACACCACGCCGCGTATCGGCTCGTGGTCGAGGTCGTGGCGGTAATTGAGGATATCGGACGCCATGGGGAATATCCACAGCAGCATAAAAGCCAACGGGTACACAAACATGAAGCTTACCTGCTGCTCGATTATCGACCGCCGGCGCCTGAACCGCCGGTAATTGTCGCTGCTTAACAGGTTCTGGAGCTCTTTAAGCGTCTCCCTGGGGTCGGTGCACGGATCATTCTCGGAAACTATAGCGTGGCCAGTGACAGCCTCAACAATTTCAATTTGGTGCTCAATGTCGGGCTCGTGGGTGGCACCCACGTACCTTGGAGAAGACGACAGCCGCTGGTGCTGCAAAGCCAGCGGATCCATGGTCTCTAGTGGCGCGGATACTTCGGCAACAGTTGGACCTCTATCGTGTTTGACAGGGTACGGCGCCAAAGAGGCCAATCCCGGGAACTGACTGATATAAGCACGGATCCTGCCAATGGTTCTGGTGATTTTCAGTTTGCAACCTGCACCGCTGCCGCTGACGCTGTGGAAATGTTCTTCACCGTGGTCAGACGCTACTGATAACGTGCGTAAAGGGTCGTTTGAGGCTATTATCGCTGGATGATTGGCTATACTTTTGAAAGCCTTCAACGCGGTTCGTTTAGCAGCTAGCCGCTGTAAAGTTCGGTTTCCGCTTGAAAAATTGCTGTGCACGCTTATGGGCGATACGGGCGGTAACTGCTGCTCTTCTTCAAACCCCACCGTCAGCTCTTTGATAGTCATCTTCAAATGAACGTATATCGCAATATAAATACAGCATATGGCAATCATGATGAACCATCTAGGCCCCCACGCAAGCACTATCCGGTACCATATAGGATACACTCTCAGGTAACATATAGCCGTGAAATGCGTGTACCCGGTATCGCTGCTCGATACGGGGATAAGCCCCAGTAGCGACAAAACCAAGGGGATAACCAGAAAAACCACAACAAAAACATAAGTCTTGTACTTTTCAAGCCCCGTATAGCCCGAGTTACCGTGACTGGGCGATTGCGGCGACACCGCGTTGAAGTTTTTCTCCAAATCACTAGACCCACCATCACTGCCGCCGCCGGTAGCACGATGAGATATCACCGCTGTTGCAGTGTGGATTGCTAGTGCTAGTACGGCAAAGTCGCCGCCAACGACTCCAAACTGGTAAATCACACCAATACCGTCGCAGAAGCTCGACCGCAGAATACTTGTCTGGGTCAGGTCGGTTGTAAGGTACTTTGCAGGGTACACTATAGCGACCATTGCCTTGAACAGGTCAAATAGTAGCAAGACAATAATAATATCATGTCCAAAATGCCGTCGCTTGGTATGCGCAGTGGGTGCCCTTGTGCACCACCACAAGAGCACAGCGACCACAGCTATGATTGCCAGTGACGAGGATACCACGACTATTATTCGACATTTTATCCCTTCGCTGCCGTATAATTGTCCAGGGTTCGCCGCTAGAGGTAACATTTGACCATTACCATAGTCTACCGGTGATAAATGTAGTTGGTATTAAGGGTTACCTCATGGTCGGTCGGTAGTGGTATCAGTCTTTAGGGTTACTGGTTCCGGTTAGAGTTTGATTGGATCCAAGATCCAACAGTGAGCCAGCAAGTTGATCAATTACTGTTTTGAAAAGGTTCTATACGGTAAAAGCCAAGGTCTCTGGTTGTCTCGTTATTTCAATGTTCGGCAGGCCATGGTGATGGAATTCAGTCTCCAGATAACATTTTAAAGCCATATTTCGACTCACCCAGTTTAGCCAATTCAGCCAACCCACCTCAAAATGATATTATGTAAGTAGCTCAGCTACTTGGTATAACTAGGTATAGCTGGTATAAATGACAGTTAATGACTTGTTACATGCTGGTAGACTCGGAGGATTGTTTTGCTTTACTATAAAATAAAGCAATTAATATTCTGGGGAATCATCGATCACTGATTATTATCATATAATAGTACAATGTCTAAACGATTTGCGCCATTGGAATCAAATCCTGAAGTATTCAATGAACTCATTGACTCATTAGGAGCAAGCTCTGTTGAGTTTTCTGATGTTTGGTCAATTGACCCTGAAGTTTTGGATTTTCTTGTTCGACCTTCATACGCTTTGATATTATTGTTCCCTATCAATGACAAGTATGAGCAATATCGACAAGAATCAGATCAAAATTATGATCCTAAATCCAATGATTTTGATAAAGTGATGTGGTTTCCTCAAACTATTGGTAATGCTTGTGGTACATATGCTATTATTCATTCTGCGCTGAATGGGGTACCCAAACAATTTATCAAGCCAGACAGCTTTTTCAGTAACACTTTGGATCAAATTGATCCTAGCAAAACAACTACTGAGAAACGAGCTAAGTATCTTGAAAATAACAAAGATTTGGAGAAATTTCATTCTAAAGTCGCTTCTAAAGGATCTACTGATGCTCTTAGTGCTAACGATGACGTTGATTTCCATTTTGTTTGCTTAACCAAAGGCGGAAATATAAATAATGGTAATACATTTTACGAACTGGATGGTCGACGTAAAGGACCAATCATTATTGGTAAAAATGAAAACAATGATGAGGATGACATGTTTTGTAAAATTGTCCTTGATAAAGTCAAAGAGTACATGGACCGTGAGGGATCAAGCGGACAATTTTCAATTTTGTCATTAGGTCCAAAGATGAGCTGAATACTTTATCAATCAATCATATTTGACCTTTGATGTCAATTTTGTGGAAAGCTACTTGTCTAGCCGTTTCAATGATTGGATAGGCTTCTTTTGTTTTAAGAGTGCCCTGTTCAGTGATATATTTATCAACATTATAACCATGTAAAAAATTTAAACAATCTTTCAAGTCGTCAAATTTGACAACTTTTGAAATATACTGTAAAGACAATTCAGGTCTCATGGCTCGACATAATGATGAAACCGCCATTAATCTCATTCTATCAATAAATTGGTCCATTAAATAGCCAGCCATATTGGGTGCATCAACATATAACTTGAATAATGTGTAAAAATCCTGATTAGTTAATGCCTTGTTAACTGATAATGCATGCTTAACACTTGGATCTGACCATTCAGATTTTGTTAAATTCAACAAAATTTGTCCAATTTCTGTACGGTTTTGCGTATGTAATAGGTATAGCAACCGGTATGATAAAAACTCCTTGTCATTGCCTGGTATCCCATTTTCATATAATTGTTTTAGTCGACTTTGACATTGATTGTATTCCCCCAAGTCTCCCTTCTCTAATGCTATCCTTGCATGTATTTCATAAACTGATACGGTGAATTCATTTTCAATATGCTGCACAGTAAGATCTTGTCTTAAACTTTTGAATTGATCACATATATATGCATAGTTTTGTTCTTCTTTCCATTTTTTTTTCAGTAACTCCAATGTCTGTTTGAGTATATGAAGCGGTCGTACTGAATCAGGATCCGGTGCAGACGTTAGCCGTAAATAACTTTTTTCCAACGAAGTACTACGTCCAACTAGTGGTTGGTCTACTGTTGGTACAGTATTCATAAAAACGGATGGTGAACTTGACCGTTCTTCTCGTTGACGTTCATTATCAAGTTTAAACCGTTTCATTCGTTTCTCAATCTTATCATTCGACGCTAGAACTGCAAGCTGACGATCTTTAGCATTGGGTTTCCTTTTATTATCACTATCTCCTCCTCCATTATTATCCTTTTTCTTTTGCTTATCCTTTTTCTTAGGGTCATGTCGTTGCGCAAATATCGGTAACACTTTAGAATCCCAATCCTCAATCCATGTAGTCTTATTATCAAACGATTTCGTGATTTCGTTTCTCAGCTGAACTTCCATTTCAGGTCGCTCTTCTTCAGTGGCCATACTGAAACATCTGCTGACAAAAGATTTGAGTGATTCTGGCCATTGACCCCCTCCGCTAGAACTGGCACCACTGGCATTATTGTTCCCTGCAGTTGATTGTGGTTTACTCAACTTCTGTTTGCCAGACACAGCCGTAAATGCTATTTCTCAGTTAGACCTCCATTACCAAAACATGTCAAAGAAACAGAAAAACTTACCGGATGAACCGCTTCTCCAAGGAGGAACCGACATCTAATAGTGATAAATGATACAAAATGAGATCCAAATAGCTGGTAGAGAAAATACAAATGTCCGGTATCCCTAGGGTTTGTAGTACATCGATTTATGAACGCTCAAATTTAGTGGTGTCACGTGCCTGATTCATTTCTCACCACTTTTATTTATTTGATGGGATCAATGGAGGATTGAAGGAAACTTTCTTCTTAATGGAACCATTTATAGTGGTTCATTTAGGAGCAGGAAAACACTCTAAGGAAGATAAGCGCCAGTATGAGAAACTTTGTCGTGAAGTTTGCAAATCAGCGCTCAGCATGCTGAGTGGTGAAACCGAGCATGACGCTCTTCATGTTGCATGCAAAATGTGTGCAATAATTGAAGCTGATCCACTGACAAATGCTGGTCCAGGGTCGCAATTGAACTCTAATGGTCAAGTTGAGTGCGACGTATCTTTAGTATCTGCACAGGTAACAAAAACCCGTTGCAGTGAGAAAGACAAAGATAGTGTACGTATCAGCAGCGTTGGTGCTGGCGCTGTGCCTCGAGTTCCGTTTCCTTCGTACCTTGCTCACCAAATGATGCAGGATATCGTTAATAACCGAAAGAGACCTCTTGGTCGTGCAAACCCTACGTTTCTTGTGGGGCCCATGGCCACTGAGTATGCAGTCAACCACGGGATCCATGTTACCGAGAACAAATCAATGATCTCGAGTTCTGCCCTGAACACCTACCAGAAGATTAAAGAGACCTTGGAGACTATTGAAGACGAAAACGATGTAAAGAAAAATGAAGGTAATGATAAAGACTATTTCGGTGAAATACAGGCACGGATAATTGGCGACACTGTTGGGGTTATTGTTGGCGATAGGTTTGGTAACGTTGCGGCCATATCCAGCTCGGGCGGTATAACTTACAAGACTCCAGGCCGAGTAGGTGCAGCAGCAATAGTTGGATCAGGCACAGACGTGGTTTGGACAGATGAAGGCCGCATTATAGCGTGCTGTTGCAGTGGGTTCGGCGAAGATATTATGACATGCAGACTGGCTGAGAGATTGTGCAGAGATATTGCCAGCGAGACAGATAGTATCCAGCTCGACAGGTACTCCAGAGGTTACTATTTACAGAGAGATCAACTCTATTGCGGGTACGTTGCAGTTGATAGGACCATGAATGGATCCGTTGTACTTTACTATGGACATTCTACTGAATCCATGGTCGTTGGATACGCCTCTAGTTCGGTAAAGATCAAAGCCGTTTTCTCTCAGCCCAATACAACCATGTCACAAGTTCATCTGGGCGTCAAATTGGCATGATAATTACTAACTATCTACTAATTTTCACGGTTTCATTTTTCAAAGGAGTGGTCGCGTTCATTTCGCGTATCGCATTTAAAGTAGCTACAACCAATCAGTATCGCTGGTTGTAAGCACACACTTTAATTAGTGGTGGGTAGTAACAACATTTGCACAGGCACTGGAGGAGGAGAGAGATCAAGCACCACCGAGAACAGGCCCGATTATTTTATTTTATTTTTTTTCTCCTTTCTTTTCAAATCTCTATCTATTGTCAATGAGTATTATTCAACACGAACTTTCCCTACTATTAGGAGCACGTTTCTCTTTCTTCTTTGACAGAGTTTTGGTTCATGGACCAAGTTGTTTGTCTAGACGATAAATTTAGAAACCAACAATGAACGAGATTTTTGCATTTGATGATATCGAGGATGCCAATGGTGGAACCCATAACGGCAATGGGTCTGGCAGCACTGCATTTGCTTCAAGAAAGTATTCAACTTCGTCGCAAGTTTCCGACGGGTTTTTAGGGAAATTTGAATCAGGACTTAACTTGGATGATAATAGTTTGAGTGTTCCAAATGAAACATTGGAGAGTACTAGCCCCTCGGTGAATAGGTTTGGTACTTCATATGAAGTCGGTATAGAGAGCCAGTATATATCGAGTGTTGTACATGATAAGCGGAAGAAGACCCCATCAGATTTTGAGCCGTTGAAAGTATTGGGTCAAGGTGCTTACGGTAAAGTTTTCCTTGTACGAGAACGGGAAACTGGACGGTTGTACGCCCAAAAACAGTTGCGTAAAGCGTCAATGGTTGTTGAGAAACGAAGTATTGAGCGTACTAAAAATGAACGGACCATACTTGAGTCGCTGCGGCATCCCTTTATAGTGCGTTTATTTTATGCATTACAGGATAACCAGAAACTGTACTTAATTTTGGAATACGCACAAGGCGGAGAACTGTTTACCCATTTAGCATCAGAACGGATGTTTTCTGAAGATGTTGCTGCTTTTTATATAGCCGAAATGGCCCTGGCGTTACACCATTTGCACAGCAAAGTAGGAGTTATTTATCGTGATCTTAAACCTGAGAATTGTTTGCTTGACTCTCAGGGACATTTAGTTTTGACTGATTTTGGGTTGAGTAAAGTCGCTGAAGACGGGTCTACTTGCAACTCGTTACTAGGTACTCCTGAGTATATGGCACCAGAGATTTTCCAGGGCAAAAGCTATGATTATTCTGTTGATTGGTGGTCTTTAGGTGCGGTTTGTTATGATCTTATCACGGGGAATCCTCCATTCACTGGCAACAACCATCAACGAATTATAGAAAAAATTACAAAGGCCAAGTTGAATTTACCCTACTATCTAAGTCAAGATGCTAAAGACCTGCTAACGAGACTATTAAGAAAAGAACCGAGAAAACGGTTAGGGTATAAAGATATGGAGGCAGTTATCAAAAAGCATAGATTTTTCAGGAAACTTGATTGGAAAAAATTAGAAATGAGACATCCAGATATCGTCCCTCCAATCATTCCGATAATCACTGACCCAGCATTAGCAGAGAATTTCTCTACAGATTTCACCGATATGGCAATAACTGATAACAAGATGAGTTTACCTAGTACAAGTATCGGTAGCAACCCCTTTGGCGGGTTCTCATTCACTGCCAGTCAAAGTTTTATTGACTCCCAGTTTCATGTCCCTAATTTATAGATTTCTTCTAATTAATATCAAATAAAGTAATTGGTAATTTTGTAATTCAAATTGCTGGTATTTTAGTTCGTCACCGTTGATACCAGAGTCTACTAGATATATTAGATTATCAGATACTCTTAACATACGGCTGGATAAATTTAATCGGAGGCTCGAGTGAAAATTTCAATTAGAGCATATGTTCCTGAAAAGATTTCTAATGGGTAAATCTATCGAAGGAGTGTTTGCTGTGAACAAGCCTACAGGGCTGACATCTGCCGAAGTTGTCAAGCGGGTTAAACGGGTATTTGAGTTTATCCCCGAGATAACACCTGCCAAAAAAGTGCCTACTAACCCTAAGAAACAAAAATATTACAAGAAAGATCACAAGAGTTTAAAAATCGGCCATGGCGGTACTCTTGATCCCCTAGCTGACGGTGTGCTTGTGCTTGGTATAGGTTCAGGGACTAAAAAGCTTGAAGAGTACTTGAAGAACTCTGTCAAAACATACAAAGCTACAATTCTGTTTGGATCATCTACAACTACCCAAGACAGCGAGGGTAAAGTACTAGAATGGGGATCTATTGACCAACTTAATGATGACGTTTTATCACAGGCTTTGGCCAAATTCAATGGTGAAATTGACCAATATCCTCCTATCTACTCGGCGTTGAAAGTTAACGGGAAACCACTGTACGAGTACGCTAGAACTAATACCCCGTTGCCAGCTCCGATCAATCCACGAAAGGCTACCATTTATTCCAGTGAACTCGTATCCAAGTTGAACTACGACCATGAGTACAAACACCCTGAAGATGCCTCCAGCGAGGAAAAACAGTTCAACGCTGATAGCTACAGCAAAACCGCCGAAACCCAGATGTCGCCGTTGGTTGAAGCTAAGGGATCACCGATCACTAAAGATACCAAAGCACCTATTGCTGAAATAAGAGTATCAGTATCTTCAGGCACATATATCAGAGCCATTATTGACGACTTGGGACGTATCTTGGGTACTACCGCGCATATGGTGCAATTGACAAGAGAAACTCAAGGTATATGGAACCTGGAAAGTTCAATTGAACTGAATACTATTTTGGAAAAACATCAAGATGAATGGTTATCTGATTTAAGAAAATTTATTGAAAATGGTCCTGACCATCCTGTACCCAAACCTGAGTAATATTATTATCTTTATTTATATATTAATGCTTGTTGTAACAATGCTCCTAATCGCATCAACTATACTTTCAATCATCCTGGTAACATCGCTACCAGTATCGCGTTTTTCCAGCTTTTGACAGTCTCCGTATGCTCCATATTCTTCATCTCCATCGTCATCGTCATCACCAACCAGCTCGTACTGCCAGTCGCCGTCACGATCCTCAGGATCGTCTTCATCGTCAAGATCATTGAAAAACCAGTCTTCGTCTTCTTTGTTATCTTCCACCTGCATCATATCTGCAGCATGTTCGCTATGAGGATCAGCTTTCGCTGAAAGTAGTACCGGTAACAACTCAGCTAGAACATTCTCACTGCAAGTAGGCGTATCCATACAATCGTTCAGAAACACTCTCACGCGGGTCAAATCATACGGTTCACGGGATTTCCCAAACATCACAACGCTTTCCAGGTAAGTCTCTGCGCACAGCTGGCTACCACCGCTCAAACAGTCTTGGATAGTACTATCGACAGACTCAAGGTTGAGTAACGGCGATATAAAAGGCCACCCATGGTACTCACGAACATCAGCGCCACTAACCAGCCCAAAAGCCAGTAACCAACTCAAAATCATTTTTCACCCTTTTATTCGCGAAACCAAACCTCCAAGAGGTATTCGTACTTTTATCAGACCTAGTCGTTCATGTTATGCACTGACCATGTACTGTACAAATAGAAAAATAATTTTTGTTTCTGAAAAGTCCTTCAGCACGGACCACTTTTTTTGTCCCCTCTCCGTTCATTCACTATACTAATAGCAAACATACCAAAGATGCGAGGAATGTATTTAAAATACTTGCCACATATTTAGTGGACATGTTTTCGAAATAATAAACTTGGCCAGGATAATTACACTGGATATTACCATCGGACCCGTACTGGCCGTACGACTGCTCAAGACCATGCCCGGCCTCAGGGCAACGGAACCCAAAGTCTACAGGGCAGTCCTGCACAAGATGATAGCACAAGTCTGCACAGGGCAGAATCTCTTTGTAGTTCCCCGGCTGAAGAAACTCATCTATGGCTGGGTTTCTTGACGCGCCCACACGTCTCGGAAACAGGTACGACGCATTCATCGACCAGTCTGTGCACCTGGGCATCGTTACCGCACACAACCACTGTCGGTACGAGTCTGCGCAATCGTTGCATGACCGCAAAACGGAATACCGTATATCCTCGGTCGCGTTGCAGTTTGTGACTTCGAGCGATTTGGAGAAATTCCCGTACCGCGCTCGCGCCATTGAATCGTAAAAATCACCCAGCGACTGCGGGGTGTATATTGATGCATTCCCAGGCACTGCAAATGCCACCTCGGAGCAGAAATCAAGATTGAATACTAGCTGGCAGTTTGTGTCTGATTTCGTAGTGAAATTCATCGCCTGGTACACTGTACCACCACCAGACGACAAAGTGTCTAGTGCAGTGTCTGGTAATGTCAGGTATGCCACGTATGTGGTGGATCGGTTCAGTCCTGTCACCATAAATTGGCCCTTAAGGTCGTTGCCGTACCCCCTTGTAGTGTTAGAGACCTGCGCGTTGTTGCGGTTCAGCAGCGCAGGGCCCTCGCTAACGGCACAGTACGAGTTGCGAAGTCGTCTCTGCAGCCCTTCAAAAGTTTCGTCCACGTCGCGGTACACGTATATCCCGAACATGGAGTCGTTCTGCATGGGGCCGTCGGGGTACACGTGCGTGTAGTTTCCCGTCACCAGCAATGCGTTGGCAAAGTCCGTATCAGCAAGATACAGGTTCGCCAGCGGGCTCACCGAATGGACCGGCCGCACTGTGGACGCGGCCAGCTGAAACGACCACTGGCTATGGTAATCTGTCGGCAGCTCGGGGGCGCTGATTTCGATATATACATTCCCTGTAGTGACGTTGCTCAAAGTAATGTTACCAAACCCGTACCTGGTCTGGTTAAACTCCATGAGAGCCGTGTTTCTGTCGCTCGCAAACAGTCGCAGGCCGTCTACGGATAAGGGCAAATCGTACTGAGTGTCAATGTACGGCTCCATACATGTATCCAGAGTAATGTACACTGTAGCGTTCGTCGACACGTTGGTCAGTCTGTACTTGTACGTAAAGCCCGGCTCAATAGTGTACGGAATCATAACCCCGTCGTTGATAGCTGTAGGTTGACCCGAAACTGTCGGCGCCGTTCGTTGAGGGGGAGGTGATCCAGAACTGACAGGGTTGCCACCACCACCGCCAGTGTTAGTCGGCGGGACTAACGGCGACCCAGAAACATCTCCTCCACTTGTGGTCTGCATGCCAAGCTGACGTGGTGATGCTCGTTGATGGGAGTGGTTAGGGTACAGGTGCCTTTGGTAAGCGATATCCAGTATCAGCTCTCTAGGTCTAATTATAGTAATGTCCCTGACTCGATCCCTCCATGAAGCCTCAACGAGGACAACCAGCGTCCATAGCGTGAGAAAAACAAGTTTCCATTCTAATTCATGTTAGGAATTCGTTTCATTAATTAAAAGTTAGTTGCGTTTTGTCACTTACCCTTCATGGAGAATCTCGGCTAATGAGTTGTAAAAACGTTGGTTGACGTAAGGGTGGTAGTGTGTGACTACCGGTGCTAATACTAGTTTTCTGACAAGGCTTAAAAGCTTGGTGCATGATCGATCGATACCAGGTCCTTGGTAAATTAAAAGTGTACTTTGAAATACCTTGACAAATTTGTATTCTGACGAGCTGGTTCGAGTTTACTCTTTAGTCCAGTGTGAGTACAGCGGTCGTTTGTCAATTAGGGACACTGAATAGGATAGATCCACGAAAAAATACGCGCAATTGACGCGTTTTACTTTTTATTTCTAATACAAAAATGGAGAAAGATCCAATTGATCTGAAGGGTAAACGTGTTATACGCGACACGACCCAAGATAACGACAACCTTCCTTGGTAAGTTACTTGATTTATTTTTTTTTTCTTTTGGTATAGATTTGCGATGTCAGCTAACTTGGATACAGGGTAGAAAAGTACCGGCCAAAGTCGCTGGATGATGTCAGCGGACAGCAAGATGTCGTTGAGACGATTCGAAGATTTTTAGCATCAGGAGATTTACCACATTTACTATTCTACGGTCCACCCGGTACGGGCAAGACCAGTACCGCTGTGGCTATTGCGCGTGAGATTTACGGCAAGGGATACAAGAACAACGTACTAGAGCTGAACGCTAGTGACGATAGAGGTATAGACGTTGTACGAGGCCAGATCAAGACGTATGTGAGTACGCATCAGATGTTTGCCCCCAAAAGCGGTGCACGATCTACGAAGCTTGTTATTCTTGACGAAGCCGACGCCATGACCAACATTGCTCAAGGTGCTTTGCGTCGGATCATTGAAAAGTACACGTCCAACGCCCGGTTCTGCATACTAGCCAACTACACACATAAGCTGAGTCCGGCGGTTCTATCACGGTGTACGCGGTTCAGATTCTCCCCACTACCCATTGAGGATATCCGCAAACGGGTTGACGAGGTCATTGATAGCGAAAATGTCAAGATCACGGCAGAGGCAAAGGACGCGTTGCTTGCGCTCAGCAAGGGTGATATGCGACGTGCGTTGAACGTGCTCCAGGCGTGTCATGCTGCAGTCGAGCCGGGAGTAGAGATTTCTGATAAGCTAGTGTACGACTGTGTGGGAAGCCCACACCCAGAGGATATCAAGCGTATTGTTGAAATTGCAATGCAAGAAGACTGGATATCCACGCTACAGTCGATATCGAAAATGAAAGAGGCCAAGGGGCTGGCGTTGGCTGATATCTTGACAGGTGTAGCTGATCAGTTTTACAACTTGGAATTATCGACAGATGCAAGAGTAGAGTTACTCAAAGGGTTAGCTGATATTGAGTACCGGTTAGCCGGAGGTGGTGACGAAAAATTACAAACAAGCGCAATGATAGGTGTGATTAAAACCACAATGGACATTCAAGGAAAGTAATTTATAAAATGAACATAACATAGGAAAAAAGAGACGTAAATAAATATATGTATGTATAAGTTTAATATGCTATTTTAATGCCTTTTCAAGTGCCCAGGCAAATTTTACATTGTTCTGTGCAGCCCATTCGTTTGACATTTTGAATGCAAATGCTGCAGCTTCTTGGAGTGACGAAAAAACGTGCAAAGGTAAGTAATACGAGTCTTCCATAGGTCGGTACCCTCCATCACGCTGGGCAAACGTCACTGTATCCTTACGGTTACTAAAAGTTTTGGGGAACGTCTTGGATACTGTGTCTAGGTCTAGCGATACGAACCCTTGCTTGAAATCTTTGGCTATTGTCGATTGGATTTTGAGATACTCCTGCACCATTGAATCGCTCACATGCGATGTCGCATTAGGTGAATGGCTTGGATCAAACGCATCAAACCCGTCATTGACTTTTTTGGAAAATATTGTTTGGTAACATGACGAAGCTCTTGCTGATAAAAGTGCTCTCAATTGTTGACACAACCCCAAAAATTCTGAATTCTCATACCCATGCACAACTTTTATTATCGATGCACTGAAATTTACTAACGACACCCATGAATCTGGTCTGGGGCTAGTCAACCCCATCACACATGCTCGGTCTTCATAATCGAATGCAACAATAAACGATAATAATGCATCAATGCCGGTCAACATTGCGATATTTTTGTTATTCTCGTTAACCAGCCTGTCAAAATCGTGTTTTCTATCGCGAGCAACGTCTATCCATTTCTTCATCTTCGATCTTAATACTTGGACATTCTTTTCGCGTCTAGAAGAAAGCGCAGCCGTCGGTGCAGCTTGTGAGTTACTTGCGCCGCTGGCACTACCACCGTTACCACCACTAGGTTTAGGCGTACCGTTTAAATTACTACTTGTAGTATGCTCATTGCGACGTACAGGAGAACTGATCAATGGTGAACGGTCTGTAGCGTTCTGCGGACGAGGACTTGATCCGTTGGATACAGCAGCAGCAATAGCAGCAGCCTTCACGCCAGCAGTTTTCCTGGACATAATTTGTTTTTCCTTTTCCCTCGCTAGCGATGCTCGGATTTTCTTAGAAGTATCATTACCGTCACTGTCTGAACTTGAATAAGATCTACTTATTCTAGATCGTTTCGATTCACGTCGTTGTACAGTCACATCCTTGACGCGTTTCTTGGCCACATTAGCAGCATCATTTGAATTACCAACGTTAATACCTAATCCAATAGGAGTTTCGTTCTCGGGACTACCAGCCTTCTTTTTTTTTTTAATTTTTATAGAATTAAGGCCCCTTTCAGCTTTGTCGGCAAGCTTGTCTGCCAGTGTTCCTGATTCAGGACGGGTAGGCACGGGCTGTAACACAGCCACCTCTTCCATACTGGCTATATCGTCCTCATCGTCATTGGTCTCATTGGTATCATTCACCTGCGGTGGCGCAGGTTGTGGTTGTCGTTTCTTGACGGATTTCTTGGGTTTGCTGGCAGGTTTCCCCTCATCATCAGAGATAACGATCAAATCATTAAAAACCGGTGGTAACGTAGGACTGAGCATTTTGTCCACGGGTAAGTCATCGTACCATTCAGGTAACGTCGGACTCACCATTGGCGGCAACCCGGGCTATAAACAGTTAATACATTTGGTTTATCTCAGATAATATATTGGTTCGTGACCAGTATCAGTTCATCAGGTACCTAACAGGCATTGTGATGATGATGGTGATGATGATGATGAACATTCCAATAATGTTTGCCATTCAATACTTACTGCGTCTCTGGGAGTCACAACGGTGCTACTGGTAGCGGCCGCCGGCTGAATCATGACACGCGTGGTACCGGAAACAAGGTCAGATATAGATGGTTGTGGTGGTCAACTTTGAATGTTTGATATCAAAAAAAGTCCAAATGGGTAACAATGAAACAACGTATACGTTAAAGCGTGAGAGAAACGTTCAGCGATGGAAGCTGTTGGATCAAAGTAGCCGTTAACGTTTTTACCTGGATTAATTTAAGGTGGCACGGCTGAGATCATGATTCTTGGGAAAATGAAACAACCGTGAAGACCAAGCTGGATGGAACCCATGAAAAACCAGAATGAAGCTTTTTTAACAGAGTAATAGGGATAAAAGAAAGAAAAACAAGAAAACACAAAACTATTTACCTAAAAGAGTTCCATGGTGAAGCGATACCTAATTAAAAGAACATTGTTGTTCCGTTTGTAAACAGGGTTATAGGGAATATCCGTAGTTCAAGAAAACATGAACTCCTATACATACCAAAGAACTAGCACATGCACAAATGCAATAATTGTCCTTGTTAAACAATATATGGGTGAAATTCGGTCGTAATAAAGTAGAGAAAATCCGGGTTCTGATAATCAGAAAAGAAATAAAATGAACCATCGGCAGGATTCGGTCACAGCCAATATATCGGCACACTCCGACATTTGAACATTAGCCCAAACCCATGAGCCGATAGTTAACCAGTTTTTAGTTCCACTGATTGCCAAAAAATATCACGTGAAATGGTCCAAGAAACGGTTGCATGGCTCGAACTCTCGGCAAGCACTTGAATGTGGCCGGCGACGACGTAAATCCAAACTAGTTTGGCGGTACTAGCGTTCTTAAAGGCTCGGCGTGGGTAAATCCATGCATGTCATAATATACATATATCGGAATCCCACTCATAAAACACAGCGGTAATAGTGCACTAGTAGAAGTTCCGCTACTAGCGCTATTGTTAGCTCGGGAATTATACTCCTCAATACACCGTATAGTGGTGACACAGTACGTGGAAAACGTACCTAATCAGATCGATCGCCCCATAAAAATTTTATCAGATGAGATCTTACTTCCAAATCCGGCAAAGACTAGGTTATTATTCCCACATTATTTTTTTTTAGTGCGTAAAGTACGGGCGCCCGTTGATACCTCTGTAACCTTGTAAATACTTAAAAGCCTGTCCCCCTCCCACTCTCCCCCCTCTACCTTTGGGTCCAATTTTTTTTTCTTCCTTCCGACACCTTTTTCTACCCGCTTTCTCAAACCTCACACAATGAAGTTGTCGCAGAACGATACGTTGCCGTTACCAAACGATGTTGGTGCTTTGGCCAACCGCATTAATAAGGCTACCCACGTGGAACATGACGACATTAATCGGTTTATTTCGAACCAATTAAAATCAGTCTTGGCAGACTATAACCTGTACAGACAGTCCATGGCGTCCCTTTACAACGCATTTTCCGCGGTCGAGTCGCGTTGGAGAGAGGTCATTGCTGATGAAATGAACACTTCGCCTGATTTCCTCAGATACAAGAATATTCTTTCCCAGGTTTACATTCCGGAAATTTTCCGCGCACAATCCCTGTATGAGGATTTAATGTATTTCTACCATGGTGCCAGTGCCGATTTCCTTACTCCAAGGTTCAGTCAGCAGATTGCTCTCAGAGACCATATTATTGCATCTACCACTGAAAAGCCATACTTGATACTTGCGTACGCCCATGTGATGTATCTTGCGTTATTTGCTGGTGGCAGAATTCTGAAGTCAAGTATCGCAAAGGCCGACCACATGTTCGAACAAGTGTACCAAGCATCTCCTGAGTACCACAACCACGAGAAGTTCTCTCCTGAAGATTGCATGCATTTGTTCAAGTTCAATGTTGAAGATGAAGATGTTTTACGAGTCAACTATAAGGCCAAGTTCGAGCTGGCTACCCGTAACGACTTGACCGAGGAAGAGAAACTTGAGGTTATCGAAGAATCCAAGCGGGCTTTTGCTCTCAATCTAGCATGTTTCAAAGAAATAGGTCGTGAAAACAAGCGACAGATTGCAGCTAGAAAGCAAAAGGAACAACAAGGTACAAAGTACTTGGTGGCTGTTTTGTTACTGTTCTTTGTTCTTTATATGGTTATTCGTCAACTGTAACCACAATGTCAAACTAGTTAGACTGTTAGTATAATTCCTCGTCGTCATGTAAAGACGTACCCACACACAGACACAAATATAACTTACCGATAAGAACCCTGACCGTTTCGGTGATATGAAATGAACACTTCTTCCAGAGTATTCCGTATTTATCTTGTCAATGTACTGGTCAACGTTTTCCAGCTTGATACTGTTGGGAGAACGGAAAAATTCCAAGACCCAGAATGTCATAACATTGACAATGTTGTATCCAATATTTGACCACGAAGTGGTTGTAAATGCAGCGTAAAGTAACCGGTTTACATTACTAACGATATCCAGTAACTCGTCTTTGGTCATATACCGCGATAATATCGACTCAGAGGAAGGACCATTCTCACTCTGCGTAATAGCTCCAGGCTCGTCGCCGGGGAAGTATTCTGAAAAAACTGGAATACTACCAGCTTCATCGTCTTTTAAAGAGTATATTCTGGGGATACGGATGACCCGTGTTTTATGGTACTCTTCAGAGCCTTGTGCAACGTAAGGATTAGGGAAAGAAGTCACTATCTCATTATCAGTTCGGTATTCATGGTAATTGTAGAATTTAACTTCATTCATTTGAAATTCCTTTGAACAATGTACATACAAAAGATTTCTTATTAGTAGTTGGATAGTCGAATGGTAAATAAAGGCCCGATAATCGAGTAGTCACGTGCTGAATTGTTGTTTTTCTTGACACGCGTTTTATACTTACTATGGCATTATAGCATGTAACACGTATGAAAAGTTCATAGTTTCAACAATATAGGAAATTTACGAGAAAAAGGCTGCTATTTCTTACAATGGCCCTTTCGTGAGAAAAAACAGCTCTTTATATGGCCTTATGGCCATTGTGCACGGTTTATAGACAAATATTATTAAAAAGAAATCTTTTACCGACATGACAATGCATTAAATTACGCGTCAACCGCGTGTTAAGACAAAATTTATGAAACATAGACTTATGTAGATGCAATAAATATTCAATACACAGCTGATACAGGATCAATTCAAATCAGAAATGTGTACTTTCATTTCATCCAGCACTTGACTTGTAGTTAGCCCACGTTGCTCGGCTATCCTATGAACAAGCCCCAATGCCACGTCACGTATTTCGTTATATTCATGCAGTAGCCGTATGTGTTCATCTATAATCTTCTGAGGGTCGTCGTTATCACTTTTGGTTAGCTGCTGTCTTATTGTACACAATGAAAGTTCTATATAAACGTCACACTTACCCTAGTTCGGCTGATAATTGGTCAGAACGCGTACTGAGAATTTGAAGCTTCTCCCTTTTCGCTTCTATGCGCTCTCTTAGCTGGTCCGCACTTAGTGCTGACGACGAAGTAATTGAAGACTTTCTTCTAAGCATTGGCATATTGCGTGTGTGTAGGAAGAACGGTAGTTGATCAATAACGATAGTTGGAGATTAGTCATCAAAAAAAGACAGTTGATAAAAGTAGGCCATCAAGTCACGTGACTAATGCATTTTTTGATCAACATTTAAATTTACTTGAAATGGTGTAAATTGAATAATAATATTATTGTATGCAGACATGTGAAGACATAATGCGAGTATCATGTAGTCACATGATCAGTTTGATTGTTGTTCGCAGTACACCGAAACGGCACCGGGCAAATTGCTCGTTTGAAACGTTAGTGCTGGGTTGTACTTTACTGATTGCATGCATGGACCCACGCATCAGCGCATGCACACATCTCCTTTGTTACTATACTAACTGGCAGAGATGTTTTATAGCTAAGTATCTTGACTATAGCTAGCGTTAACTAATTAGTTATAACTAGCTAATTAATTATATTAGAAATTAGTGAATCTCGATTCGACGAGAAATTTTTTTTCAGGGGTAAGTTGCGAGATTTGCTCTTCCCGAGACATATTTGTATTAGCCTTTTTTCTTTCTCCGGTAAGACATTTGGCCAAACGTGTGAATAAGTTTAATCTAATTAGTTTGATTCAGTTAACGGTCATCTCTTCCCGAAGTAGCTAACTTTGTTTTGGTGATAGAAGCAAGTAAGAGAGACCTTTCCTTCTTTTTTTATTTTTCAATACATGTAAAAGATCTCCATGCATTGCAGAATACGTTTTTGTCTATCTCGAGCTAGGACGCTATATATTTACGTCCCACTCGACCCGCCCATTAACTAACTGGCCTCTGCTTTTTATTTTATTTTTTTGGCTCATTATTTTTGGTATTCTTTTGATAAATAGATATATTAATATGTAGGTGATAGCTACTAAAATTGGCCTCCCAGCTTTTTCCCCTTCCCTCTTCTTCTTCTTGTTCTTTCTTCCTTTGCACATGGCTCAGGTTTCCAACATTCCTTCGCTATGTTTATGCCATTGACTTTGCCTTCACGGCAGCCGAGGAAAGATAGAGAAAATATACTTTCTCGAATCTCTGAGCACCAACATTCGGAAACTGAACTTATTAACGGGATATCTGTTGACGATAAAC
Organism: Groenewaldozyma auringiensis; assembly: GCA_030574195.1. Taxonomy (NCBI): domain Eukaryota; kingdom Fungi; phylum Ascomycota; class Dipodascomycetes; order Dipodascales; family Trichomonascaceae; genus Groenewaldozyma; species Groenewaldozyma auringiensis. The sequence goes on from JAJMEP010000018.1 coordinate 194,515, forward strand.
CTTATGATACCACCACCAACACCACCAGTGGAGATTCTGAGACATTGCACTCGCCTTTTTTGTCAATTAGCTCGTCAATTCAGTCTAATGGAGAAGATGGGTCAAATGAAAATGGGTCACCGAGGATCAAGATTCATACTAGAGATCTAGTGCGAACCTCGTCATCGTCGACATCATCAATATCATCACTATCACCATCAGAGTCACCGTCTACTTCGTTCAAACTCTCAAAATCTAATTATCATTTCTTCGGTGGGTTTTCAAATTCTCGTCAGCAGGGTCCTCCTCCTGCTTTCCCCCTTCCTCCTTCACCTTCGTCCTCTTTCTCCTCATCTACTACATCCGCTTCTTCTTTATCCCCGTCAAGAATCAAACGCACTCCGAGAATCTTCAACAGCAGTGCCAAATCACAGATATCACCATCTGCTTCGTTTGTGTCAACTATTGAGATCACTCCGCAAATGTCCAACGATATAACCAAGCTACAATCTGTTATTGAGTCTCGTAAAATATGTTTGAAACATTTGTGCGATATCCATGCTGGTAAGGCTCCTTGGCTAGGCGTTGAGTACGTGAACACCGAGCAATGGAGAAACTTGTACACTTACGAAACTAACCCGAAGTCATACTTCTCAATAGGGTGTAGTCTTGGAGTAATTGTAACATCAGGACTTAACTCAACAACAACTTCATCAACCGCTCAAGGACTACTAAACTATTTAACCAAAGTTTCTGCAATATTGGAATTTTATGCCCATAATGACAATTTACGACAAACCGCATCTTCCCTTTCTTCTTCCTCATCGTCTTCATCATCTTCTCCTTCCTCGTCTTCTTCATCCCATTTTCCAGCTGTGAAATCATCTGGATCAGCAAGAGGTGCGTTCACGCCAGCACCAATGCCAAAACCAACACCAGCACCAGCACCAGCACCAAGCTCTTTATCAGAATTCCATTTCACCAACAATTATGCTAGTACTATAACCAGCTCGGCCGCAAGCACGAGTAGCAGTAGCAGTGTTAGTGAAATTAGCTCAGTGGAAAGCGACAAGCAAATTATAAAACAGAAACGGTCGTCATGGTTAAGAACAAAGCTACGCCGGTCGTTAGTTCCAGCATCTTCTCTATCATCTTCGCACGAAAGCAATGGCGGCGCCACTATTGATTCAAATGGTGTGACTCCAGCCCGGTCTACCAGAACTTCGCGAGGCAGTTCTCGCGGTGCTATGCCTCGAGCCAGCGCCAGAGGAGCCATGCCAAGACCACAACCAAAACTGCAACCCAAACCACAACCACAACCACAACCACAGTCACAAATAACACCAGCCGTCCCAACTTCAAAAGTAAGGTCTGCAAGGTCACTCAACCCTGTGCCAGCGCACTCTGTCAAGGCTGTTGACAGGAGACCGTCAGTGGGGTCCCTGAGCACATCAATAGGATCGGCAAGCCCGCCAATGTCGCCGCCTTCCTCATCGTCCAACGGCGGTATGCAACAGCTGCAACAACTGCAGCAGCAACAACTGCCATTTTCAGTACTCAGTCCGAGTACTGTTTTGGCGATGAACAAGCGGGTGCAAAAAACGTATCTTCCTAAAACTATCATGAAGGACCAGTTTTCGTTAGCGGTGCTGGCATCGCTGGATATCCCCGCTGAGCGGGAGCTGCCTTACATTCCCGACCCGTACCAGTCGGCGATGACGCTGTTTGAGATCCTGGAGTTCGTGTACAGGGATATCGACGCGCGGATCCACGAGGCGTTTGTGATAGAACCGCAGCGCAGCGTGCATGTCCGCGGCGGAGGCGTTGCGTCGTCAACCGTCGAGCTCAGACAGATCCTTACCAAGCTTGTGCCAATGGTTATCCGGCTCGAAGAGCTGCTGCGCGACCTCATCTACACAAGCGCTTTACGCCAGGTCGACCGCACAGTTGTGCGACGCCAGAACACCGTTACCACATCGCAGCAGTACGTTTCGCGCGCAATGGATAACGTGGGGCTTACCGGTCGCGATCCAATGATCCTAGACAAAATCCTACTGCACAGTATGCAGAATACCGCGTAAAAATTACACCTACCATGTTCTAATTGATGTATCCCCTACATACAATGGTTTATAGGCCCCTCTATGACAGTAATGATAGTAATGATAATAATATATATACCAAATACGCCTGCGTACGAGTTTGGGAGTCTCGGTCGATAGTGATCCTTCGGAGCCCGGATCTCAGATCTGACTTTAATTAGGTCCCAACGTGGGTGCGTGGGTGCGTGGGTGCGTGAGCGCGCATTATATAATGATCCAACCGGCGCTGACCAATTTATGCTAAACCCGGTAGGTACTTGAGATCTCACCCGATATTTGATACCGTGTGAACTGATATATACACACTTATAATTATATGACAGGTGCACGGCCAATGTGACTTCATGGTGAAATGTACATGAACGCACTGGCAACGTCCAGTCAACTAAGCCGCATCGTCAGCGAACAGGGCGAGCGGCGACGGTACGCAGCATCTACCGTTATCACTCTAGTGGGCCGGTACCTAGATTTGAACCAGGCCGATACGATAACTCCAGCGATAATCTTGCTACAGCGGTTCTGCGTGGTCGAGCCCCCGAAACAGACGTTCTCCGAGGACGTGTTCTCACTGCGCGCAGTGTGTCTCGCGTGTATCATGATATGCGCAAAGCTATCCGGGACACCCGTGGAAATCACTAACTTCGTGAGGGTGTCCAACTACGTGTTTGACCGGCTGCCTATGCTTCTCGGCAGCGATAACACTGATGAAAGTGCAGATGGTGGCAGTGGCGATAAGGTGTACCCGCCTGATATGGGCAACCTCGCTGAGGTCGCTCAATCTGTTGTTGAAATGGAAATGGAGGTACTGGCAGGTACGGGGTTCAATTTGAGAATTGTCACCCCGTATAAACTGGCATTATCATACTTGAAATTCTTGGGCGCTGTAAACGAAGATAACGTTACCCAGGTATGGAGAATTGTTTCGGACGGGATCAGGTCGAGCCCCTGGTTGGCAGTAGTACACCAGCCGTCCACTATAGCAATTGCAAGTATATCTGTGCATTTGGGGCAAGTGCCTTCCCGGGTACTGGAATTCATCAGAGTCGATAGCGATGATTACCGAAACTGTATGACGCTTGTCCTGCGCGGACAATACCTGGATAAAATATACCGGTATAGAGATACTGATATTTAGACAATGATTTCTTTATTTATTCACTTTTTTTGATATTTATATGCTTATGTTTTTACTAATGTAGGTTTTTCTTTAGGACGTTTAACCGGTGTTCCATTATAGTTACGGCCTCTTCGAGTTCTTGTTTAGAATACCCTTGTAATTTGGATTTCCTGTCATTGGTGAATAAATTATCTTTGTTGCTGCTGCTGCCGCTGATACCTTTGCCTGAACGGCTGTCTAGCCATGCCCACATATCGTACTCTTCTTCCAGCTTTATCATTGCATCAATCTGTGACGTCTTCGAGTTACTGCTGCCCGCAGACGATTTGCCAGCGAAAAATCCTGCAAGCACTATACATACAATCAACACTGCCGCCGCTAGAACCGGTAACGATACCGAGGGAATGTACTGGAAAATCGCATTACCAGCCTGTTGCGTCGCCTGATCAGGTTTCTGTTCCTTGGCCGCTTGACGTTTGTGCGAGGTCTTACCTCTAGACTTCTTTTTAGGCTTACGTTTGGTGTTTCCGCCGTTGCCGCCACCACTGCCGCCCTTTGCTGACGCTTGTGATTTTTTCAACGCTTCCTCAATTTCATGAACCAGATCTTTGGCGTTGGTTATCTGACCATCGTGCGCACCGCGCTCGATAGTACCTTTGATCCAACTTTTGCCCGACCACTCAATGGAATCCGATATAACTACCCGTGTGGTATTGTTCTCGTCCCAGCACATGGCCACACGGGTTTTAACCACAAACGAGTTACCACTTGGCACGTCAGGAGTGACCGTTGCAGTGGTAACTACAACTTCATTCTCAAAATCCCATTTCTCAATGGTATCTGTACACATGCATTTTGTCTGTTTAGGTCCAACAGGCGCGTTTAACGGCTTGATGTACTCGTATTTCCGTTTCTTTTTATCGCCGTCGTCGCTGAACGATGGCAGTTCTTCCAGCCCGGTGTTTTTCTCAACATCGATCAAAAACCGTTTATAAAAACTTGTATCGGACCCATATAGCAGATTGGCAATTACTCCCAACGGCGCAGGAAAAGTTTTATTCACCAATTCAGTTTCCCCGTCTGCGGGTGTAATGCTAGTGGGCGCATGCGAATCAGGACCAAGGTTCTCTACTGGCCACTTATCGCCGCCGCCTCCACCTCCACCATCATCATTGGCACCGTCACCACTACTGTTGTTACCACCACCACTGCCTCCATTACTGGAGTTCTCGCCGCTTTTAGATTTCCGAGCTGTCTCGCCTAACTCGTCGTCTGAAGATAAATCAACGCTACTAGCCGATGACATGTCTGAACTATCTTCGCCAGCTTGTTCGTCAAAAGTCATATCGAACCGTTCGCTGTTATCCTCGCTATCAGTAGCATCTGAATCACCTTCATCATCTGAAAACTCTGACGACCGTTCATCTGAATCCTCAAGATCGCTAGCGTTTCTTGACCGGCCAGCAGTCGATCCCGAACGATGCGGACTAGCTTGTTTCCATACACTCTCAAGAAAATCAAACGTACTATCACGACTTACAAAGCTTGCAAAAGAGTGTCGTGAATGTAACGTTTGAATCAAGATTCCATTGGGAAACACGCCAGCGGTGTTGCGTTTCTCTAATGCAACGATTTCGCCAAACGATATAACCAAATTGGTGACCCAGCCAAGAATATTTGAGTTGAAACATATATGGCGCTCGGAAACGTACATTCGACCGTGAACGAGGATCTCACGGCTTAGTGCGCAACTGAAATCCTCAAGTAAATGATCATCAGCCATAACCGACCGAAACAACCGATGGAACTCTTGGTTACGTTTTTTATTGGCATATGCAAACCCTACGATTTTTTTCTTATCCTTTCGACGGTTGCCCAACGCCGGTGTAGAGCTTCCGGGTTGGGACCCACTGCCCCCTGCAGGCTTGTTATCCTCATACTCAGACGTGTTAGAATCATTGCCAATGCTCATATCACGATGCGTGCGTACTGAAGATGCCCGGTTAATGCTGGGGACTTGATCATCGTCGTAATCGTAATCCGAAGAATCGTACTCGCCGCCCTTGTACGCCGACGTAGGCCGTGACGAAGTAGTGCTTCTGTAATTCTGATTATTATAGCTTCTCATGCTTCGTCTGTCTTCATCATTGTGACTAGGTGACGCTGATCTTGAAATTCTGCCCGACAATGCCTGTGCTAATGACCTGTTGCCACCAGCAGTGCTAGGCACACCACCACCACCAGCATCAGGTCGTACGCGTTCGTCTTCGCTGAACCCTAGACTTGCTAGCGATAAGTCCCCATTTCCTAGTTTCGACGTCTGTGGACGTAACGGTTCAATTACAACATCGTCCAAAATATGCCTATCGTCTCCATCTGATAAAGATCCTGTTTCGTAATCACCACCTTCATTATCATCACCGTCATCACCATTCGGAGGATGAGACTCGTCAGGTTGGTCATTGGGGCGTATACCCGCCAAAGAACTGGCAGCATTAATCACAGATGAAATGAAATTAGAACCAATTGGCCGTTCCCGTTCCTCGTGAGCAGTATTATCCACCAGCATCGACGTGGGTCTTGACTTTGATCTTGACCTTGTCTTGTGTAGTTCCAGTTTGGGCACATCCAAGTTCAAGTGAGGATGGTGGTGGTGATGAGACCCATTGCTTTGTACAGGTTTGAAGGGGACATTGAGTCCATCATGTTCGCCTCCATTGCGCACTCTTTCAAGGCCTCCCGTAGAGACTGTTCGTGTCATTTGTTGTTCTTCATCAGGAGGAGTTACACTTATAGCTGACGACGAACCGTTCGACGTCGATGTCGACGTCGATGCAGTCGTAGCCGTTCCGCCAGGGATTGCCGGAGGCGCCGTGTAGTTGGACGAACTCGACCTTCTGCTTCTAGTTGTAGTGCTTTTGCTGGTGCTGCGATGCAAATGTAAAGAAGAACTCGAACTGCTTGGTTCGAGAGTTTTCCCGTTATCCCGCTTCAAAGACTTATTGCGCAGCAATGAGGGCAAGTGTAGAGCACTGGTAGCAGCACTGCTACTACCGCTACTTGTCCTCAAACTACCATCCTTAGTAGACGGCGAGTCTGCGTTTGCCGCTGGCTGTTTTTGCTCAGACGACGCTGACGATGACGAAGCATTCGATACCGTCGTTTGTCCCGATACGCTGCGTATCATCTGCGGAGTAGTCGAAGGCATTGGCCAGCCTTTCCAGGAAACACGCTGATGGAACTAGCGGTGAAACAGGCAGTGACTCTGTGCCTGCCTGTGACTAGAAAGATGAATGGCAAAAAAAGTTGACAAAGTCGAGCAACAATGGAGAGAAGAATGGAGAGGGGGGGTGTGACTACCGCTATTGTTATATAGAAGTATAGCTGGACCTATCCCGCCTTTGCTCTACTAAAATCGTAAAACAAGGCCCAGGTGCACCTGGCGATGAGCACTTAGCCACTACTACTATAATCACTCATATAGTGTGTATACTCAATTTATTTTAGAACAATACAACCAGTACAGCGTACTGAGAAGCTCAATTGGTTTTACCAGTGTTTCAATCAGCTACTAGTCGGTTGAATTGTGTGAGTTCTCAAATTGCTGAGTAGTATTAATGCCTATAAAAACTGTGTGGGAAAAGAAAGGGGGGAAAACATACATTAGCTAGTTAAATTTATCTATCTTCAGCCCATTCGTTTTCACGTCTGATCTGTGCCTCTTCCTCGGGAGTGAAATCGTTCTGGATGTTGAACGTCTTGCGGATATCCTCGGGAGACTTGCCCTTGATCATGTTGGCAACGGTCTTGCACCCGACTTCGAGCAAAGGCTTGATATCGAGGTAGTTTGCTGCAAGAATAATTTCAAACAAAAGCTCCTGGTCAACTTGTAAGAACTTCTTGTCCCATTCGTCAATATCTGTAGTTTTCTTCGTTCGGTCGTTCAAGTCGTCAGAGACAAATGACGTATCGTCTTTGTGGTGTTTGCAGTATTCAAGTACTTTGTTCAATACATTCGACGACACCTAGTTTGATGTTAGCTCACCACTTACTTTTTGTTTATCTGATACTGTGCTTCTCTACTCACATTTGGAACTGGAATCTCTGCGTCCGTATCAGGAATATCTAACCGCCTAGTTAGTCCCAAGCTTCAAATTCATTCTTGCGCGCGCGCGAGAGCGCCGGGTAGAACACACGTACCTTCCATCATATGTTTGATAAGTTCACTTTTTTGAGCAACTTTGGGCTCTATTCTTCATGTTAGCGTCCTCCTCATACCATGAAATACAGGTCTCAACGTACCAACCTCGAAAGGAACCCCGTCAAGGGAAATGAGTTTAACCATTGTAGGAACCACAATTGAAAATGAATCTGTACAATAGGTGATTTACTAGTATATATCAACTTATAGTGGTGGCCACTGGAATTTCGATCGATCATTGTGGAACACTATTTAAACGTCTTATAGGGCTTTGCACGTGACTTTTTCCCAACTCTTCAACATGAAATGGTTCTGAATTACATTCAACTGCTATTAATATACACGATTTATAGCTTTTTATATGGAGGGTCGTTCAGTTTTTCAGTTGATCCAGATGCCTTCCGTTTCAATTCTTCAACGTACCCTGTGTCATAGCCTCTGGCTGTTGGTAGAGTAGATTTCGAATTGAACTTGTCCCTGAACGAGATACAATCATCTCTATCGCCGTATACCTGGATAAACTGTTCGTAATCTTTTACAAACGTGTCATTATTGATTGATTTTCGTATACTTTGGAAAAACTTGTCCACTACCTGGATGTTGTGTAGCTGTAGTATCACCCAAGCTGCCATTTCACGGCTGTTTAATAAATGGTGGACATACGCCCTGTTGTACACTTGGCCGGCAAATGCAGTATCTCCAATAGGACTTGAGTCGCTCTGATACTGCTTGTCCCACAGGTTTTGTCCCAGATCTGCTTTTTCCGTTCCCAAAGGAGGGAAATCTAGGTCCAATGCAACACCGCAGTCAGTGAACTTTGTCACGATATCGCCTTGGAAGACGTCTATACCCGAAAACAGCACAGCTTCAAGAATATCGTGCGGGGTTTCCACCCCGCTGGCGTACACTCGCATGAGATAATCCAGCTGTGGGTCGCTTGATATTACTTTGTAATCACGTTCCAGCGATTGTTCGTCGTCGTTGACCTCAGGTTTCTTAGCCTTGTCGCGTTTATTCTCCAGAATTGTCTGCTTGGCAGATAGCCGCCCACCCTTGGCTGTTTCCCAAAACGTTAGTCCCGATATCTTGTCGATGTTTTCTCGAATAAACTCGATATACGCTTTCTGTTTGTGACCAGCTACTCCAGGCACCACTGGAGCAAACACAAGCGCACCATTACTGTTACTCTCCGTGCTGGTGATGAGATTCTTGAGCCATTTTTCCGTTCGGTTGACCATTTTGATTTTACGGTTCTCGCCAGGATGCCCGCCAGGAGAAAGGTTGGGGATATCGACGACGCTGAGCACTGCATCGGGGCCAAACTTTTCAGCAAACTCTTCAAACGCTGCAAGGGGCATGTTGCGCAGCCCCTCGCTTGTCATAACGCTAACCTTGTCGTCGCCGTTCGGACGCGGCGACATGACGGGTGTGGCACGGCGTGCGCCGAGAAATATGGGGAACTGGTCGGGCAGACATAGCAGGTCGCGGGATTTCATACCGTGAGGTGGATCCATGAACGGAACCGACTTGGTTTCAAGTTTCTCAATGAAATCCTCAACGCCCATATACACCCCTGGGATACTGGACTGTATGCGTGCGACATTGTCCGGTGTGAGGTGCGGAACCACGCCCCGCGACGTTGACATCAGAAAAGTAGGAGTGTCAATGGTGTGATGATTTTGGTTGTGGATGTGGTGGTTACTGGTATTGACCCCCTTGAATGCAAACTTTCCTACTCTTGCATGATACTTGGCATTGTCTGATAACTGGGTTATCACTTGAAAAGGTCCCTTGCTTCGGGCCTTCATTTCATCCTCTACCATGATACAAAAAAAATTATACCCGTATATTTACAGATCGTCAAATTTCGATTTGATCTGTGATTTTATACTGTTGTAGCGAACACCTCCAAATAATACCTGATAATACCAAATAATACCTGATGATGAAACCTGTAAATATACCAACTGGAACTGGCGGTAGTATGTGTGAGGTGAGGTTGTGACTCTGTTTGCCTTCTCGACGAAACATGCATATACTAAGCGGATAGTCTTTAAAGTCTATTGTTGTCATGCAGGAACAGACTGTTACCTAAGCCGAACCAACTCCTCGTTCGCGTAGTTCCCCTAGTATGCTTGTTTTTTTACATACAGGTTCATTGTTTCCAGGGGTAAGATGAATATATTATATAAATACTTGGGATATGAGCCAGGTTTCCTATCCAGATCATACCAATAATGAATATTACTATTGATGAGTTTGAATATACACCGTTACCAAACGACCCTGGGTTTGAATCAGATGGGTCTTTGTACACTGGTACCACCGATAGCACTGACACTGACGAAGCGTACACGCCTGAGCAGTCTATTGAACTTGACGAACCGGGAACACCTGAACAGTTTGTTGAACTTGCTCAGTGGTCGCCGGCGATCCCCGTGTGCAATAAACAGAAACGGATCATGCGCAAATGCCACGACCGCCGCGACAAGGTGTCGCTTCTCGATCTTTTTGATCTCATGGGATACTTTTTGCAGGCATGTTATAGCGATTTCCAAGGCTGGGACAAGGTTCCTCCTGACCATTGGCGGGAGTATATTGTCGACCAAGGGCTGGTGAGTCTTGCCATCAACTCCGAGTTATCGTGGCGTATACGACGCGGGATGCCTTCAGATTTCGCTCAAATGAAAGTGGTAGAGCTGGGTATTCGTATGATATAAATATTTATATATATATAAGTAAATAGTGCACATATTACATGTTACACGTTATGATGGTCTTTCAAATGTCTGTCAAAGGTGTTTCGTAGTTAGAGTATACTAACGCGCTGAACCCATCCAGCTGGGGGTGATTTATCATTGTTGAAATGTACTCGTTCGGGTCTATAGGTGACCCAGAGTTGAGAATCTTTGCTTGTTTGGTTGCTAGTGCTAAAACGCTTGCAAGTTTGATAGTTTTCTCTTCTGTTGAGTTGTTAGAATACAGCTGGCCGACTTTGGACATGAACAACGTTATTGACGCGTATACCATTCGTATTATCACGTCTTGTGCTTGTGGCGATTCAATGAAATCAGCAGTTTCGTCTAGCAGTTTCCGTAAAGCCGGTTCAACGTTAGATACATCATCTAGACCCGTGCCTAGCGGAGCTTGTGACAAAACATAAGACTCTAGCTCAGCTGGAGGTAGCAAGTTATTGATGAAACTGCTGGTATTACTGCCAGAATGCTCGTTGTTGTCAATGACGGTGTCATCTGGAGGAGGATGATCGATTCTGAATTGCACATCAGCCAAGAGTTGGGATATTTGTTCGAGAGTGACATCAGCACGAGGGTTTATTTCATCAAAAACACAGCGAACAGAAGTTTCTATCCGTTCAGAAAGTGATTTCCAGCCTTTGTTCAGTAACCACCAACTGAAAGTTAAATACATGCGATTAATCTGTAATTCTTCAGATTCCAACAAATCTGATTCATCTTGTACAGATTCAAAATTAATTTCCTTGGTGTCTTTGGTTAAATGAATAATCCATTGAACGTAGTTTTTCCTTCCGAGAATATTCAATTGTAATCTTGTGAAAAATACTAAAAGTGAACTGGCATATATTAAAGACAAGACCCTTGTCAAACTTTGAAGCTTCAGATTTTTCCATAGTTCCGTCTTAGACTGGCCCGTATTATCAGTATTCGTAGTGGTAGTCGTCACCATTTCTGAAGAAGAAGTAGAATCACTGAGTGTAGTAGTGGCGTTTCTTTTTTTGGATTGGAGCTCTGCGGTTATTGATTCAACCGGATAATTATCATAGATCTTGGTAGTAAGTGTGGGCAAAAGTGCCATAATAGTATAAGTAGCATCCTGCTGGTTTTGTTCAAACCGACGTTTGAGACTATATATTAGCAAATGTCCAGAAATTCATATGAAATCATGTTTGATACATACTTTTCACGAGCAGCTCGTTCAGCAGCTATGCGGTCTTGTAATTCAAAAAACTTGGTTTTGACGTAATCCACAAGAAAATAACCGGACGCAGCTATACCGGTAGCCACTAGGATTTTCCTCCTATGACGATGCACAAAGTCCGTTACCCCCATTTTGACAATGTATGTATTGATAAATCTCCAAAGATGACAGTTAGGGGGGTTTAAAAAAATAAACCTAAGAAATGTTGAATTGACGCGTATCTACATGTAGAATCGAGCTTAATTAACTAAGTGGAGGTCAATTCGGGGATGTCGGTGATTATACCCGTGATTTTTTGAAACTTGATTTTTCTTGAATGAAATATGGACAGTTGGAATGAGCAGTTGGAATTAGATTTATATATATAAAAGAAATAAATATGAGATGTTTGGTGAATTATTTCCGTTTATCTTTTCCTTTCTTCTTTATCTTTTTAGAGACCTTCTTGTAGATAGTTTTTGTTGAATTGATTTTGATTCCTGGAGGACTTTTCAATTTATTAGCCACTGGATGACTTTCAATTTCTTCAGGAGAATCATCACTCTTGTCATTTTTACCATTGGTACTATTATTATCATTTGATTTGGTGATTTTTTTGGCAAGGTTGGATAAAAATGAATCAGCCTTTTGGGAATCAGTAGCATCCTCTGCATTATCTCTAGATATACCCAAATGATGCTTTATAACCCTATCGGCTGCTTCTTTGTTCAACGAAGTAGTAGGACGCGCTGATTCATTATCATTAGGTGCTTGGGCTTTCTTGATTTTGGCCATGTAAACTTTGACTCTTTCAAGCTCTTTCATGATCTCATGATTGCTAGTATCAACCCCTTGAGTTTTCAAATATGCTACATTCGCACGGTTATTAGTTTCAAGTACTCCTTTGGTTTCTAGTTTTAGTGAAATCAACTTACAGAATAGGACTGAAGAAAGAGTGTATGCAAAAAGAGCATACAAACTTGCTCTATCTTTAGGATCCTCATAACTCAGAGCTAAACTTTTCAAATCCTTAGATAACAAAGGCTCTAGCTTAGTATCAAGGTTATCTATACTAACTGATAGATTATCTATCAGTTCCAGGATCTGTGGAACATTCTCCATGGTTGTGTAATACTGATCAACCAAAATGAAAGTTTTTACAGTAGGCTAATAGAAAAAAATATTAGCAGTATACTACTAGTAGTGAAGGGCGGATTTGAGTTTATCCGAGTACATCGATTGATCACGTGCAAATAATTTTGTCTGTTTGGTCTAATTAGATAATCATCATCGCACTATTAGATCCGTGTCATTGGGGTAATCAAAGGGCTAGGGTTATTTTCCCTAGTAGTGGGGTGATCCTAGTGCCTTGGGAATCCCATTATGGAGATGGCTGCTTTACACTACAAGCATCAGCCACTAATTAGCATTAGTTAGTAGTAGCACTTAGCCAAGTAGCTGAGATTCCGGAGTTAATCCATCACTTCTCAGTGAATGCGTGTGTATATAAATATACTAGTTTCTCCGCATTTTTTTGGTTTCCAACTTTTCCCCAGAAACACAATAATAACAAAATAAAAAAAAATCCAAAAAAAAAGCATAGCATAGCTAAATGGATCCTTTCAAGAATCCTGAGCCTTATGTTAGTGATGGTCCAACTAATACCACTACCACTGAACTGAGAAGAACAGAGACTGCGCAAACGTTGCACAGTCTCGGGTTGAGTGAATCTCCGCCATTACCAGATATAAATGCGCCGACATTGTCCAACAGAGACCCAATTTTTCCCGAAGAATACACTATGGAAACCGAGACGGGGCTTGTACCTCTAAGCACGTTGCAACAGGTGAGATCTATGGAACGCTGGGGAGGTAATGGCGATGCCGAGATCGGTGATAATGACGATGACGACGATGATAATAATAACACCAAGTCCAGGCGATCAAATGGACGGAATGTGTTTGATGATCCAGCAGATGATAAGCAGGATAAAAAAAATAAGAAGAAGGTACGGTCATGGTTTAAACGGTTATTCCATTGAAATTATTTATGTAATGTATGATAGAAGAGGGTTCTTTTTCTGTTTGCCCCGGAGGAACTGATTGAGAGATCCCAACAAGCTCTGCGGTGAATACTTGTTATCCGATAAAGATCAGATAGTAAAAGAATCGATTATGTAATCAGTTTGTCAAAATGCACAAAATATCAAATTAACAATACAAACTACTTTTATAAGCATACTATAAGTTATATTTTGAATTCACCAAGGAGATTGTAGAATTATAAGTGCCAATTGACGGAAGTTAATGGAAATAAAATGGTTTCAAAGTGTACTTGATGACATAAGCAGGTACACGATATCGGCACTTCGGCAAATCCACCATCAAACAATGTTAAAGTGATGCTTTGATTTACGTAATACGTATACTAGTAAACATCACTAGTAAGTGACCATTTTGTAAACTCAGCAAACCCTTGATATTTCCTATTACAGGGTTCGCAATAGCCAAAAAGCACTTGGAAAGCATTCTATTCAACTGGTTGCACTATTGCAATTGCGTGTTTGGTATTTGGGAACTTGAGTTTGTTTGTTTTGTTTTTTAGTTCTCTTTCCTTTCTTTCTGTGGATTCATTGTGGATTCATTGAATCAAAGGTTGTCAACTGGTGTCTCTACAGTGTATTTACACTTATTTCTCACTTCTTTCTACTTGTTTTTTTTCTTTGAGACAATTCTACTTTTGAAAAACTGAAAATTGAGTATTTCATTTGTTGATACATCTTGTCCTTTGGTGACAACATCTAAAAAGCCATACATACAACACACATTATTAATAGTGTGTTAATCTTTAAATTTCTACCTATTCGTCTGTCTAATATTACTGGTTTTTATATTTAGATGAACCACTACTAAGAACAGATAACCATAAAGTATCTGGTTCACCAACTGACAGGAATTCATTGGAGTTTGTCGTCGTCGTCGTCGTCGTCGTTGTTGTTGTTGTATTTTGTTCTCGCTTTGAGAAGAGAGAGTGTGTTAATCTCAGCCGCACTTGCAGGTTATCTTTTAGCCGTTGAATCAAGAAAAATAAAAAATAAAAAAAAAAAATAAAATAAAATAAAAAAAAAAGGTTTGGTCGATCTTTTCTTTCTTCTTTCAAGTTCAACACACTAAGCTGGTAAGGTGTGTGTGTGTTACTTTACTGCGACTCCACCGCCAACGCGTTTTTCAATCTTTTTTTGACTTGTCGGTTGGGTATTTCAAGTGCACTCTGAGTGTTGGTTACAGATTGTTATCTAACATTCAACCAATCAAGCAAAGTAACCAAATTTTCCGCTTTTCCACTTTTGCTTTTTAAAGTTGGTCACTTTTGTGCTTGTGGATAAATTTTGCTGCTGCCTGTGGCTAAGTTTAGTGCGTGTGTTTGTGTGTGTGTGTGTTATTTGTGTGTCATCCCCGGAGGCTTCGGAGAATTAGCAACGCCGTCTCTGCAGGTGCAAACAGGTGCTTCTGCACACATCCACATTTGATTGACATTACCACTACTACTAGTACTACTACTTGGACCTTGTGTTCTTTTCATTTGCTTTTACGAGAAAAGAACCAACAACGACAGTACTCACCCGCTCTTATTTTTATTTTATTTTGTTTCTTTTTAATCAACTTATCGATATCTCCGAGCACAATTTTGTTTGGTACCGATAGTCAACTAGTTGATATTTCATTACTTTATTCGATTAATCGATCAAAGTATTCATCCTATTATTACCTTTACTACTACTTGGTACTACTGGTGCTACTGCTCCTTTTTGCTTTAAAGAACACAGTACAAAATTGCACGTACTGGTGCAATACAGTAGTGTACTTTGAGACTGTGAAGATTACTTTCTGATACTATCATTGGTATAGTATTACACTGCTTTTAGTGGTGATAATTTTTTTGTTTTACCAACTGGATCGTTCTGTTAATCTACGACGCAATTCTCACTCTTCGCTCCCTTTTGAACCCCCCCTATTTTTTTTTCACTTTCCTTTTTATTATTAACCGACGAAAGCATACTTCTATTGTTGAACCAATCACAATAGTTTTTTTCTTTGTTGGTAGTATTACAATCACTGGTTTTTTCTGCCTTTAGAAAAGAAATCTCGTACCCTTTTGGCCCTGCAGATTTTTTTTAAACTATAACTTGGAACTACCGCTGCCAGTTTTACTACTGCAAGATTAGATCAAAAGTAATCAACGCTGGTTTACAAAAACCTACTATTTATTATTATTACTCATTCATCTTATGAACGGCTTCTCCAGCAGTGACCATAAACGGTCACAAAATGCTGATGCCGTATCTACCACGGCTGAACCATCATCATCGTCATCATCATCATCATCATCATCGGCTCCCCTGGTCGTACCAACACTGACTGTTTCTGACCAGGCCGAATCTCACACCAACCGTGGCCATGATCCCGATCATGCAAGTGCTGATGATTACGTCGATGATAACAACAGTAATAATAATAATATTAATATTAACCATAATAAGACTACTACTACTGGTAATGGTGGGGCTGATCTTCATAACGACCACCACGACCACGGCCACAACCACCAGCATTTTCTCCACGATAATGATAACACTGCCAACAACGCTGGTATTACAGTTGACCACGACAACCAGTTAAATACTTCAGCAGCAGCACCGGATGCTAATATGACGAACAACGAGGGTGCTCCGGCGTCCTTGTCGTCGTCTTCGTCTTCATTTTTGTCATCGTCAAGGTTACGGGCATCAAGACAAGCGGTGCCGGAATCTAGTGAAATCTCTGATGAAGAAGAGGATGAACAAGATGATGGGTCGGGAGAATATTCGTTCCCTCAACAATCATCCAAAAAACGTCAAAGAAGTGGCAGTCACAGTAGTGTCAGCCACAGCAGCAGTGGTAACGTGTCGGGTCAAGTCAGTCCGCATTTAACGAGATCTGCTAGTAAGAAGCAGAAACAGCAACAACTTCAAGAACTGCAGCAGGGTTCCGATATACCTAGACGCAAACTTAATAACAATGAAGATGATGAAGATGATGAAGATGATGAAGATGATGAAGAGCAAGTTGATACTGCTGCTAATGATGATGATGATGATGCGGAATACGAGGAAGAGTACAAGTCTGAAAGCTCTATAACTGATACAAGAGAAGAGCAGCTTAAACTTGCTAAAGAGTATAAGGATCTTGCTAGTAAGCTTGCACAAGCAGGTAATGAACGAATAACCAAAATCCTCGGATCAATGAAACGAAGTAAAAAAGTTCATGCGGCGTTCAGTAGAGTTACTGATCGTCATGATAAGATTTATGAACAACGGAAACAACGTGAACAACGAATGTACGATAAACAAACATCAATGATACACCAAGTGTCAATAGGTGAGGTACGAAATGTATGGTTACAATTTATGAAAAACAAGACGGATTTGAAAGAAGCATCTATCAGAGCAATCTCTGCAGAAATATTTCAGCTCGAACGCGAATATGAACGGTCATTGACTATCGATTACCATCCTGATCCCTCTTTGGTAAGTGCGCGTAACTTGAGATACTCAAAACGGTTGGCAAGTAAACCTAAAGTTACGACCCTTAACGATAACGAAATTGATTTGGACTTGGAACGGATCCGTGATAAAATCAAAATCCCCGTTAACGAAGATGATGACATCAATGGGAAATATACAAGTGCAGGGTTTTCTCATGAGAAAAAATGGTTGCAAGGACAAATAGATCAACTCGATGGTGACATTGCTGCTGGCAATAGAAGATCATCCAAATCAAAACCAAAATCAAACGATCAAATCCAGCAAAATCATCAAGTGCAAAACCAACAGAACCAACAAAAGGAGGATTTGAGTGCTAAGCAAAAACGCGAATATGAAGAGCGACAGATATTAATGCAAAGATTGGAGTTGCAGCAACAACGTGATGATGAGGAACGAAAGTTCCGTAAATTGCAACAGCAACAACAGCAATTGGAAGATCCAAACATTCAAGCTAGAATACAAGCTCTTGTTCCTGATCCTTCAAACACCCCGCAGTATTCTCCTGCAGTGTCGGTTGATCAGATTCAGCATCAGCAAGTCCAAGCTCAACAACCCCCACAGCAACCCCAACCTCAGCAACCTCCGCAAATTCTTCAAATCCCTCAAATTCCTCAACCCCCTCCACAACAACAACAACCGCAACAGCAACCGCAACAGCAACCACTTCAACAACCACAGCCGTTGCAGTCTTTACAGCCTCCGCAACAGCAAATGCCACATCCACCGCCTCCACCACCCCCACAATTTGCATATCCATACTACTCATCACAAGATCAAAGACACTTACCCACGTCTTTGCCGCCGTTGCCAGCTACCACTACTACGGTCCAGCTAGGACCGCAGTTTGGAGTGTTCAACGGCAGACAGCAGTTGCCCCTACCGCCGCCGCCTCCGCAGTCCATGCCCAACCAGCAGTCGTTTGGGTTTTACAACCATGCGCAACCACCGCCTCCGCCGCCGCAAATACAGCACCCAAAGCCGCAGTCCCAGCAGTCGTCGTATATATACCAGTATTACGGTCAGCAGGGGCAGCAGCCACCGCCACAACAGCAACAGCAGCAGCCTGTGCAGAACCAGCCGTTGCAGCAGGGTATACGGTTACCGCCGCCTAATTTTGGCAACTATGGGTCGTCCTATGGTACTCTCCAGCAGCAGCAACAGCAGCAGCATCCGCACCAGTCGCCGCAGTCGCCGCCCTCCCAAGTGCATTAAAAGTAACGATTATTAATAATAACAATAATAATAAATTATACAAAAAAATAAATAATTAATGACTAGTCAATGAAGGGAAATAAATATTAGCATGGCATTTAAAGAGCCTGGACGAGTATAGCCATAGCAGAACTATCCGTACCCTTGATAGTTTTGATATGTTCTCTGAGGTTCTTGAACCGCACCGATAGTTCGTCCGACAACACTACAGGTGTGGTACCAGTATCCGTACCGGCTATATCGGTGCACTCGAGCAGCACGCCGTCGAGCGTGGCGCCTAGCGGACACTGGGCGTGGATCTTTGTCACCAGGTCCGTGTGCAGCGCTACGAGCGTGCCGAACGTTGACGGGGCGCGCGCCGACGACGACGCTGTGCGAATGGTCTCCAGCTGGGTCTTGAAGTTTGCCAACGGCGCCTGGATAACCGATACATGGATAAACGTGACCAACACGTTCAATTTCACAATGGCACTAAAAACTAGTTTAGTCTTGTTCGGTGACTTGGCCAGCTTGCTCTGCACGTGCGCCAGTCGCAGCAACGTGGTGAATATATCTTGGTACTTCGCAAGGTTGCCGCTGCCCAAAAGAGTGTCGCTGAGTATCTGCGGCGCGTCAATGTCGACTAACGGCGCAATAGTAGATATCTTGTCAGTCGCAGAGGGGTCGGATAATGTGGCAGCTGCGGCGCTCGTCGTAGTCGTGGTAGTGAACTTGAACGGAGCGTCGGTATCTGCTAGCAGGTCGTTAGCTGTATGCACAGTCAGTGCGTTCTTGTCGTCCAGCTGGAATACCCCGTTAAGCACTTCCGGCATGTACACGCCGTCCAGCATAAAATAAGTGTCAAATAACCGCTTAAACGCTGATACAAGGTCAAACTGCGTGTCAATGTACTGGGTAAGTAGTCGATTATTGTGGTCAAGGATCTTGGCAAAGTACGCAAAGACCCTAACATCTATACGGTCACGGTCGCGGTCGTGGTTGATATCCAAGTAAGTGGATTCTTCAGCTGTGGTAGTGGCGGTGGTATCGTAAGCTGCCGGATAGTCGCCTAGTGATGCCAATAGGTGTAGACATTTCCCAGATTCAAGCACAATCTTGCTGAACGGTTGGAACATTTTCGGTACCAAGCTGGGTTCTTTAAGTACAAATCTGCTGTTCCAGATATCCTTATCGCCGGTATCACGGATGAAAAACTCTTTGCTGTGCGATGTCGGGTACACGCCCTGGGTAACCCATCTGACGACTATATCCATATAATCTCTGAATACGTCGTTGTAAAACTTCATAACGGTTTCGGAGGGCCGCTTCTGGTTGATATGCTCGTATAACACATCAAGTATCGTAACGTGCAGCGAGGTATCATCTCCTCTGCAGGTACCAAAAATCTTGGCTAAAAGCGGTACAAGCGGTTTATAAGGTGCAACAATTGTTTGCGTCTCATGTAAAAGGTTCATTAGCGATATTCTGAAATCACCGCCAGTAGGGTCACTTCCTCCTCCTCCCACCAATTTAACATGGTTGAGCAGCTTATCCTCGAGAACCAAAAACTTGTTTTCCATTGACCTAACAAAACTGTCTAGTATACCCAGAACTGCAGGGTAATCGTCAGTTTCACGCGTATTGGTGTATTTGCGTAACAAAGATACGGTACCAATCACATCAGCGAAATGTTCAAGAATAGTCACTAACTGGCTCTTCGAGTGCTGGCCAACCGACAGGTTCTGTAATGCACGCGTATTCAGTTTAACCGTATTCTTAGCTTCTTTGAAAATGTAACCCTTGATGCCCATCAACGCTAACAGTATCTCGCGGCTTATGTCCGCCTCAGTCATTGTTATACTGTCGTTGTTCCAGAACTGGGCACGTTCAAGGTCACCAATTATACCAGCAACCTCGTCCTCGTCTAACGGTACCATGTTCGGTTTAGGCGGTTCCACTTTAGGCATTGAACTTTCTTCAACGTCCCTTCGGTCGATCTCAGTCCATTCTTCCTCCTCTTCCTCTTCTTCGTCTTCGTCGTTGCTGGTACCGTTCTGAGGCTGATCCCAGTGGTCGCCAGTCAGTGGGTCTTCTGCTATAATCTTTTCCCAGGTGAGTTCCTCGTTGCCATCGCTCAAACCAGGTTTAAGGAAACTGGGTATAGGCCTGGACTCCGGATCACTGCTCAGTAACTCTAGCAACCGGAGACACTTGATAGTGGTATAGTCAGACCGGTAGTCGTAGTTCTTGTTGTTAAATATAGGCATAACGCGCTGCTCCAGAGCTTGTGAAAGGTCTACCCGTCCAATAACATAAAAACTATCAGTGAGCTCTTCGTAAGTTTCCAAAAGCACATCCTTGTCTACTGATATATGGTCTTTTTTCAGTTTCCTAATAACCCATTCCGGAAGCGTACCCTGAAACATTAGCAACATTTTTCATTACCTGATAAATACACATGAACTTACAGAACTGTCTTGGCCAAGCGCGCCCACAAGCTTCGTGAGAAGGTCGCGACGTTGTGCTGAAACACTTGTCATGGTCGTTGCAAGCAGTGCAGTACAAGGTTGGGAGCCCGCAAACAGGCTCAGATCTGATCTACTATCGGACTACAGATAGACAAGCAAATACCGGTGCCAAAACAAGGCCAACCCAGCCACCTAATTTCCATGTCAATTCAACCCACTAAAGAAATGAATATCACATTATTGCAAATAGACTAACAACCGCCAACCAGTTCACAACGTTGTGTGCTCGTTTGCGGTCTTAATTACAGGCAAAAAAAGAAGATGACTAAGCATACACATACTAATCTACCACATATTACGTAACAAGCTTAATTTGATTCACGTACTTATCGACAGGTACCGCACTGGTACCGACTACGATTCACTGTACACAAACATTACAATGGATGAAGACGCTGTGGCACAGTTTTGTGCCATTACGGCGGCCGACGCTGAGCTTGCCGGCCAGTACCTGAACATCTCCGACGGCGACCTTGAGCAGGCTATCGCTTTGTTTTTTGAGTCTGGTGGTGCTTCTATCGAGAGCCAGCAGCGCGCTGTCGATACCAGTAGAGCAGCAACTGGACAACGACGACCACGCCGGTCGGCCAGCCACGACGACGACGACGACGACAATGATCTTGGTGATGACGACTACGATGACGATATTGAGTACGTTGACGAGCATGATGACACTGGCCTGGCCGAACGACTGCAACAGGAAGAGTATCAGCGCGGCGGTGGTGCTGGTGGGAATGGTGATGGGGTAAGGGAACGTATCCAGCCTGTTACTGAACGACTCGTTGAGCCTTCGTTCTATCCTTCATCTCTCATGAGCAACCGGGGTGTTTCTTCAATGTCTTCGTCGCGGATCAGCCACAGTATTCCCGTGGGAATCTTTAACCAGCAGGCCGTAGGCGGTAGTGGCGACGACGGGGACGAGTTTGACGACGACGACGATGACGAAGATGCGGCGCTGCGACGTGCTACAGGTAGCGCTAGCTTGACCGCGCACCAGTCACGGCTGGCGAGACTGTTTCGGCCACCGTTTGATATTATGCATAACGTTGATCTGGATACCGCTAAGCGGGAGGCGTCTGCGGGAAAGAAGTGGATCATGGTCAATATCCAGGACCCGAAGGAGTTTGTGTGCCAACAATTGAACCGAGATCTGTGGTCAAATAAAGTGGTAAAGGATACGATAAAAGAGCATTTCTATTTTGTTCAATACGGTAGTGACTTGCCCTCCGGTATGGAGTATTCGCAGTATTACCCCTTCACAAGGTACCCGCATATCTCTATTTTAGATCCTCGAACAGGTGAACAGTTAAAAGTGTGGAGTGAACCTCCCACAGTTGCAGGGTTTGTTGAACAAATTCACGATTTTTTGTCAAGGTTCAGCCTGGATCCGTCTCACAAAAACCCCATCGGCAAAGTCACAAAGGTAAAGAAGACTGTCGACCAGATGACCGAGGAGGAGCAGATCCAAGCTGCACTAAAACAATCGCTGGGAGGTGACATTGATGATGATTCTGATGCTGACGAAGAAGAAGACTTTGTTTCGATTCCTGATGAAGATGACGACGACGACGACGATGATGATATATACATGGGAGATGATAATGGTGACGCCGACGACGATGATGATATATCAATAGTTGAAGTCAATACCAATCTTTCAAAAAAGCCACAACCGAAAGCGGAACCCTCTACTGGAGAAGAAGAGGAAGATCAAGAACCGTTGACTGAAGAAGATATTTTTGCATCAATTTTGCCGGAACAGTTTGATGAACCACAGCCGGATCCAGCTACAACGACTAGAATCCAGATCAAGTTATCTGATGGAACGAGGCTGGTACGACGGTTTAATCTTGACGATAACGTATCAAGGATATACTCGTTTATCAAGGCCAACATTGAACAAGTATCCGAACACTATTTCCATCTAATTGCAGCTGGCACCAATCAAAACTTGCTATCCAGCTTGGATAAAACTATACAAGAGGCTGGGTTGAAAAACAGTGTTGTTCTTGTTGAACTACTAGATTAATTTTTAGAATGATATGATATATAAATATAAATATTAATGCATATTGTTGAAAATGCTATTTTGCACCTGTTGATTGAGCCACATTTCCGCCAACCCTCGACGGACGCATCATTTTCAGCTGACGTTTCTTCAGTCTGCTCCGCTGTTTGATATCCTCGCTTTTTTTTCGCGCGCGCTGCACCTCCTTGTGCTTTGATCTCGACTGTCTCATCTTGTGCAGGTAATCTCTTACCCACGAGTACATGAGCAGTATAGTCATTATAACGCTGAACGGAATAGCAATCCCCCAGTAGAACCCTTCTCCGTGGTGCAGTGAGTCAAAGCTCGTGAAGTTCATGCCAAAGTACCCCGTGAGAAACGAAAGCGGCAAAAACACCACAGTGACCAGCGACAGCAGCCGAACAGAGTCACTGGACTGAATGGAAATGGTGTTGAAGATCAGGTCTATCATGGCTTTGGCGTTGTTCCGCATAACGTCGAAATCCTGGGTATAAGTTATGGTGTGGTCAGCCACGTCTGCAAGGTACACGGACGCAAACTCGCTAACGCGGCCTTGCTTGCTGGCAGAGCCCTTGCCGCTGCCGTTCTTGCCGAACATGTTCACGTTCATGTAGTGCGCGTTAGATTCGACTATTATATCCGGCGGGTGCTGTCCCATACGCGTGTGCGGCTCCTCGCTGTTGTAGTGCTTGGTTTTTCTGGAGGCAAGTTTCTCGCCGCCGCCTTCGTCGTCTTCGCCGAGCTCGTCCACTACCCCGCCGCCAGTAGTGCCAGTACCCCGTTCTCGCTCGGACTTCGACGCGTGATCTCGCAGCGAGTTGATCATAGACGTTATCGGCACGACAGTGTTGCGTATCATTGTGAGTTCGGCGTTAATGGCATGCAGGTCCCGCGTGTGCGACATGGACGGGTTCAAGATAGCGTCCAGCTCCAGCTCGTCAAGCTTAGACCGGTACGCGGAAATTATGGGATGGATCAGCTCGACGCAACTGTCAATTATCGCGTGCAAAAGTATAGACGGGTCGGATGATTCTCGCAGTAGTGTGGATTCAGTGCTAAGACGCGCAAGAATAGGGCGCTCAACATCAGCTCCAGACTGCTCAAAAAACGTAATAACAGTGTTCTCGCCAGCGAGAAATAGAGAAACCTGTTCCACGCCTACCATGCGGTGCTTCGACGCTAGTGGTCTTCGCGAATCTAAAAATGCCGCCCGTGAAGCCGATACTGTCGGATTATTCCATTGGTACATTGATTTCATTTTCTTAGCCGCTATTCGTTCTCTCAAACTTTTGGTTGTGTGGGATATACCGGTTTCTTGTGCACCACCAGAGGAAGCCGCTGCTTCTGTTGTGCCTGAACCTTCGCCTCCGGGAGAAGTTGGCCCATTTTCCTCTGAAGTAGTCTCTCTTGTAAAACTGTACTTAAAATTCCGTGGACTAATGTCACCGCCAGACATTGTCGGCGTTGTGTATTCTGGTGAACCCGTAGACCCAGCTTCAGAACTTTGTCTTTCGCCACTTCCTGCCATACTTTCACGCATAATCTGTTGATTTGTCTGGTATATATCCCTCGCACTGTAGCTCTGGCTTCGCGACATACTTCTACTGCTGGTTCTGATGCTGCTGGGTTTGTCCCTGCTGCCTGTACCACACAGCCATGATGACAGCTGCGAGTACCGAGCAATTGCGCCCGATGTCGGCTTGTAAGGTACAAGCTTTTGCAATGGGAAACAGCAAAACGTGTGATACGGATACTTGTCAACTTTGGTTCGCTGCGGTATATCAATCATATCCTCAACAGCCAGCCGGTGCAGCCCGTAATAGCTCACTATAGGCTCAATGGCCTGCCACGACATTCCGTTTACGTTGATCCAGCGCACTTTGGACCACTTGGGTCGCGACTGCAGGTGGTGCTCAAACTCGCGGTTGGCGTTCATAATCTGTCGGAACCTGTTTGTAGTGGTATCAAACGCACACAGGTCGCCCACGCAGTACTCCTGGATAGGAAGCACCTCGGTGTGGACGACTCGGTAGCGCGACGCGCAGTAATCGACTATCGTGACCGCAGATCCAATAGACTTTATCAGCACGTCAGTGGTGGTAACGTCTATGCCAGGGTCCCATCTCGACCGCCGCTGCGCGCTGCGCACGTCCCCAGCAGAGCTGTACCGCCGCGTACGCTTCGTAGGCGTCAGCATGTTACCGCCTTCTTCGCTGTCGCCCTGGGCCAAATTCAAATTATCTTCATCCTCTTCTACCGTGCCAGGGATATTCGACTGTGCACGGCGCCGGTTGTACGCAATGGCGGGTCCCATTGGCCGCACAGTGTTTGCCAGCTTGGGGTCTATTGAGAGCCCGTGGGCGGGCTTGGATGGTGAACTATCAGTGCTCGCGTATTTTTCCGAATCAGGGGATAGCTCAACCGCTGTAGTGGTCCCGCTACTGTACGACGCAGAAACTTCCGTTGCGTGTTGTATAATTGATTGACGTTGTTTCGGCTGGGCTTCAATATCGTCTTCGTCAGACTTGTAATCGCCAAATGGACGTCCAAGCGACATTGATAGCTTTCGAAGAAACGTGCCTACACTTTTACGGCCGCCTCCACCGGTACCGGGTTCTCTGTTAACGTTACCTTCATTGTGGTGATGATGATGATGATGATGATGATGATGATGAGGAGGAGGATTGCGACGGCGGTGTTGGTGTTTGATTTTGTGCGTGGCATCTAACGGATCTATCTCTTCAGTAGTGTCGTCATTCTCATCACCATTGTCGCTGTCGTCGCTGTCACTACCGCTGTCTTCACTGCTGTTATTGGGGATATCCTCGTCGGTATCTATACCATCGTAGTCTCCGTGGTCGCTCGACGAGTAGCTAAGGTAGTTGTCCTCAAAGTCAAGCACTGCCAGCTCGTCCGGCGGGCTAGGAAAATTCGGGTCAGCTGAATCAAATATCTCCGTAGGTGCCATGGCCACCGCAGTATTGAGTATAGGGTATTTTCAAATGGGTCATTTTGTAAATGGGTTTTGTCACTAATAATGAATGAATATTATGGGGTAAAATTCTTTTATTAAACGGTCAAACTCAAATTTTACTCCATCCCGAAATATCAACGATAAACCTTGTTTTTTGGTTTATTATACTCTTGTTTCAGCATTCCTAGTGATCAGGTTCATTTGTCGAAAACTTCATAATGTGGGCTTGGAGGGGTATTCGTATATAAATTATAGCTCTCTACATTGAACAGCTATTTCCTTGGCGATGCAGCTTGGACGGTAGAGTTTGAGGTAATACAAGCTTGACGGAAACGACACTTCTTTCAAAAACAGAATATTAAACGCTTGCCGCTTGGTGATATGCCTTACCCAGTTCTTGGGGTCAGTGGCTTTGAATGCTTCATTGTTAGATTTACTAGCCATGGTTATCAGACCCTTGAGCATGCGTTCCTGTGCCGGCGTGCACGGTGGGCTCTTATCTGCAAACTTGGATATGAACGACTGCATGGCGGTAGATTGGGCGTATTCAGCGGCGAACTCGTCTGTCTCTATTTTGTTGCCCGAGAATAACACGCTGTCAAGCACATACGCCTTATTTGACGGTGACGAGTATCCGTACATTGGACGATACGTTTGGGACCTTTTGTACAGTCGCACCGTCCACTGGTCATAGTTAGCCTGTTGTTTCATCGCTACCCGGTTATGACTGTCGGCGCCAAACCGTTTAGACAGTTCAATGTACCGGTCGTACCCCAGAGACAGCACATGAGTAGTTTTATTCAGCGATAACCAGTTGAAGAAGAAATTAGCCCCCGAGGGAGAGTTTGAACTGATTTTTTTCTGAAACTGGTCTTCAATGACTTTATGGTAGTCGAGGTTTTTCAAAACATCCTCTTTAGTAGATAACCCTATTTTGATTTCGGAATTTGTAGTATCAGTTGATAGCGTATTATGGTCGTAGGATAAAATTTCAGTCAAATCGTTGATCAAAAGCAACCTTTTGTCGCGTTCTCTATCCATGAACTTGGTTTCTTTGCGTTCATCTTCAATTTTCGACAGGGCGTCCTGCTCGGCGTGGGTATCAACAATGAGCTGGCTCAACGAATGCGCGTTTTTGATGCTTGGTGATAACCCTGCTAGTGTAGGTACGGTTATGAGTTTATCATCTTTGGCCTCGCCAACCATATCAAGGATATGGCAATGTGACTTGTTATGAAATAATCTCAACCCTCTGCCAATCATCTGCGTATACAAAGTTTGTGACCGTGTTGGACGGTTGATTACAATCATATCGATATTAGGTATATCAGTTCCCTCGGTGAATATCGTACAATTGATCATTACCGGGAACCGTCTTTTCTTAAAATCGTCGACCAGTTTGGTACGTAGCTTGGGAGCGGTTTCGCTGGTAACCACGTGTGCGTCTATCCCGTGGTCGCGAAACACTTTGGATATAGCTGCGCAGTGGCGTATATCAACGCAGAATATCAAAGTCGACCGGTACTTTGTGCCGTTTCTGGTCTCGTGGGCCCATGACCGGTACACGAGTTCGTTTAAAAACGGTTTGTTCATTGTATCAGCTAACGACGAAATATCATAATCGCCGTTTGCGATCTTGGTACCCTTCAAGTCAAGTTTCGTCGATACTGACGTGATCCGTATATCGCAAAGATGGCCCTCTTTGACCATCTCTACCAGTCCCTTGGAATATGCAATTTTGTCAACAGCGGCCTTCAATGCTAGTCCATCGGCCCGCGATAACGTAGCACTAAACCCTGCGACGGCGACTTTGGATGACTTATCAAGACACCCAAAATGCTCCAAGATAGATAAATAAGTTTTAGCAGCAGCATGGTGAAACTCGTCAATAATAATCAGCTTGAAATCGCTAGGATTGAATTTGTCAATTCTTGATGAGTTCGTTTTGCCTAGCGTGGGCACGCTGGCCACAATGATATCAGCCTCGTCAACGTCGGCATGGTGTTTCCCCATTTCGATATGTACAGTTTTGTCAGGGTTGATTGACGATATTTTTTCGTATGCCTGTGAGATCAATTCACGACGATGCGCAAGAACCAGAGTCTTAGATCCCTGGTCAGGCAACGGACGTACTTTATCTATCAAATGCGCAAAGACCACGGTTTTACCACCGCCTGTGGGTAAATTCACCGCTACGCGTCTGATCCCTGACTCAAACGACTTCAAACACGCGTCAATACATTCGTCTTGGTAATCTCGTAGCAAAAAAATCGGTTTCTCGAGCTCAAGTCGTGCTGCAGATTCCTGCGACAGCTGCTGCTCCTGCTCTTTCTTCGCGACAAGAGGCTGTATCGGTGGCAGCTTCTCGCTCGTTTGTATCCCTACCTGTCCCACGTTACGCAACGCTCGGCAGCTCGTGAACCGTCTTACACCAACCAAAGACCCCCAGGCCCTCCACGCCATCATTGGGATGTTGTATGTCTATAGCTAAAGAGGTACACCGGTTTATGGTTGTAGGGTTGGTATTTAAAGATCGATCGACACGATATTTCACCCAAATTGGGTTGGTACCACAGTTTCTCATCTCTCACATTACTCAGCATAATTTTGCAATGCGGATACAACTGGGTTTGCTGGTATGGCTAGTGTCCTTTTGTGCTGTTTTGGCGCAGATAGCTGAGAGCGGAGACCATGATGCAGCTGCTGAGCAGGTGGAGCAGTTTTTCAACCAGAATCAAGGCCCTGGTGGCGAAGGAGTAGTGGCAGGAGGAGAAAAAGAAGAAGAGGAACAGTATACACGAACATCAAGGCACACGAACAACTGGGCAGTTTTAGTATCCACGTCGCGCTTTTGGTTCAATTACAGACACATGGCGAATGTGTTGAGCATGTACCGCACGGTCAAGCGGCTGGGTATTCCTGATTCACAGATCATTCTCATGTTGAGTGATGACGTATCGTGTAATGCCCGCAACGCGTTCCCGGGGACAGTCTACAACAACGCCGATAGAGGGTTGGATCTCTACGGGGAGAACATTGAAGTCGATTACCGCGGGTACGAGGTGACTGTGGAGAACTTCATACGGTTACTTACCGACAGATGGGATGCTGACACTCCCCGGTCGAAACGACTACTGACCGACGATAGGTCGAATATATTTATTTACATGACGGGCCACGGCGGCAACGAGTTCTTGAAGTTCCAGGACGCGGAGGAGATTGGAGCGTTTGACATTGCGGACGCGTTCCAGCAAATGTGGGAGAAAAAACGGTACAATGAGATTTTTTTCATGATTGATACCTGTCAGGCGAATACAATGTACTCTAGGTTCTACTCGCCGAACATTTTGTCTGTTGGATCGTCCAAATACAAGGAAAACTCCTTTTCGCATCATGCTGATGACGATATAGGGGTTGCTGTTATTGACAGGTTTACTTATTACAATTTGGTTTTCCTGGAATCCATTGACAAGAATTCCAAAAAAACCGTTCAAGATTTGTTTGATTCTTACGATCCAACTGAAATCCATTCTCATCCGGGAATAAGATCAGACCTGAAAAGACCACTAGATAAAGTACTACTAACTGATTTCTTTGGTAATATTCAAGACGTTCAAGTGGATAACGTTGAAAAGAACATTCTAACATCAATTCCATCTAAGCAAACGTCTGCACAAGAACAACAACAACAACCGGTGGTGTCTAAGCCGATTGCCGGCAACAATCATAGTAGCAGTGGTACTACCAACCCTATACTATTTGATGAAAAAATCGTCGAAAGCCTTCAATCCAAAGTTGAGCCCAAACGATACAGAAGTGCGGCTACGGTTGTTCTAGTCGGGCTACTTTTTGGAGCAGCTTCAGTCCTGCAAAAGTACCAGAAACCCTCGCCATAGAACTCTTCCACTAAACTTGCATGTAGCTTTTATTTATAAGCATAGTCACCCCATTGTTCATTATATCTACATACAATTTCTAATGGATCATTCCAAGTGGAATATGTTGTATACATTTATACATGTTGTTTAATAATGAAGTAACCGACTAAGTGACAGTACTTACGGTAATCAATGACCAAGCTCGTTTGGCTGATGGTGGTGGTGACTGAAATAATTCTGGCTGGCCAAATCGGGTATCGGGTCCGGTCGGACGACAGCTGTCCGGTGTGCGAAACGAGGTTAGCAAACTTGGCCCGGGTTTTGGGCCCAAAAATGCGTGCACGTTCTGACTTTGGGTGCGCTATTATGTGGGGAGAGGGGGCGTATTGTTCCGGTACCGTTTTTCGGCGGACGGCAGTGGTGCGATGGAGCGGCCGGGGGGGGGAACACTTTATAAACCTTAACGGAATTCCCTCCCCTTCTTTTTAAGGTTTGGGAGGAGAAGAAGAAGAACAAGCTCGCTATTACCGAACAACCAGCAGCATCAGCATCAGCATCAGCGTGCAGCGTACTAATTTAACATCACCGCTAAACACTACTAATAAGAAGAAGAAGAACACACCACCATCTTTTTTTAGTTGGTTCCCTTTTTCTCCCTGTTTAACCAAATTTTTTCTCTACAGCTACTTTTTTTCTTAGTACTGTAGCATTTACTTGCTGGTTATCTTGCTACTACTTCCCTTGCTACTTTTGTCTTTATTCAAATTGAGCTCAATTGTTTCATTTTGACATTGACTATTATTATTATTAACTACTGTTACTACTGTTAAAAATGTCTCAGTCCACTTTTGCTCAGGCATCCGATCTTCCCGCTTGGAAGACTCTTCAAGGATTGTACGATTCTGAGGGTAAATCATTATCGGTCAAGGAAGAGTTCTCTAAGGATTCCAAGCGATTCGAGAAATTGTCTCGTACTTTCACCAACTACGATGGGTCTAAGATCTTCTTTGATTTCTCCAAGAACATTGTTAACGACGATATTCTTGCTGCTTTGATCAAGCTTGCTCGTGAAGTCAATGTTGAAGGTTTGCGAGATGCCCTTTTCGCCGGTGAAAAGATCAACTTCACCGAGCAGCGTGCTGTCTACCACCCTGCTTTGAGAAACCGTGCCGACAGAGCTATGGCTGTTGACGGTAAGAGCGTTGTTGAGGAGGTTGATTCTGTCCTCGCCCACATGAAGGAATTCTCGGAAGAGGTTCGATCCGGTTCCTGGAAGGGTTACACCGGCAAGGCTATCACTGATATCGTTAACATTGGTATTGGTGGTTCTGACCTCGGTCCAGTTATGGTCACCGAGGCTTTGAAACCATACGCTCAGGAGGGTCTTCATGCTCATTTCGTTTCCAATATTGATGGTACTCATATTGCCGAGACTCTTAAAGGCCTTAACCCTGAAACCACTTTGTTCTTGATTGCCTCCAAGACTTTCACTACCGCTGAAACCTGTACCAATGCCAACAGTGCTAAGAAGTGGTTCTTGGAGAAGGCCACTCAGGCTGATATTGCCAAGCACTTTGTTGCTCTCAGTACTAACGCTGAAGAAGTCTCAAAATTCGGTATCGATACTAAAAATATGTTCCCCTTTGAAAACTGGGTTGGCGGTAGATACTCTGTGTGGAGTTCAATTGGTCTCTCAGTTGCCTTATACATTGGGTATGATAACTTTGACGCCTTTTTGAAAGGTGCTGAAGCTGTTGATCAACACTTTTTGACCACTCCCCTGGAAGAGAACATTCCAGTTTTGGGTGGGTTGTTGAGTGTTTGGTACAACAACTTCTTTGGTGCTCAAACTCACTTGATTGCACCCTTCGATCAATACTTACACAGATTCCCTGCCTACTTGCAGCAACTGTTTATGGAATCCAACGGTAAGAGTGTTAACCGTGGTAACGAGTTTGTCAAGTACTCCACTGGTGCTATCATCTTTGGTGAACCCGCTACAAACTCTCAGCATTCATTCTTCCAATTGGTTCACCAGGGAACCAAGTTGATCCCTGCTGATTTCATCCTGGCCGCCAAGTCTCACAACCCTATTGAAAACAACTTACACCAACGTATGTTGGCTTCCAACTTCTTTGCCCAATCTGAAGCCTTGATGGTTGGTAAGTCCAAGGAAGTCGTTAAGGCCGAAGGTGCCGCCGACTCGTTGGTTCCCCACAAGACCTTCTTGGGTAACAGACCTACCACTTCAATTGTCGCCCAGCAAATTACTCCCGCTGCTTTGGGTGCATTGATCGCCTACTACGAATACGTTACCTTCACCGAAGGTGCCGTGTGGAACATCAACTCTTTTGACCAATGGGGTGTTGAGCTCGGTAAAGTCCTTGCTAAAGTCATTGGTAAGGAACTCGACGACTCAAAGGATGTTTCTTCCCACGATGGATCTACTAACGGTCTTATCAACCTTTTCAAGCAATGGTCATAATTGATATAATCAAATAATTTGTATTCAATTTTATTTACATATTCTGCCTATAATAAAAATTAACCTTACACCGGTGCCGAGGCCCTCGGCTATTACCTAAAATATATTTTAAAAATCAGATCGATCTACTCCAATACTACTATAGCTATAATAATTTACTTGGGTAATGTACATGCAACAATATGTTTGCAAGTCGAGGGAAAGTATCCCGGCTAGTGCGGTGGCGACCAGTCTCGCTGAGGCCGTACCACAGGATCAGCCGGGTGAAATTTAGTGTCGGCGGTGAGCCTGACGATTCGCAGTTCGACAGAAAACAGCAGGAACGTGTGGCGAACCTTGGATCGGTGATTGACGAGATATCGCAGTACACGCCTAGTCTGCACACGCATTGCTACCCGCGACACATTCTGGACGACGAGGTTGTGCTGAAGCTGGCCACATCGACCACGGGTCTGTCCTCGTCGCTGTTGTCCTCGTCGTCCTCGGACAGCCCGCAGGTGACCCAGCTGGTTATCCAGGGCAGGATAAGCTACTTTGCGTGTTTCAAAAGCCTCCAGTTGCTGGTCAAGACTATCCTAGTTCCGGATATCAAGGGGCTCGAAGTACTGTCGGGCGAGCTTCTGCCCCCGTCGACGACGTTCGACCACCCGCCAAGGCTGCTGCTGCGCTGGCGTACCGTTAACGTTACCGGTGCCGAGGACCAGATCCTGGAACGGACAAACTCTAGTAACCCGTTGTCGCCGTTTGGACCGCCGCACCCTAGCAACGAAAACATTCTGGGCGAACTGTCCGGGCTGAACGCTAAGGAAATCGTCAGACGGCTGGGTATACTGCCGGAAACTGAGTACCCTATATTGACAGGAATGTTCGAGTTCGATTTCAACCATTCTTGCACTTGCGTAACGGCACAAACTATCACTGATCTCGAGTACATTGCAAAACCTACCCCTGAAGCTGCCTTTTGATCAATAGTGGATCCTGTACATAGACTTATTTATACATATACATAAAAAATTACGGGGAAGGGAAAAATAACAATAATGGTAATGGAAATGAAAAAAAAAAAAAATTGTTTTACTTTTGCCTATAACTATATACAAAACAAAAGCTGGAGAAATCAATCTCCAATGCAAAAAACGAATGAAAAATAACTTAAATAATAATAATAAAATAATATCGTCACATGTGGTAGTGGCATTCACCCTCGCGCAGCAGTAGGCTCGTCGCGTACAGCTTCAACATGGATCTGGGGCGTGGTCTTGACGGGGGAAACCCGTTGACGGTGCGGTGCAAATCGTGCCATAGGAGATTTAGTCACAGGCTGAGAAGCAGGCCTAACATGGTGGTTATTCTGCTGTTGGTGTTGTTGTTGCTGCTGTGACTGCTGCTGATGTTGTGGCTGCTGCGGAACATTTCCAGTATGGTTACTTGAGGTCTGGTTCTTTCTTTGGGCTTGTGAATGGTAATAGT
Source organism: Groenewaldozyma auringiensis (assembly GCA_030574195.1). NCBI lineage: Eukaryota > Fungi > Ascomycota > Dipodascomycetes > Dipodascales > Trichomonascaceae > Groenewaldozyma > Groenewaldozyma auringiensis. Next base: position 227,989 of record JAJMEP010000018.1, read on the forward strand.
AATCATAAAACCCTCCTGTACCATTACTGCCACTACCAGGGAAAGATTGCCTAATGAATTCATATATATCATCATCATCTTCGTCATCGTCTTCCAAAGCCATATCATCCCAGCTTTTGCTGAACTTGTCAAACAACGATGACATTTTCGCACTGCTAGGCTGCAATGTACGATGATTATCGTCACTACCGCCAACAGTATTCTTGGTACTGATATTGGTAGGTTTGGTGATTGTAGA
>JAJMEP010000019.1:0-89438 GCA_030574195.1 Groenewaldozyma auringiensis
AAGGGAAATGTTTTTTAAATCATTAGATCTACGTAAATGAAGTGTAGGATAAGGAGAGGTGTTTTTTTTTTTGATATTAGCTACATGGTGGGATGAACAAGATCTGACATTGCAACTACTATGATAAATGATCATGATAACAATATTTCAGTATCAAAAAGATATATAGCACTTACTTATATAAATGTTTGGATATTAACAGTTTAGGGCAACCGACAGAGCACACACCATTGAATGGGACCAGGTACACCATTACACAATGCAACAATTGCTCTAACCTTTTATTGCTACCATTAAGTTTTTTTCTCTTTCTTTTCGCCTTGCTTTGCGTTGTATTTGTATAATAATATTATGTTTTTTTTTTTGCGTGGGTGTCTGTTGTTGACATTTACCTTGATCGACCGAGAAGAATTAAAAAATTGTTGATGTTTTGCCTGTTTTGTGAAGTATAAGTGCAGATCAATTTTCAAGACGACTCCTCATTCCAAGATCTCAGATCTCATAGCCGCACATGTTGAATCGTGACTACCATTTAATTTCACCAATTCGTACTACTAATTGGTACAACTTGGACTCAGAACCAGGTACACAATGGTGTCAGGTACCTATCAAACCATGTAATTAATTGTAAATTAATCTGACGATCTGACGGGTAGGGTATTAAATTGACCCCTAGTGAGATGGATATTAATGTGATAAAGTATACAATTGGATTACCAGGCCAAATAAATAGCAATTGTAGTATCTTTAAGGGAATTCAAACTGGTACTGCAAAGGTTTTACAAACAAGGTTTCATTGTTTCAAGTAAGAATTGTGAAATTGATACATTGTGGATGATACGAGAGAATAGAATGTAGACTTTCCACAAGCTTTGTGACAACATCAGGTACTCGCGTTTCATAACCTTATTATCCTTCTGTACTTATAAGTGAATACCAGTATATGTTGTGTGTGTGTCTGAGGTATACTGGTTTACCAACAAGGTACTACAGCGAGGATCGACAACAAGTTCAATGTAATGGTCATGTGACATACATCACGTGAACTAGGTCACGTGACGAATAAAAAATAGAGGGATGCGGGGCAACTGGTGGTGGTGGTGGTGGTGGTGGTGGTGGTTCGGGAGACGAGATCTGAATAATCATCCGGCCGCGGAGTTAAGTTAAGATCTAATGTAGATATTAATTCCGATTTTACTAGTAATGTAATATGCGGTGCATTCATTGTGCAGTGGGGTTAGTTTACTATGCCCTTTACATGTACGTACGCGTAAATGGCATTATTTTATCGGAACTTGCCTTAAAGCCGAGGCTTAAGAACGAATTATGCATGTACGTGTAATACGTATACTGCGCATTTATTCTATTCACCGCACTCCGCTCAGTGGCTATGTTACCTAAAACGAAAGAGTAAAAAAAAAAAAAAAAAAACCAGGTGAATGTAAAGTGGTAGGAGTAGAATATATAAATCATATGGATTATCATTACGTGTGTATGCCATTGTGATAAAACTGCTCGGTGAGGTTAAGATAGCCAATAAAAGCTCAAGTCCATTTTTTACCCCAATATTGCTATTCACCCCTTTTTTTTCTCACTTTTTCAGACATTACTTCTGCTTCACTACTTTTTATGTTATTTTAGTTGAATGAGTTGAATAAGTCAATTGGAACATGTAAATACTACTTGTATTTGTTAGCTGCAGGTAAGAGACAACCACTATTTATTATGGTGGTGGTGATATTAAATGTTTCATTGGCTGATAATAAAGACTTGGCTAATCACATGTGAATCACGCTTTCCCTCAACGCCTTTTTTTTCCGCTGTTCATCGGCGACCGGTTGTCTAAATAATAAATTAAAGTAATGCCAGTTAAAACCAGTAGTACTAACGGTACTAGCACTGATATTTTACCCTTAGTAATACAATAATATCTATTTAGTATTGTCATCATCATCATCATCATCATGATCGTGCACACACACACACACACACACACACATCGATCTCTCTGATCAAACACCGACTTTTTTTTTAACGGCATTTCCGGGATTTCTCTCTCTCTTTCTCTCTATCAGACTAGTTTCATATTATCAGACCCAACTTTCTATTTTCCCTCTTCCCACTACTACTATTACTTCTCCCTTTTTTTCTCTCCTATTATTATCTTTTTTTCTCTTTTAACTTCTTTACGTCCCTTGTTGGGTAGTCTAGAATGACTCCTCCTACATCCGAAGTCATGGTCAGTACTAGTTCGACTGTTTTGCTTGACGGTACAACCTCTTCTTCTCCTTCTTCTCCCTCTGCAACAACCAAAGCTAAAACTAATACCTCCACCACTAATACTGCCAACAACAACAGCAACGGCAACGGCAACGGCAACGGCAGTATGGCAAGTGACGGCTCAGCAAGCAGCAAGCAGCATCACCGTAAGCACAAGGAAGATTCCAGTACATCATCTAACGGTGGTGTTGGCTCTGTTACATCGAGGATCTTCAACGAGTATCGCAAGAAAACAATTAGGTCTCGACCACAATCGTCTTCCTCAGGATTGTCAAGATTACTGGAGTCTAGGAAGTCTTCACTCTCGTCATTATCTGGAACTGACAGTTCCTCCTCTGCATCTAATATTAACAATACCAGCGGTAACCGCAGCATTCAAGTTTCTGTCAAATCTCGCAACTCCGATGCTAGTTTCCCCAAATCCGATACCGATGATGAATACGCCAGGACAACGTCAACCACCGCGACATCAGCAATCACATCAAAATTATCACGGCTGAATATGCAACAAACGGTCAATAACGATGATGACGAAGATGAAGATCAAGATAATGATAATAGTAATGACAGTAATGATAATAACGTTGATGTTGACGATGAGGTCGATGATGATGAGAATGGATACACTAGTGGGGTTGCTGGGAAATCTGTGAACGATCACAGGTACAGAACCGGTCATGGTAAGACTAGGTTTGTGTTGGGATCTGAGTCTACGGATATATCCCCCCAGATATCTTATGAACATTCAGGTGACGTTTCTACTAGTATTGTTACGTCTTCGTTGGGATCAGGAAGTGATGTTCAGTCATTTATTCAAGAAGAGACAACAGGTGTTCGAATCATCAGTAGTAACGGTACTAGTGGCACTGAAACTACCACAGGAACAACTAACGGCAGCAGTTCCACTAGTCCTACTTACAAGCAGCCGCGTTCTGCTAGTGCATATGATATTGAACCTCGGTTCATTTTCAGTATGCCCCAGTCTTCACGACCAACTTCAAGATCGCCTTCATCTTTGAGTTTGTTTTCACGGTCAAAGCCTATCACTCCTCGGAGAAAGGACTCTTTGAGTACGTCGGTTGGTGGTGCCAGTCTTGGTGGTCCTGTCAGTAGCAGTATTGGTGGTTCCGTACCGGGATCAATGACCGATTTGAAACGGTTTTTCCATAAACCGTTCAGAAGTCAATCAGAAACTTTCACAGATGGGAACTTTGATGTCAGTTACTCCCCATCATCTGCTAAAACTACTGATTCTTATTTGGACGATTCGTTGGCATCTTCTGCTACATCTACTCTGGGTGCATCTAGTTTCAAGTCAAGACGATCAAGTCCTAGCATCAAGTACGTGCACGACGAGAAAAAACCGAGTCTCACCAAACAGTACGGGAAACTCACAAAGAATCTCGGTGGAGGAGTAGGTGGAAGTGTAAAGTTATTGCATAGACAGCGAGATAATAGAACTTTTGCTGTCAAGGAATTCAGAAGAAGGCAATCGCATGAATCTTCTAGAGAATATTCCAAAAAAGTTTCTGCTGAATATTGTATTGGGTTGACATTGAAACATCCCAATATCATTGAAACTGTTGACATTTTATATGAGGGAGAAAAAATTTACCAGGTTATGGAATACTGCGAATATGATTTGTTTGCTATTGTAATGTCTGGTAAAATGTCCCAAGAAGAAATTTACTGTGATTTCAAACAATTGCTTTGTGGTCTCAAATATATGCATAATATGGGGCTGGCCCATAGAGACCTTAAACTAGACAATTGTGTTGTCAATAGTCAGGGTATTGTTAAGATTATCGATTTTGGTAACGCCATGGTATTCAAGTACCCGGAAACTGAAAAGATTTACGAGTCTTACGGTGTGGTGGGGTCTGACCCTTATTTGGCTCCTGAAGTCATTGCAAGCTTGCATTATGACCCTCGCCCAACGGATATATGGTCTGCTGCAATCGTCTTTTGCTGTATGCTGATGCGCAAGTTCCCTTGGAGAATCCCCCGTCAGTCTGACCCCTCGTTTGAGCTGTTCTGTAAACCGGCTGTTAACGGTAACGAAGAAACTTCAGGTGTTTCGCGGCTTTTGCGAAACCTCCCTGAACCAGTGCGGCCCTTGATGCAACAAATGTTAGTCTTGGAACCTACTGAACGGGCTGACATTGACTCGTGCTGGGATGAACCTTGGCTACAAAGCGTGGGCAGTTGTACTATCACCCCTGATGGTAAACTGTTTTCACATCCTAGCCACAAACATGCAACTGTCGATTTCGAAGATGCACATATTGCAAGCTTGGAACAGAAAAATAAGAAAAAGAAGAAAGGTGAAAAGCTGTGGTAAAACTAGTTTTTTTTCAAAAAGGAGAAAAAAAAAATTGTATATGATATATATATAACAGATATGTACAAGGTTTATATTTGTATTTTATTATTTATTTCTAAATTTGAAACCCTTAAATGGAATGTTCCCTCTTTCTTATTCATGGAACAACGTTTATGCCAATAGATTTAGCTGATCCAACAATAGATTTGCAAATTTGATGCAGTGAAACTCCAGCGTGATTAAGATCTGTCTGCTTGATTTTGGCAATCTCGTACACATGTTTCAGCGATATCGTCCCAACGGTCTCTTTGCCAGGGTTATTTGCACCTTTGGTAATGCCAGCTGCCTTCAGCAATAAATATGAAGTTGGAGGACTCTTAATGTCGAACACAAACGACCGGTCAGGTCGGACCGTTATCGATACTGGGATAGGAATACCTTCTTTGAAATGTGCTGTTCGTGCATTGAACTCTTTGCAAAAGTCTATGGCCTTGACACCTTTGGAACCTAGTGCTGGACCTACTGGTGGTGCAGCTGTAGCCTTACCGGCATCAACTATAAGTTTCACCAATGCGTTTTTGGTAGCCATTATTGTGTAAATTGAAATTTTGTAAATCTTGCAAAGGAACACACTGTCTCACTCACACTTTATTACTACTGCCCAGTCAAAAATTTCGATCAAGCTTAAAAATACAACCACCAGCACTTTACCTACTTAATCAGCCCGAGTAACCGAGTTACTCAGGTTCAATTCGCTGGAAAATTATAAATCTAAACCTTTGGGTCTCAAAGCTTTGAAACATCGTTTGACTCAATATACTGACCATGAATCCGGTACGACAGTTTTTGCGAGTTCAAAAAAGAGGTCTTTCAACTCAGGCCACCAAGGTATGCATAATGAGAAGAAGTTTTCAGATTTGTTTTCTCTTATTTTCAGACAAGGGAGAAAAATGAAGTAAGCCAAGAACAGTTCTAATTTATTCTTCTAGCTGCTTTCTGAGTCGTTGGAAAATGCCGACAGAGAAGTGTTTGATATTATAGCCCGAGAACGGGGAAGACAAAAGGAATCAATCACTTTGATCCCGTCAGAGAATTTTACTTCGCAAGCAGTGATTAATGCTCTTGGATCAGAAATGCAAAACAAGTACTCTGAGGGGTACCCTGGTGCACGATACTATGGTGGTAACCAGTTCATTGACCAAGCCGAAAGATTATGCCAGCAACGTGCTTTGGAAGCCTTTGATCTTGATCCAGAACAATGGGGTGTCAATGTGCAATCCTTGTCCGGTGCCCCGGCTAACCTGTATGTGTACTCTGCTGTACTTGACGTTGGAGGAAGACTTATGGGATTAGATTTACCTCATGGTGGTCACCTGAGTCACGGGTACCAGACTCCTACGAAAAAAATCTCCATGATCTCCAAATATTTCCAGACTATGCCATACAGACTCAACGAAGAAACTGGGTTAATAGATTACGATACTCTGGCTAAGACTGCTCAATTGTTCCGTCCTGGTGTCATTGTGGCCGGTGCGTCTGCTTACAGTCGTGTTATCGATTATGCCAAGTTCAGAGAAATTGCTGATTCAGTTGGTGCTTACTTGCTTTCCGATATGGCCCATATCTCAGGGCTGGTCGCTGCTAAAGTCACTGAGTCGCCATTCAAGTACTCTGACATTGTCACCACGACATCGCACAAGTCCCTCAGAGGTCCCAGAGGTGCTATGATTTTCTACAGAAAGGGGGTAAGAAACCACGACAAAAAGGGTAACCCTATTAACTACAACCTTGAATCAGCTATAAACTTCTCGGTTTTCCCTGGTCACCAAGGTGGTCCTCACAACCATACCATCACTGCGCTGGCCGTTGCTCTCGGCCAGGCCAAGACTCCTGAGTTCAAAGAGTACCAGCAAGCTGTGGTTGACAACGCGCAGTCGTTTGCTACCGCTTTGTCAGATTTGGGTTATAAACTTGTCTCTGGCGGAACCGATACCCACTTGATTCTTATCGACTTGCACCCGCAAAAAATCGACGGAGCAAGAGTTGAAACCGTTTTGGAGCTTATCAATATCGCTGCAAACAAGAATACCGTTCCTGGCGATAAGAGCGCTTTAGTTCCCGGTGGATTACGTGTGGGTACACCCGCAATGACCACCAGAGGGTTCACTCAAGAAGATTTCAAGAAAGTCGCTTCGTATATTGACCGTGCGGTTAAGATCGCCCAAAGAATCAAGAACGACGCTAAAAAGGCTGGAGAAAAAACTAAACTTGCAGATTTCAGAGCTTTGGCTGAGCCTGATTCGGAAATCAGTGAATTGAAACAGGAAGTAACAAACTGGGCTAACCAGTTCCCCGTTCCCGGAGGATATTAAATATATTGTATAAATATTAAACCTAATAATATAAATGTTACTCTTCTAACATCGTCATGACTGCTAACAAACTTTGACCTTTGGTGGGTCAGTGTGTTTAACTACTATGATTTAAATTTTAGCCCGGGACCGATCGATTTTCAGATCAACCCAGCTGTGAACACTTTTTTTCGCAAAGCCAGTTATGACAAAACCCAAGGGATACACCAATCCTGCGCTGCAGGCGTTGGGTCTGCCTGCGTTGCGGCTACCCTCTAGAAACTGGTCGATATTCTGGGCAGTTACAGGAACAGCCGTCGGACTGTGGTTTTATGACCGACGAGAACGGAAACAAGTTCGACAAGTGTGGAAAGACCGCGTATCAGTTCTGGCGCAGCAGCCCATGGACCCTATGCAGATGCCCCGAAAGGTCACTGTTTACATTGCACCTCCTCCAGGAGATTTTATTGACGTCGGGCTGACCCATTTCCGTAACTACATCAAGCCTATCCTTGTCGCCGGCGCGGTAGACTACGAAGTCAGATCAGAGACCCGTCAGGGCGAGATACGAAGCTTTGTTGCCACAGAGATCCGTAACAAGCGTCGCGAGGCGCTCGGCTTAGAAGCTGAAGAAACTGAGAAAAAGGACGAGCTCGAGCAGCGTCTCCAGAGCAATGTCAAGAAAAATACCCGCAATGAGGTCATATGCGTGGGCAGAGGTGCTTATAAAGAATACCTCAATGGGTTGCATGAAGGTTGGTTAGGTCCTCTCCAGCAACCGGAAGAGCCACAATCTTTTGATACTGTTGAACCTGTTAGTGAACCAATTCAAGTTGCAGCGCCACCATTAGAATCTTCAGTGGAGACTTTAGACACTACTAAGCCAGAGACCACTGAACCTACGCCAAGCGAAGAACCTGAAGGAGATGAAAAAAAGCAAGAGAAAAAGCCAATACCCAAGCCTTATATCACTAGTGATAAGTACTCTGAGGTTGAAGTACCTGCAGAGATCAATCAAATCAATGAGTTCCCAGATATAGGAGCGATCTCACATCCACATTTGATAGGGTTTTTGAATATCCCGAGAAGAATATACCGGTTTTATAACCAACGATCATTAGCTGATAAAGTTTGCGGCGAAACTGCTGCAGTTGTTTTCGGCAAAACTCGTCCATTTGAATTCGCCAAGGATCCTCAGGCGTTGGTCGAGGAGGAAGACGAATGGCAGTCCAAATGGAAGAAGACCGCTATAGAAAAGGGTTCGGAATGGATGCAACCATTCGCTGTTGATGAAAGAATAACTTCGCATATCAATGTATACGAATACTCCGGTGAACCTTTTTCTACTACTTCTACTAATACTTCTGTGGAAGACGATAATTAGCTTGTAAATAAATTATAAATTACAAAGGTGCACTAGCAGTTTTTTTCTTCTTTTTAGAGTTGAATATTTTATCAATCTCTTCATCCTGTCTGGACCGTTCGCGTTTCAATGAAGGGGATCGTACAATGTCGCTACTGGATACCAAAGTCGAGGACCCAGAGTTAACTGGTGTTGATCTTGGTGATGGCAAAGTACTGGGGGTACTAGCTCTAGAGGGACTCGATAAAGGCTTGGCCTTAAGTCGAGAGTATACCAACATGTAAGCTGAGTCCTGTTTCAATACAGTCTTCTCGCTTACTTTGCGTTGGATCTCGTCGTCATCGTACATACTCCATTGGCCATTTGGTTCGCGGCATAATGCAACGTAATGGCCCTGAGAATCGTATCTGCCCTCGTGTACTACCACACCGATCAGTCTGTACCGTATTGGTTCATTTTTAGTTGAGTAGTTAGTCAAGTCCAGATCTAGAGGGTACACCATCCGGTCTTTGAGTTTTTGTGACGATGATCCTTGGAACTTGAACCTTTTGAGATGAATCGAAAGGTACTCTGGTGCGTCTTCTATGTGACTAACTTTATAAGCCTTAGTAACTTTTTTGCATTTTTCACACTTGTACCCAGAGTTCCCCTTAGAATCAGGTTTAATTGTTTCTGGTGAGAAAAAATCCTTAATGGAAGCATCTAAAGTGTATTTTACAACACCAGTATTATTAAGCGACTCTTTGCGCTCTTTTTGAGAAAATGATACTGAAATATCAGCTATGTCCTGATTGGTGGTCGAGACTTCTTGACAGTTACTGCAAGTAACTCTTTGTCGAATACTACCACCAAAAATATCGTGAATAATAGATGAATTCAGCTTCTTGCCCTTGGGCACACCGTCTTCTTGTAATCTGCCAAGCAACGACATGAAATATTCATGAGAGTCTTCTTGCTGCCAAGGAGACATCAAGGCATTGATATCCTCTAATCTGCTGATAAGCTTCTTAGGGTAAATAGGCTTCCGGTTATTTTCATCATACAACCGTTTAAATAATGCAACAAAGTCATTAGATACACTACCATTACCAATCTCTTTTCTATATTTCCCGTCACTGATATCCTGGAGATAGTTCACCATGGCAGGTACATGCAAAATCACTTGGAGCGCTGCATTCATGTAACACGTGACTCCTTTATTCACTAACCCTAACGGTGGTTTGGATCCCTTGGGCCATGATTTATTGATTCTAGATTTGGGCCTTGATCCACGATCATTATCAATATCGTTCAGCCCGTAAAACTGTCGTTCCAAGGACTCAATTTCTTGAGGACTCAATGAACTCAAAGCTGATTCCCTGGTAATGGCTCCATTGTCGGTCCCAAACTTCCCATTAACCGTGGATGTGTCCTTTTGTGGGGCTGTGGCTGCTGCTTTTATAAATATGCAATTGTCTGGGCGTTGAGCAGACGACTCGGGATGCTTAGCAGGAATAAATTCTAATGGTGTATTGAGAATCTTATCCACCACGCTCTTATTCGCGTCAATAACAGAAACCATTGCTCGCATATAAGGTAATAAATATGAAAAGGGGTATGACGAAAATAATGAAATTAACGACTCCACTTTTAATGATGATAGTTAAGTTTGTTTGCCCGCAAATTGTTGAATCAGTTCTTTTTTCTACTCGTTCAACAATGAGGAACAACAAGCTTTTTTTGGTTTTAAAATTATCGCGTTCTTTTTTTTGGCTTTTTGGCTTTTTTGGTATTTAATGTTTTCCCTCCGTTTCGCTTTTAACCAAAATGATCCTGAATATTAACTGTATCCCTGGATCAAATGAAAACAAAAGTCTTGGGGCAGTTAGGTCTAGTGCAAAAAAAAATATGTGAAATTTAAAGACTGCAAAAAAAAAAAAAATTACGAGACAATAGGATCTGGCGTTTAACGTTAGCCTCTAACTTTTTTTTTTTTTTTTTTTTTCTTGCCGATAAATTTTTTTTGGCCCCTGCATGATATCGATATTAGCCGTACAAGAACTACGATACTTTACAAAATTGTAACTGAACTGTATTAGATACAAGCATTTTCATATGTTTGTTAGACAAGAAATAGGTTCAAGGAGCTCAATGACTTTAGTGAAATCAGATAATAATAATAAAAAAAAAAGATTCAATGCAATAAATTATGTTTATTTACGTTTCTTTTGGATTCTTTTAAGGGCACGTTGTTCCTTCTTCATGGTACCATCAACCATCTTGTATTTACCCTTAACACCTCTAGGACGACCTTGCAGACGTTTGTTATGACCCTTTGCAACAACCAAAGTAACTTTCGGTTTCTGGTCAGTTTTAGCCTTGACCTTGTTGACCATTCTAGTAATATCTTCAGCCTTTTCACGTTCAGATTTGGATCCATCTTCATTGATAAGTTCCGACTTCTTACGCATTTTCTCTAATCGTTTCATTGCTCTATACTGTTTCCTGGCCTTTGCCTCGCTTACTTTCTTTGTAGGTCTTGCATTCATAGCTCTCAGCTTGGCCTTGATTGCTTCAGCGGCTTCCTTTGTGATTGGTTTCATGATCTTGCTATGTTGCTTTTCGTCATCCAAAAACCAATCAGGTAACCCATCCTTGTCACGGAACGAGTATCTGTTATAGCCTTCATTAATCACATCATTCTTGGTCTTGTGTCCCAATGCCAATTGGTGTGCTAGAGTCATAGCCTGGGCAGTGACAATGTCAACTACTGGGTGTTTGGGTTTAGTATCTTGATCCCAGTCATCATCAGAGTCTACTTCAGGTTCCCGTGGAGCGATTTCAAAATCACCGTTATCATCACTGTCACTACCAGATTGCTGTTGCTGTTTCTGCTTTGATTTTGGCTCCGGGTTGGAAGTAGCAATATCAGGAACGGAGTTAAAAATAGGGTTGTCAAAGAACATGGCAGCCTTTCGTGATAATGGTGCTTGAGATTCAACATCTGTGTCTGAATCGCTGTCACTGTCGCTGTCACTGTCACTGGTATCTGAATGATCTGATTTCTCAGAGAACCCGTCCCAGTCTTCAGCTTCAACGCCGCCACGCTCACGGGCCATCTTGGCAGCATACTTAGCATCACGTTCAGATTGACGTTCTTTCATTTGTTCGTACATTGCGTCCAACTGTCCGTCAAGATCATCCAGCTCATCGTCACTGTCAATATCACTGTCATTTCGCGGGGGCAAGGCCTTGGGCATTTCATTATCACTGAGCTCGTCGTCATCAAGAATGATTTCTTGGCCCGACTCAAGCTTATCAGACGCCTTTGAAGCAGCCTTGATATTGAACAATGTTCTCTGTTCCTGCTGTCCGGCTTCAAGACCAATATCCAACGGAGTCTGCATATTCATTTGCATCTTGATGATCTGTTTTTGTTTCTTTTCATTGGCCTTTCGTCTTTCCCGCTTCTTCTTGGCTGCTTCTTTAGCACTGAGTTCGGCTAATTCCGCATCGATTTGTTCATCTTCATCAACCGGCTCAATGTTTTCCAATTTGGCATTCTCGTCTTCATCTTCGTCCTCTTTGTCTAATCCTAATGCAGCTCTGCATGCCAATCTCCATTTCATAACGTGTCTGAAATCCTTTCTACCAAGAACCTTCAAATCCTTGATACATTCGAGAATTTCAGGAGTAGTCTCGGGTAATTTTCTAAGTGGTTTCAATTCAGGTTCAACTTTGTAATCAAAAATAAATTCATTCATTGACCCCAAGCATTTGATGGGATCCTCGTGTTTAATGAATTCTAATGCTGACATTGTATGATGCTGAGTATAATCACCTTCTTCGTAACCATCTCTCTTTCTGGTCTTCTTTTCAGGCTGAAACACCTTAGCCTGGAAATTAGGCTTAGAATCCTGTAACTCTTCGAAAACGTACTTGGGATCAAGTAATCTTGGATCGATCTTTCTAGGAGCTTTGAAACCACGGCAAACAACGAAAATTTCTGCTGATACGTTTCTTGAAGCGGGTGGTTTGGTAGCTTCTACTTTATCAAAAAACTGCTGGAAAACCCACATGAGGTTATTGTAATCCTTTGATCTGAAAACTTTGGTAACAAAAGTACCACCTTGCACCAAAAACTCGACAGCCAACTTGAGGGACTGCAATACCAGCTCTGATTGTGTGAATGCATCCTGGGTCCATGCCATACCAACGTTAGGAGCACCATCGTGCATAACAGTGTCAGCCTTCCAGGTTTTCATGTGACCTCTCAGCTGAGACCGACAGTGTTCAGTGGTAATATCACTCTGGAAAGCAATCACATTGGGCAAAGGCTTGATAGGAGCAAGATCAACACCAATGATCAGAGAGTTGATAGGACACAAGTTGGAAGCAACCTGACACCATGAACCCGGTGCAGCACACAGATCAATAACGACCTTGGATTTTTCCAAAAAGTGGCCAAATTTTTCATTAATTTGAATGATCTTGAATGAAGATCTAGCTCTATATCCCTGAAAACATTTGTTAGTATTTTGCCATGTAGCAGTACTGAAATAGCATAATACCTTACCTTTTCCTTAGCTAGTCTATAGTAATGGTCTAAACGACCTTTACCATGTTTCTTTTGAGCTTTTCCCATGGTTGGATATGAATTGAAAAGTTAGATGTCAACCTGAAGAAAAAAAAAAAAAAAAAAAATTTCAGTCGATCGTCTAGGTTATCTTATCGATCACCGTCATCGTTTGTCGCACGCGTGAAAAAAATTTCAACATGACTACAGGGTAAGTGGGAATGGTTTTGAGGCTTTTCTGCAAAGCAGCCCTTTAAATGCATGGAGTATTAAAGTAGTTATATGATTTACACATGAAGAGTAGAAATAGGCACAGATTGTGAGAATAATAGCATTATTATTGCTTTAATTAAATTAAATGTATTTGAATCCATCCAACTCAAAGATAAAAGTAAGTAATGAAAAGTAATTTCATTTACTAAGATTCTATAAAAGAACCTATTCTTTCCGAATTTCTTCGTAATAATCTAAGAGCTCCTGGTATGGAATCAATTTAACTCGCTCGAGGACTCTGAGTACTTCAACGAAACACAAAACGTGTCTTGTCAAAGATACCCGTAAAATGAGAACCGAGACATGAAGAGTTCCACTCTGTGCAAAACTGCAGACACATCGGTGATCCATAAGAAATGTTACTTTCTACATTGTCTCTAGGACTTGGGTCACCGACTTAAAGACAGGCACGTTAATGTTGGGAAAAAAAAAAAGGAGAGAGAAAAAGAAACACCTGTAGCTGTATATAAACACTTAAACTTTGTTTTTAGACCAGTCACGTGATCATTTGACATTTGTGAACATAATATTTATTTTTTTCCATCTATTTATATCATTAGGACGAGTGAATTTCTATCTGACAAACGGCTGGTGTCAAAGAGAGTTGGTCTGGAATGGAATGGAATCATTAATGTGAGAGTTTGAACGATAAGTTGCCAAACTCCGAAATCGCCCGAGTCAACATAACTTAGTTAGTAGCAGTAGAAATAGTAATTTATTGATACAATCAATTGAACATATTATGCGAAACGACAGAACCAACTGATATTAGAAGGCCAGTTCATTGAGTAGCTTCTCTTTCTCACAGTAAGTTTTGCCAAAGCAAGACGTTTCTAGTTCTTTCCCCATACTAAAAATTACTAAAAGCAAGTTGAGTTCATCACAGAAAAAAAACAACTCACCCGGGAAACGCCCGGAAACGCTTATTTTAAACCAAACACCGAGTTCAGCCGTACAGTGCTAAACTGACCTATGAAATCGCTTGTAATATAAAAAAAACCCGGCACTCGATGGCTCTGTTCCCACCCACCACTAATTACTTTAAAATTCCTTCAGCTTCCTCTTTCATCTCGGGTCTTTTTTTTTCCCTTTCTGATTGTCAGTTCGTTTTTTTGCATTTCTCTAACAACAAGACTCGCTCGCAAATTTTATTAAACAAATAATACATTAACAATGGGTTTCTCCGAAGGTAAGTTGAATGTTCATATGGTTATTTTCCCAAGTTGTTCTTCGAGCAAATGAGACAGTCAGTGTATCAAAGGAAGTATTTTTGTTTTCCCGGATTCTGTTTATTTCAGGTCTATTTTTGACCAACGAACTAAAACGAGTTTCTTCTCGGGGAAATCTCCTACTATTCTTATTTACATACTGACTGCTACGTTGTTTGTTGAATACTTGCAAAGTATACATTTTATCTAACATTTTAATTACAGGTAGCGAAAAGAAGGGTGCCAACCTTTTCAAGACTAGATGTCTCCAATGTCACACCGTTGAGGCCGGTGGTCCCCACAAGGTCGGTCCTAACCTCCACGGATTGATTGGCAGAACCTCCGGTACCACCGAGGGATACTCTTTCACTGACGCCAACAAGAACAAGGCTGTTGTCTGGGACGAGGATAACCTCTTTGAGTACTTGGCTAACCCCAAGAAGTATATTCCCGGTACCAAGATGGCTTTCGGTGGTTTGAAGAAGGATAAGGATAGAAATGATCTTATCACTTACCTCAAGAAGGCTACTGCCTAAAGAAATCAAGAACAATAAGTTCCTTGAGAGGAATAGGAAGCATGTTCAACATTGTAAGGCCTTGAAAGTGGCGTGAATGGCGGAATATGGCTACTACTTTCCATTTCTCTGTGGTTTTTTTTCTTAATTCGATTGTTTATTTCTACTCTCTCCAATGTATATATAGATTTTTCTTTTTGCCTGAAAGGAATAATTTCATAGACCATCATAGCATTTGAAAAAAGTTCTTTTGTTTGCATGACTGCTGCACTTACTAGCCGTAAAATCAAATTACTGCTTATATGCCTGTATGCTCAGTAACTCTACTGTGATAGAGATCTCGACCTCGGAGCTAGGCGGCGTTATCTTTTATATAATGGTGCGGCTGATTTATGAGTGAGATCGCCAACGGCACTGCCGTGCTATAACTGAGATTAGCTGTGAGATGGCCTGGGCCTGCAACTTTTAGATATCTTTATCAGTGTGTGACTATTAGTAGATAAACGGGTTTTTTCTCGTACATCTACTCAGTCTGTTTGCCATGAGCAACATAGAGGACGATTTAGAGAAGCACGTTAGTGCTGACTCTGGTATCTCTCACCGCAATATGGACGAAACACAAGGTACTAGTACTTTTTCGTCACAAATTAGAGTTCACGGCACTGACCCAAACAGCCAGAACCAGGATCAAAAAGAACGGTCCAAAAGCTTGTTCCCCCGAATAGACTTTAATTTTTTACGAAAGGAAGGTGGTGATAGTGCTACAAACACTAGTGGGCCTGCATCTAAACCAGTATTGGAGTATGAATCTATTGAACTTGGTGGTATTAGTGGTGGCGGCGAGACGAATGACGAAGCACATGCTGCTGCTGATGTTGCGATCCCTCAATCTCCGGTTGACTCTAAAAAGCAGTCTGCCACTAAAATTATTAGTGGTCCTTCTTTAGACGAGGACAACTGGGCAAGCGGGTTTGGAACCTCCGTCGTTGACCTTGGAGACGCTGGGTCAAGTGTGTGCATAGATGAGTTCAATAATGGCAGAGATGCAGGCAGCTCTGGTTTCAGTATTGAAGACGCTATGAGGTTACTGTATACATCAGGACCAAATGAACAGGCAAACATGTCTGATTTTGATGCATATACACAAAGAGTCGCTAGAGACTTTGTGCTGAAAGAAAAGGCTGAGCGAATGAGAGAGAAAGAGTTACAGAAACTTAAACGTCAAAGAGTGCAAAAAGAAAGTAAGATGTATGGTAACTATTTCAGTCAGGGTTCCTATGTTAATAACCCTAAGGCTTATACACCTTCATATGAGTTTGACAATTTCAATGGTCGACGTCAAAACCGCGTTTATAACCACTGGTTGAACATTATAAACTCACCTTATACTTATGATGAGCGACAGCGGCGCATGCAAAAACTCTACAAAGAATCTGGTTATGCCGGAAGTACGTCTACTGGTGTACGCGGCTCTACCACAGTAGATGGAACTGATGGTGAGGGTGGGTTTGGTGCTATTCCGGAAGATAGAGCTTTAGATGAGAGCTCGGTAGAGTCATTTGTGACCATGGACATTGAAGAATTCCCTAGTGATGACGATTCAGTATACGAAGGTAATGGTGTTTACAAATTATCACGAAAGTTATACTCGAGACATGTGCAAATGTTAGCCCTGGGAGGAGGAATAGGTGTTGGGTTATTTTTGAGATTGGGTGATGTTTTGTATAGCTCAGGCCCCCTGGGAGCTCTGTTGGGGTTCATTATTGTTGGCACAGTGGTTTTAGCTACTATGCTGAGTTTCGGAGAAATTGCTGCATTTATCCCTTGTGAAACTGCACTGCCAGGGCTTATTAGTAGGTTTTTTGATGATTCCTTGGGGTTTTCATTGGCGGTATGCTATTGGTTAGCTTCTTCGATATCACTACCAACTGAAGTTACAGCTTCTTCAATGATGTTAACGTTTTTCCCTTATTTATCATCTTCAGATAGAGCGCCAATTGTATGGATAACCTTTTTTCTCATGCTCATTTTTGCTCTCAATCTTTTAACTGTCAACAGGTTCGGTGATATCCATTATTTCATCAGTATGCTGTTTGTGACGTCTTTTCTTATGCTTATGATATTTTTCTGTTTATTAAATGCTGGAGCTGTTGGTCATAAAAAAGATCATGTAGGTTTCCGGTACTGGATACCATCAAAGTCACCTAGCGCTGATTTGACTTACGGACCGTTTCGACCAACATTCCAGCCTTACTTTGAAGGACCGCCTATTGTTGGCGCATCATCAAGGTTTTTGCAAACTTGGATGGCTATCGCTGAAGCGGTCTATCCTTTCTTGGGCACTGAAGTGGTTTACATCATATCCGGTGAGATCAGGAATCCGAAAAAATCAATAGCATCCGCTACAAAGTTGATCTTTTGGCGAGTACTTTTTTTCTATATTCTTGCAGTGTTTCTGCTAGGTATCAATGTATACGCTGGTGATGGGCGTCTGGAATACAGAAGGACTCTTTCCTTTATGTCCGCAGCATTCAATTCTCCTCAAAGTAAGAATTCGCAAAATAGGACTATACCAGCAAACTCAGAGTATTGTTTATCTATTGTTACTTCAGATACTATGATGGGCAATAGCTATTTTAGTCCTTGGGTTGTTGCATTACAAATGTCCGGAGACTGTACGTTGTCGGCAGTTGTAAATGGATTTATGATTTTGTTTGCTATAGCTGCTGGTTGTTTGCGACTTTTTGCAGCTGGAAGAAGCTTGTATGGTATTATTCTTTCTGTTCCTCGTTTATCGAAGTGGTCCAGAACCCAATTTGGGATATACCTGCCATCAGTTGCTGTTTTCATATCATACAGCATTTCACTTTTAGCTTATCTAAGCGTCACTGCTGATTTTAATGATGTGTTTTCTTGGCTGATCCAAATATGCAGTATTTGTACGCTATTTGTATGGGCAGGAATGTGTTTTACTTTCATTCGCTTCTATAAAGCGCTAAAGCTGCGGCCTGATGTTATGAGCAGAGATGACACGTTTTACCCTTTTAAATCCCCACTACAACCTTACATGGCTTATTTTGGTCTTTTTATTAGTATAATTATTGCTGTGTTCGATGGTGTGTTTGTATTTTTGAAAGGTCAGTGGAATGTCAAATACTTTTTTGCAGCGTATTCCCCCTTTGCTATTTTTGGGCTCGCATACGGAATTCACAAAAAGCTTACTAAGTGTAAAGTTCATCCGTTGAACAAAGTGGATTTTGATAGCGAAAGAAAGCAAGTGGAGAACATGGAATGGGAGGAAGATCGAGTATACCGGATGGGTATAAGAGAATATTTATGGAACTGGTACTTCAGCATCAAACGATTTATCAAAAGTCGGTGACTGTCTGGTTGTTACCTTATGAACTTTTTTATTATATTATTGTTGTTATTAGTTAGTAAATATATTAATGCATTAGAGATATTTTTGTTGAATTTCGTTACGTTTCATTTCCAGTATGTGTGCTTCAATTTCCGGTATTGAAGGCACAGGGTCCAAATTAATTGGTTCAAAAGTCGTATCTATGGGTTCATTAGGGGTAGACTCCCACAAGTTTTTGGTATATTCTTGTTCTTCTTTAGCAAGCTCCTCCTCAGTGTCATTATCAACAGGTATCCCATAATAAAAAGCATCTAACCCCTTCGGTGCTTGTTTAGCCGCTTGTTTCAGATGATCTGTATCGTACTGGGGGTTCCTTTGACTGGCAACATTCTCAAAAAGCTCTTTGACCCCTGGAAGTTCCCGTGCGCGGCCATAGTATCTGTAACCTCGTACGCCTGGTAATGCTTTGCCACGGTCGTTTAGTATCCCCTGGCCTTGCCTAGTGGTATAATTGGGCCCGCCCAAATCACGAATATGCAACTCCCAAACATATTTCTCCTTATCCAGTTTATTAATCTCGTCATTTATATCACGTATTTGGTACTCTGTCAGTGCAGGGTCTTGTATCTTATTGATTTTCCTGTTGAGTTCTGTTATGACTTGTTTCCGCCATCTCTCGCACATGGGAATCGATGTCTCCTTTTTGATATCTCTTGGTCTCCGCGTCCGGCCCAAATTAATCACCTGGTTTTCGGCAGCTTGGTTCTCGTAATGCCGAAAAAGCATACTTTGTGCTTTTTCAACGTTCCGTGACATTTTGGTTGCTGGGTGATGGTACTCCAATGAATTTCCCACACTATAAATGTCAAAGTCAAATAAAATAGTATAAAATAAAAAATAAAAAATTAATCGGTATTGAAATTTGAAGTCGCGATCCGAAGGGAAAATAATTTTATAACTCTCACAAGTTTCCATTATTGCAGGTTATGGTTCCCGTTTCTTACAGTACATCAATCTAATTCAATTACTGGTCATTGCAATTTTGGGATTGGATTTATATGAATTTGTGAAAATTATATCACTTATGGGTTTTTTAATGAGCTGACCATAATAATCAGGGATAGTGATTTTATGGCAAGGATTTTTACATCATGGCTAGAACAGGTTTGCAGCAAGCGGCAGTTAAAAGTGAAGCGGTTGCTTTGACATCTCGGGAACCTTCTGAAGATGATATTTCTTCTGTAGATGATGGTGCCTCATCGTCATCTGATGACGCGTCCTTCGTATCTGGACGCGTCGGAAGTAATACACCAAGTGAAGAGCCAGCCAACGATAATGAAAGAAATCATACTGAACCTACTAATCATGGTACTACTCTAAGGCTACTAGAATATGCTGGTATAAAAACTAGTGAAACCAGTGACGAAATAACAGTTGAAGAATCAAATTTGGAACGGTATAACAAGTATGTTGCAGAGCAAATTAAAACTACTATAAACCCTGGCCATCAAAATTTTCGCTCGCCTGCGAAAACGCATGGAATAGTAAGTGAAATTAAACGAGAGCAGAGGGAAAAATTACTAAGAGTCAGACAGCAAAGACCTAACGAGTCTTCCGGTAACGGCTCAGCCCAAATAGTGTTTGCTCTAGAAAACCCGGCAGCCGATTACAAAGTGAGGCGATTACGACTTACATGGACAGTAGAAGAAACTGATGATTTATTAGAAGGATGTCGGAAGCATGGGATAGGGAACTGGAAAAAAATCCTTTCTGACCCGGATTACCATTTCCAAAATCGAAGTGCAGTGGATTTGAAAGATAGGTTTCGGTCCAAGTTCCCTAAAGAATATTCGCTATTCTACCCTGATGCGATTCAACGGCATCGACAGCCGAAAGTTAACAAGAATGAATACGATCTGGAGGGGCTGAACAAAGTTGAGCGGAAAAAGCGTACACACTTCACTAAAGAGGAAGACGAGCGAATACTTGCTGGCTACCTGAGGTACGGGCCTGCATGGGCGAAAATCCAAAAAGACCCAGATTTCTCGCTGTCACACAGGCGCAGCAGGGATCTTCGGGACCGGTTTCGTAACGCATTAGCAAAACACAAGCATAATAATCATGAGCACAATAATATTGTAAGTGGAAGTGATGCTGAAACCGGAGCAAGCGACAGTCGACAATCCGTTGAAGACTCAAATTCGAGCGAAATCAGTAGATCTCTTTCGCCACCCTTGATGGAATCAGGTGGTCTCTTCTTATGATCCTGCTGCCTCTGCTTACTGTCCTTGCGTGTACACATGTGCACTCTGCACTTCTCAGTGTGCTTATCTATTTAATGAAGTTAATGACAATAATATTTAATTTATTCAACATATGATGATATCCACTTTTAGGTCCATCCAGTTCATAAATGCAAAGCTTAAGCTGCTAGGCTTCAAAATAAATGGGTCATAAAAGCAATTTGATCACAAGTTTTTTGGCTATAGCTCCATATTTTGCGCACTAGACATAACTATACATCATTGTTACTGTTTTCTCAGCCTGTTGGAAATCACTAATATTGAGGTGGTGGGGCTGCTAACTGCACGTAGTAAAGTTTAATATGTGGGGTGGCTAAACCTTCTCGGTCGATCATCGCTGATAATTGATAAGATCGACGTTGTTTATTAACTATTTGATCTGATAAAATCGACAGATCGGCGTTAATTTTTATATCAATCTAGTAACGCTCATTGTGTACAGCTCCCGTGGCTGGGACTCTGGTATACTTACCTTGGACCTAGAACACGCTAAAATGATTTATAATAGTGATCATGCGGTTCTGACTGTGGTCTGAATGAACATTTTCAGACAGGTGCGTCATTACAAGTTTTTCATTTAGTCAACCCACTAGCTAGCCACCCTAAACTAGTTAGGTCCAGACTATTCTTGTAGTAGTCATTAAGCTCTCATTTAACAGCTTTTTACAGCTTTTTGAACCTGAAATGTTACGTTTCATTGATCTTCAGGGTCCCTTCAGGATTTTTGCTTTTGGAAGGTCTACAGTTTTGCCCTTGTTCTCTCATGTAGCACTGTTATCCGAAACAAAATGTTTGCTTGGATGCGTGTAACAGCTGCAAGGAATCAAAATTGATGCTCATTTTTCTAAAATATTTAAGCCAACCCATTTCCGCACTTTGTAAAGTTCTACATTTTTTCTTTAACCGTTATCCTTTCCTTCTTTTTTTTCTTAGTCACTCGTTTATTTTGTTTTTTATTCCCACTTCAGTCATTCTTTACATTTTTATTTTACAATTTCATCATGAAAGGACAATTAATTGCGGCGTTATCAGCACTGCTTCTAGCTGGCTTTACATCAGCTGCACCTGCTCCTGCTCCTCAAGAGCTTGATAAGCGAGTGATAGTGTATAAGACAGTCACTGAGGACCCTGTCTTTGTGACTATTAACCAGTTTACTGGCTCGGTTGACCCAGCCAACATTGTCTACATCACTCTATGGCCAGGATCTGACGTGCCTGCACAATACAAAACTTTGTGGCCAACTGGTGTTAACACACCAGTAGTAGTTGCTTCTACTCCCGTTGCTGCTGCTGCGGCTGTTACTGCTCCTGCGGCTGCCGTGGTGACTACTACTCCTGCTGCTGCTCCTGCTGCTGCTGTTATTACAAGCTCGCCTGTTGCCGCTCCTGCTCCTGTGGTCAGCTCAAGCCCTGCCCCAGCTCCTGCTCCGGTTGTTTCGAGTTCTTCTCCTGTTCCTGCTGCTCCCGCCCCTGTGGTTACATCCAGCCCTGTTGCCGCTGCTCCTGTGGTTACGTCAACTTCTTCTTCTTCTGCTGCTGTTGTTGTTGCCTCTTCTCCTGCTGCTGTTGCCCCTGTTGTCACATCAAGCCCAGCTGCTGTGGTTCCCGAAGCTGCTGCTACGTCCTCCACTCCTGCTGCTGTTGCTGCCCCTCAACCTGTCACATCCTCAGCTGCTTCTTCAGGGTCTAGTTCTAATTCTGGCTCTAGTTCTGGCTCTGGTATCTCACCTGCTCCTTCAGCTATTGTGTACAGTCCTTACAATAACGATAACTCTTGCAAGTCTTACGATCAAGTGCGATCCGATCTCCAAGACATCAAGGCCAAGGGTATTTCTTCCATTAGAGTTTATGCCACTGATTGCAACTCTGTCAATACCGTTCAACCCAATGCGCGTGAGTTAGGCATAACAATCAACCAAGGGTTCTGGATGAGCAGTGCTGGTGTTGATTCCATTGACGACCAAGTAGCTGAACTTATCTCCTGGAGTCAGAATAACAACGGTTGGGGTCTTTACACGATGATTATAGTAGGCAATGAGGCCGTTCTTGAAGGATACGCCACTGCTAGCCAGTTAATTGGTAAAGTAGCTTCAGTCAAACAAATGCTGAGGAACGCTGGTTATACTGGCCCAGTTGGAACTGCAGAACCACCAGTATCGTTTTCTAATCATCCCGAGTTATGCGACGGTGATGTGCTAGATGTTGTTGGTATTAATTCACACTCTTACTTCAACACTGACATTGATGCTTCTCAAGCTGGTGAATTTGTAGCACAACAGTTTCAGTCTACCCAGAATGTCTGTTCTGGCAAACAGGTCGTGGTTACTGAAACTGGATACCCTAGTGCTGGAAACACCAATGGGAAAAATGTCCCCTCCCATGAAAATCAAAAAATTGCCATCCAGTCATTATTGTCTCAGTTCAACGGTGGTGTTACTATCCTTACCACTTACGACGATCTGTGGAAGAACCCAGGTCCATACAACATTGAACAACATTTTGGTGTTCTAGATATTCTCGCCTAAAGTGAATCTGGCCCTATTTGACGACTGGCATGACAATTAGTTATTTATAAATATAACGATACCTATAAATGTATAATATTAATATTCTTAGACTTTTCCTTCAAACCGCAAAATGAAACTAGAAAACTAAAAAGCTAGTTGTCTCTACTTTCCATGCACTGATCGAGTGTGGGGCCCCTGATCGTCACTGCGCAGCGCATAAACTCTAACGTTAACTTTATTATGGGCATCGTGCAGAGCTCAATTTTTTTTAACTACTATCTAGTGACTTTTAGCCCATACACTGTGCAACCTGGAAATTCTAGTAAAGCTCTTCTTTTCTCTATTTGAATTTATTTCCTGTTTTATTCCACAGCGGGGTTTTTCCAGACGATACTATTCTTTGAGTCTTTTCGCCTATTTCTGGACACTTTCGGTAGTGCGTCAAATAGGACTTGAACAGGGAAAAACAGCAATTTTATCAGCAAGCGGTATACTATTCTTTGCAAGTCCTTTTTTCTTTCATTCGATTCATCATGGAAGCTACAATAATAGACACAATTGGCAATGCGTATACAGCCTTGTCTTTGATTGTTGCTCATGCTGGTGACCACAGGTTGACATGGGAACATAACGGTGCGCGAGCCGCTCAGCAGATGCCTTTTACCAAAACGCCATCTGCATTGTATGTTCGCAGTAACCGCAAGGACCCACAGAGAAAAATAAATGTATTTGATGGCAACGGTAACAAGGTTTATACTATTGAACGGCCTTCAAGATTTATCCCTATGTGGTCTATTCTTGAATACCCTTCCCGGAAGGAGATCTCAACTATTCATACGGGGCTGGTAGATAGATCATTTGATTTCCATAACAAGAAGGGTCTCCAGCATCGCGAGTTTCAAAGTGACAGTCTGCTAGGACGTAAACGCAAGTTTTATCTTACTGATGGTGCTCCATACGCTTGGGACAGACACTCCAAGTATCTTGAACGAATTATCAACCCCGGTGGGTACCATGAAGAGGTCAGAGAAAGAGTTGCTAGAGCAAGACTGTTACGGCAATTCAGGTTTGACTACGAGTTGCTCATTGATGATTCCAAAATTGACCGTGAGGTAGTGTTGGCATCTGCGTTCTTGACGATGATGACTGAATGGGGTTTGGGACATAAAACAAGAACTACGGGTCCTAGTTTGTATCCCAAGCGGTTAGCTCCAGGCGGACACCACGTTAAAAAGCATTTAGAGCTGTCTTCATCTTCAGATAGTTCTGAATCAGAAACGGACACACCGACCAAGTCTGAACTGGAAAACTTGCTGGGATCAAGCTCAGGATTAGAATCTGGTACCACTTCAGAAGATCCCAAAACGCGGGTCACAACTTCACCAAAGAAAACTTTGATTGAAAGCTCTCTTGTTCCTGCAGAGACTGTGGAAATCGAAAACAGATTATTTGTCTTACTTGATAATCATGACGGTACCCTTTCTGATCCAATTGAGTTGGAAAGACTGAGTGACGGATCTTTCACAGTCAAAACTCGGCCCCATCACAACACTTTGGAACAACTTGAGTTAGAAGAGCCAAAGAAGAAAGAGATTGCGCCTGAGCTTGAAACTACTAAGCCGAAGCAAATTGAAGCATCTCCGCCTAAGCAAGAACTTGTTACGCTTTCACGCGAGATTGCCGATGAGATAGCTATTGAAGATACTGGTGATACTGACTCTAGTGAAGATGTGGCATCTAAAATACCAGAAGATAAGGCTAGTGGTTGGAGAAGTCGACGCAACGCAATCAGCGCTAAACAAGGTAGAAGCGGGATCCTACATCGACGACACCATGTGCATCACCGATTCTTCAGTTCTCAGTCGTCTGGAACTGATGGAAACGAGGAAGAATTCCCTGAAAAAAAGAGAAAATAGTAATTCCTTTGCTGCTTGAACGCTAAAAGGGACAATTGGGCTATCAACGGACAAAACAAAAAAAAGCCTGAGTCAACTCGGTACTTATACTATATAGAAACATCCAATGAGCTTTCTGCATTGACATTGTTAATTTCAGCCGTAAACTATTTCTATTTGTTTCCAAAAATGTGAGTGCTCTTCATAGATACCATTACCCCGGCATTAGAGCATGATTGTAAACTGTGAAATGTTCGGACAAAAACTCTGTTCTAACTCCGCGGATATATACTATCAGAGCAGGAGGGTTCAAGGTTGGCCAGGCTACCGATGTTTAAACTTACCAATCACTATTAAGCTCATGAGTTAATGACGCGATATCGATTAGAAATCGCATTTAACAGAAATTAATCCGTCAAGGTCAGTTTTGTTCAACAAGTTTCCTTCTATTGCTAATTGTGTCAGATCTCTTGCGCTCAGTGCACAGTATTGAATTTCTTCTTACATTGTTCGCTTTGTGGAGGCGCATAATAAAAGAGCTTCTTTTTTATTTTTTTTTGGTTTTCGCTTATTGGTGTTTGCGCAGAGCAAACTGTAAATTCAATCCGGGCCCTGGATCACGATAACTGATCTTTATCTATAAATTCTGACCTTCGGACCGGTTTTATTTGTCTCGGATCGTCCCTGGAACCTAGCTTTGTAAAGGTCATTGCTCCAGTTCCCGTTTATATTTGCTGGGGTCCACATCACATTGATTTGAGTTCTGGATGTATACATTTGGTGAGCAATGTTTTGTCGGTCTGTAAAGCTAGTTTGCAATCCCACTGGGTATAGAGGTGGGTTTCTTTCCGCACCAGGGGCCAAGGGAATCATAAGTGCCCGCCATTTTTCAGGATTCAACAAATACAGTTCAGTCAGAACCGGAAATATCTGGACAGCTGCTACATATACCAGGCCACGGCCCTTATCTCAGATAAATGTGAGACATTTTAGTGATACCTCAGGCCCATCAGGCAATACATGGTACGAAAAGATATTGAGAAAAGTTTCAACGGACCGAGCATGGTCTGCCAGCTTGTTTCATCGACGAATCCTTAAACATATGTTAAAGTACGTGTGGCCCAAAGATAACACTGCAGCAAAGGCAAGGGTAGCTATAGCCTTGATACTTCTGGCAGCGTCAAAGATTCTGAATGTCGAAGTGCCATTTTTCTTCAAGCAGATTATTGACTCTATGAATGTAGACTGGTCTGAGAGTCTTGGAACTGTTGGTACAGTTATTGGTAGTCTTGTTTTTGCGTATGGTGCTGCCCGGTTTGGAGCTGTTCTTTTCGGTGAGCTGCGTAATGCTATCTTTGCATCAGTTGCGCAAAGAGCTATCCGACAAGTAGCGGATAATACGTTTGCACACTTACTCAAACTTGATTTGGGGTTCCATCTTGCTAGACAGACTGGTGCTATCACACGTGCCATTGAACGTGGTACTAAAGGTATCAGCTTTGTTCTTACTTCAATGGTGTTCCATATCATACCTATAACACTGGAAATCTCGCTCGTGTGTGGTATCTTAAGTTACAAGTATGGTGTGTCATTTGCCCTTATGACAATAGGCACAATGGCTGCATATACGGCTTTCACCCTACGAACAACTTCATGGCGATCTCAATTCAGACGTGAGGCTAACAAAGCAGACGGTGTTGCTGCAAATATTGCCCTGGACAGTTTGATCAATTACGAGTCTGTCAAATATTTTAACAATGAGCATTACCAGGTAAAGAAATATGACAACGCTTTAAGCAACTACGAGAAAGCATCAATTAAGATTGCTACATCACTGGCCTTCTTGAATAGTGGGCAGAACTTGATTTTCTCGTCTGCTTTGACTGCAATGATGTACATGGCGTGCTCCGGTGTTGCATCAGGCGAATTGACGGTTGGAGATTTAGTGCTGATCAATCAATTGGTGTTTCAGCTTTCTGTGCCACTGAACTTTTTGGGTTCAGTTTACAGAGACCTCAAACAGTCTTTGTTGGATATGGAGACCCTGTTCGAGCTACAGGACACTAATGTAAAAGTGAAAGACAAAGAAGACGCAAAACCTTTCCAGTTCAAAGGTGGTGAAATCCGTTTCGAAAACGTATCCTTTGGTTATCATAAAGACAGACCGATTTTGCAAAATGCTTCTTTTGTTATCCCGGCAGGTACCAAAGCTGCTATAGTCGGGCCTAGTGGCTCGGGTAAAAGTACGATTCTAAGGCTGCTATTTCGATTTTATGATCCTACTGCAGGAAGAATCCTTATTGACGGACAGGATATCCGTGATTTATCACTAGAAAGTATTCGTCACGCCATCGGTGTGGTACCGCAGGATACACCATTATTTAACGAGTCTATCAGAAATAATATCAGATATGGACGACTCACAGCTACAGATAAGGAAGTAGAGGAAGCTGCAAAAAGTGCGAAGCTTGATAGGCTCATTGCTCAACTTCCAGAGGGATATGAAACAAAAGTGGGTGAACGGGGTTTGATGATTTCTGGTGGTGAAAAACAACGTTTGGCAATTTCACGAGTTTTGTTGAAGGGCTCAAAAATTATATTTTTTGATGAAGCTACTTCTGCATTGGATACTGAAACTGAACGGGCCATTTTGCAAAACATAAACGGTCTGTTGTCGGGCTCGAGTGCTACTTCAGTTTTCATTGCTCATAGACTAAGAACAGTTTTGGACTCGGATAAGATTATTGTTTTGAGGGATGGCGGTGTCGCTGAAGAAGGCAAGCATGATAAATTAGTCAGTGATCCTACTTCGTTGTACTATAGAATGTGGAATGCTCAAGAAAGTTTCGAGGATGACGATGACATCAACGACGAGACGGAAAAATCTCCTGAAAATGAAAAATCCAGTGCCTAGTTTTTCATAAGAATTTCATTTATATATAAAACATGTAAATAATTTACTTTTTCTTTTTTTTGTTTTTTGTGGAGTATCACATCTCAGGGGTCGAAGATCGACTAAAAATTGTAACGTTAACCGAGATCCTCAAATTTTATTTTCTTTTTAATTTTCTGTTTCAGAGAAAACAAATGTGTTACATAAACCCCAAATACCACTAAGTGGTACTCATCTTGTCCTCAAAATCATGCTGGGGTTCATATATATCACTTTTTCTCTTTTAATAGACCTGTTTCTTAACTGAATTCTTGTGAACAGAGGATGGTTTTAGCCAGGTTTGCTAATATAGTCAAAGAGAGGTGGAAGGGGAGCAAAGCTGATATTTCCAAGCAGCAGCAGCAGCAGCAGAGTCGTCATCATCATTGTCGCCGAATTCATGGGAACAGTGACTCCACATTATATGACCATGAAATTATTCCACAGGGTAAAGTGGGTGCTAAAGCCCGCATAGCTCAAGTATTTTCAGGATTATCTCAAATTAAAGGAGTTTTAAACGGGAGTCCGACGCCTACAAGGTATATAGGCATAAGAGCGAGATTATCACAGGTATGGTTAAATACTTATACTATAGTATTCATACTGGTTATTGTCAAGCTAGTTTTGTTCAAATTGTCTCTTAGCAGTTCTATGGAAGTTGCACAAAAGTATGCTATGGACACCTGTAGATCATCGGAAAGGCTTGTTGGCACATATTCATCAGCTCCACATTATGCTGCATTGGCTGCCAATGAACTTATCACGCATACAATGGACTCTACTCTTGACGGTATGTTGAACAGTATGACCCTTTTAGTAACAGGCATGCAAAACATTTTAATATTCAGCATTGAAATGGTTGTTGGTACATACGCCTGCTTAATGTTTTCTGCCATTGATGGTGCAGCTGGCTCTGCTATCAATGCTACTGAATCTCTGGTTAATTTTACAAATGATGCATTGTCTGACATTACAGATTCACTTGAATCTGGATTAGAGGATTTGTCATCTGTAGTAAACTCGGTTGAGAGTTTTTTTAATGGTTTGTCTGATATACTTACCGGGGACCAAGATGAGGATTTTACCAAAGTTAACTTGACAATATCCAGTTTGAAAAATTTGCATATACCTTCTACAATTAATCAGAGGCTTGATGAGTTATACCATAATATTCCTACCTATGATGATGTTCGAAATGATACTGTGAGTATGATCAAAATGCCTTTTGAGGAACTCAATAATCAAATCAACAACAGCTTTACCAATGAGGTAAGATTTAGATCAAATGCATTGTCCGTCCCAGCTTTGAGACCGATATCTTTTTGCAGTGAGTCAAATATTGACGATTATTTTGATGAAAGCAAGAAAGCAATAGATATGCTTATAAAGGTTTTTCTTGGTGTGTTTGCAGCTTTGGCTGTAATCAGCTGCTTTCCTATTGCTGTAGCAGAATTATCAGAATGGAAGTGGAAACGGCGGTGTGCCCAGGAACAATCCGCCAGAAAACCATACGTTCAATCTGAGACTGATGTAATGGCTGCTTTTCACGATGTGTCTAGTCTTATGAAAGTAAGAATACAAAATCTTTTTGCAGGGATTTTTCATCATCCTTCAGATCAGATTTACGCCAAATGGTGGGTAGATTATGTCACTTATCCTCCGGCATTGTCTCTTTTGCTATTGGGTGTCTTAGGGCTAATAACTGTAGCTTTGCAATTCTATGTTATACACAAAATCAAAAATTCTATACCTGATCTTGAATCCGGTATGGATAATTTGATTGGCGCGGTCTCTTTAGATGTTGCTAGAGAAGCATCAGTATGGACAAACTCCACAAACTATCAAATATCTATTACAGAAAATGATGTCAATCACAAAGTTCTTGGTTGGGTTTACAAAGGGACTTCTACCATAAACAACACTTTAAATTCATTTATGGACAAGCTGAATGATTCAATTAACACAACTTTTTCGGGAACACCATTGTACAACTCTGTTTCTTCTGTGGTACGGTGTATGATTGGATCTAAAGTAACTGAGCTTGAAAGGGGCTTGACTTGGATTCATAATAATTCGCAGGTAAGCTTACCTAGAATACCCAGCGACACACTTAACAGAGCACTTAATGGAAACAGTTCTTCTCAATTAGGTGAAAATGTCTCGTCCTCAGTGGGATCAGTGTTGGAAACGATAATACACAGTTATGAAAAAGCGCTTCGTATTGAAGTGTACATATCCACTGTACTAGTGTTCTGTTGGTTATTAATAGCTATTGGAGCACTTGTGGCTTGTATTATTTGGAGAAAGTCGAATAAACGATACAGGCTGAAAATTTCTTTGCCATTTGCAGACGGCCTTTTGCCTTTTAGCCCAGGTCCCTGGCAGCCTAATCCCACAAGTTCGGAGTCTTGTTCTCTGAAGTTTGATGATTTTGATCTCCGTGAAATGCGGTTGCCGCCGCCTCCACTTAAATTGTCTCCCGTCCCATTATCACCGGTGCCGCCATTACCGTCAATTCCTCGTGAGGTTGAGTCTGATTGGAATTTCACGTCGTTTAGACAAACTGGTCCGCCGTCATTCTTTGCATCTACATCTCCACCAGCAACGCCTACTGAAGACACAATATCACTGCCAATACCACCACCGTCTCGGGCTTTGCTATCACTAGCACCACCACAAATTCCGCTTCATGATGGTAGTGATTCTCCTCATAGTGTTCTATTGCCTCCTCTGACCCCGGTAGAAATACGGGATACGCGGTCGGCTAATCCGCACATTGAACGTTCTGAGGCCAGAAAAAGCAGAAAGGGTCATACTTACTTTTTATAGAATTTTTTTGATTATTTATTCATTTATTTATTAACACTATTTAGTAGTTACTCGGTCTGTCGTTAATCTTGCGTACACATAGTCCCCTGCTCGCACTGGTTTATAAATTGTACCTGCTTCGCCTACACATGATGATAATGGTTCGATAATTGTATCGTAGTTGACTCCGACAAAAGTGGGAACAGAGTACCGTTTTTGGCCTGTTATATTACGAACTCTGTGGATTGTTGACAAAAATTTGTCATTGCTCCAGCGTGCTAACATATCCCCAATATTAACGACGAACATGTTTTCTCTTGGTGGAGCAATAATCCACTTATTATCTGAATTAAGAATCTGCAGTGCAGGTACTGCATCTGTCAACAACAAAGTGAAACACTCAATGTCTGTGTGTGCCCCTATGCCTAATGCAGTGTTGTCGTTAACTTCTTGACTGGGGTAGTAGATAATACGAGACATCACACCAGGTGTTTTCAAATTCTCGTCGAAATAATTCTCGTCAATATCCAATGCCAAGGCGAAGCATCTTGCCAATTTTCTTGCTAGACGCAAAAGTTCACCATAGTATTCGGTTGCAGCTGCTTGCAAGCTAGTACGCTTGGGCCAAACATTTCCACCAGTCATTGGATTATCACTGCTCCATGATTTTGCTACTCCTTCATCGTAGTCCTTGTCCATAGAAGATTCGTAGCACCAATTGAACTGTTCGTTCACATCTGGCTTTGAAGACTTATCAACGTAGTTAGCTGAGTAAGGTTCGTATCCTCGCAAGTTCTTTGAGTTTCTGAAATCTAGTTCCATTTTTTCCTCCATGGGTAAATCAAAAAACTCTTCGGCACCTTTAAGTATGCCTTTCAATGTCTCTTCAGCTATACCATGATCTTTAAGGTAAAAAAATCCTACTTCGGTACATGCGCGTTTGATTTGTTTCACGAGCTCAGTTTTCTCGGTAGCAAAGGAAATAACAGGGATCTCATCGTCGGTAGCTAGACGAGGAGGATCAGTAGAGTATGTTTTGACAATATTGCCGGCGTACGATGCAAAGGTTTTGGTAGCCATTGTTAATTATTTATGCTATATATTAAACTCACAGAATAAATGAGGAAAGGGAGCATGCGCGAGGCTTTTTATATTCGTGGTAGTGCTAGAAAACACTTCTTATCAAACCCGCATATCTTTGTCTTATCGATAATAATCGATCGGAAGTTGCCTAAATAGGCAGTTGTGATAATCACCGCCGGCCAAAAAATAGACGAGAAATCTTTGAACCCCACTGATAATGTGGGTTTAATGGTCTGACTTTGAGCCCTTGATTATTTGTCATTAATGCTTATGGATTACCAATCACTATAGAGTAAAAAAGGACAATACTGTGTACCCCACTCTTTAATAATCTCGAAAAAACCTACGCCGGCGGTGTTTCAACTTTGAATTATCAGTTCACTTCCGGTTCTGGCCGTATGTAACCAGAGTTATTTTTGACAGTTTCTGACCACGGTGGATATCATTTTCAGTTTAGAATTGAATCACAACATATACTACATTGAAAAGCAAAACTGCAACCCTAAGTGGGATTGCTTATGCCAAAACATGGGGTCAATTTTATTTTTTAATTACACAATATTAGCCGCCGACTCATTCGCACCCCGAGCCTCCACATTTCACCCCTAAAGATAACATTTGCCGGTGCTTTGTCTTTTTTTTAAGCCTGAGCCTTATATACAGCTCGCCGTAATTGTTCGCTGACTCAATTATGATGAAGTATGCCTAGCAAAAACTTGTGCAGATAGCCGATCGCAGCGTTGGCGCTGGCGCTTACTTACTACCACTAGGTATACGCGTGCCTCAGCAGGTAGGAAACTGACTACTGTAGCCTATACTCTTAAAAGCAGTGTATGTAACTTGAATTTCTATTGAAATTACTTTTTCCAGTTGGTTGTCTTCCAACTCAATCGGGAAATTTAGGGGCCCCGATTTCCTATTTTGGAATTTTTAAAAAATTCTTTTGAGACCCATTTTTGGGTCCTAACTTGCATATAATTTTTTTGGTCTTTGAACCATGTCGTATTCATATTCATTCGACTCCATATTTCTTCCATAATTTGATAGTATTAACCAAATTGTAATGAATTCAAATTCGAAGGAGTTGTAATCCATGTTGTGAATATGCACTTTTCAATTCTAAATTTGTATAATATGACACTACTCAATTGTATGACATTTTATGGACTCAATTTTTAATATCATAATATTTTAGAGCAGACTCGATGTTCACTAAGCTTGAAAAATTGTTTCAATCATAGATGGTTGAGATATCAGAGAAAAATTGACGTTACGGTTGACCATGAACACAGACAAAATGTTAAATTGCTCCTAAATTTTGATTTTAATAGTTTTTAACATGAAAATAGCTAATATTGGCTGAAACAGTACACATAGCATAATTCTAGCCATGAAAAAATATGATATCTAGGTTCACTCGACCTACAAACCTGATTTGACCAAGGTTGAGCTTCAATGGGGGCTGATCTGGGGTAAACGAGAGTGCAAATCGCTAATTTTCATGGCACCCCAGATTGCTTTTAAATCTTTTTGCAACTTGTAACTAACTGTTTTTGGTAGTATTATAACAGTATTTTTGTGATATTATTGCTTTCAAATGTAAATAGCCTCTATTCATGGTGGAATATAAGATTAAAGTTGGGCATACAAATTTCACGAATTACTTTGCAACAATTTGACCGCAAACAGTTCAAACTACACTTTTGAAATTTTTGAGGTTCTATTTTGTAAATTAGAGTGTTTTTGAGTGTTTTTGAGTGTTTTTGGCATAACTCATTTGTTGGCCTAGTGGACTGTTTCTATTCTCCTGTCAAGTATAATTCTGTGACAGTCCATACTTCTACAGCCTTCGAAAGGGTAAAGCGTATCAAGTCATTTAGCATCAAAAGGATCAATTTTGGTGCTAACTGACTGTTCTAATATGAAAACAACAGTAAAAAAAGGCCGTTAAGACGGACACAGTGACACAGGTATAATAAAATTCCAGCTTACATCTATTTAAAACAACCTTATTTAAAATCAGGTAGGGTAGCAAAATTTCAAACTTTTAGATCCTTTTTTTCATTTCTGGGTGTATTCCATATTTTAATCTGGCGAAATCTTCGTGAACTGCTTTCAACAGGCGTGGCCTCTGGCGCTATAAGCTTGTGAGCAAATTGAAAGAAAAAGCTTAACCATATCATGTTAAACGCCATAATCAACACGTTAGAGATAGCAAGCCCATGGCTATTAAGTAACTACAAATGCTCTTTATTACAGTCTTTGATCATTGTAACCATGCAGTGAAAGATCTATTTGATTTTATTATAACCTGAAACCTGGAAGGCAAATAAGCCACTAAAAACGCATTTTTCTATCATCAAAACAGCACTTATATATTTCATGTGATACAGATCTATTTAAATGTGAATTGTTTCTATTTTCAGTTAAAAAATCATATTTTCAGTATTAGAATTACTAACATGTGTTGTTTTTCTGGCTTTTAAAATAGTTGTGTTATGGCGCGCTCAATTATAATGCCTGATTAGCGCTCATTCCAAAGGCTACACTGTACTACGCTTGATCGCCTGATAGGTGACTGCGTCGTTCGGCGTTGGATTGGCAAGCATGGCTAGCTATTCACCTATATTCCACTCAAAAAAAAAAAAAAAAAGGTTTTACTGTGTGTAGGCTAATTGCTTTTTCTTGTTTAACATTACTCGATTTAGTAATTTGGGGGGTACCTCGATTGCGACATACTACTTATTACGGAATAAATCAAATAGTCTTTTGAGGGTCATTTTCGGCTTCTAAGTTATTCATTTTTAAAATTTGTTTAAAAACGTAACATATTGGTACTTATTTGATTCCAAATTTATTGTAGAATTTTATTTTGTGAATGTATTTTTGTTTAGAGTTAATTCTGGCGTATTAACAGCGGCTTTATATTTCAGATAGATCGGTTTGAAAAGCACATAAAATTGATAATACAGGATGCACCAAAACTTGAATTACCGGTAAATATTATTGACATGTTTTATTCAATTAGCTTCATACTGTGACTTTAAAAAAATTGGTTGGTTCAAATTAAGTAATGAGTTGTCTGTGATTTTCCGCAAAAATGGCCTATCTTATGATAAGGCAAATTTCAAAAATGCGGTATTTTAATAACTTTTGATTTTTTTAACGCCTATTTTTCAGCAGGAACATAAAACTTCTTGGTCAACGCCTAGCTCTGGGTTTTCTTATTTTGATCCACTAATTTTCATTTTGAGAAATAAAATAATGAGTGATGGAGAATAAGTAATGTTTTCAATTACGTGGGAATTTTAGTAGATTTATTGACTTATCGCAAGATCACTTCTACCATGAGTAAAAATCAATACTCGAGTTTTAAATTTAATACCTTCTAAACTCCTCTCCTTAATGTGAATCCCCTATTTTTTTAAATTTGTGTTCTTACTGTGTTTGTTAAAACCCTGAGAGATCATATATTTGATTTTGATATATTTGGCCTTACTAAAGATTACCTGAATTACCTTCCACAAATGTATTTTCTTTGGCTTCAGACCTATCAAATTTACAAAGACACATTTTTTTCAACTTTCTTGCTATGCTCAAATGTATTCATGATTGTAATGCAGCTTTGGAAAAAGTTTGGACTTTATAAATTAAACAGAAAAACTTTCTCAAAGCGAAAAGTTACACCCGTTATAATAATTATGTTTGAGAACTGAAGATACGAAATTGCTACTTTTCTACATATCACTGAAGCTCAAGTGCGACTTGTTTTAGTATTTAATGCATTCACATCCTGTCTGTAATTGTTCTAAGCTAGTTTGAGGTGGAATCATAAACTTTTTCACTTTTATAAAACGACAAAAAAATTTTCATCCATGCAATGCCCCTAGTAATTTATAAAAATGATTTGAAAAATTATATTTTTACCTAGTATGCTGTCATCCCACTCTCAGTACTTTGCAATTTTTGTCAGAAGATGCAAAAAAAAAAGCACCCACGGTGGGAGTCGAACCCACAATCTTCAGATTGCAACCCAAAGAAACTCTTATAGAAGTCTGACGCGTTAACCATTACGCTACGCGGGCATGATAATTTATAGAACGAAATCGTCAGCCATCGCCCGATTCGGCCTCAGTCAATTTTCAAACAGGCGCTACACGCCCAAATTTGGTCCTACTGCGCTGAAATTTCAAACTTAAATCTTTTTGATTTCTTTCTTTCTTGTGTTCAAGTTTGAGCAGAATTGGAGGTGGTCTTGCTAAGGCCAATTTTGGTTGGTCAGTACTTTGCAAATTTCATTTTTGAAGGTAAATTCGCCGTTATAGTATAGTGGTCAGTACACATCGTTGTGGCCGATGAGACCCTGGTTCGATTCTAGGTAACGGCACACTTTTTTTTTGCTTTTTTTTGTTTCACTGGTTGGTGTTTTTTTTTTTTTTGGTCTGCAAGCTGATTTGAACTAAAATTGGGAGACACTGTGCAAACAACTTAGCGTAAAGAAGAAACTGGCAAGTTTGAACGTCGAGCTCTATGATGTGTTCATCTATCTCCGTGTTGTAATATATTACTTGTCAATTAATATCATTCAGCAAACTACGTACCCCTGGGTTTCCTTTTAAAGATAGGTAGTTGATTAGGTTTACAGATTGAAGAGTATTCTTTCATCGTCAGTCTCTAAGGTATTCTGATCTGAGTTTTACCGCTTAAGATGTTAAGATTACCTGCAGGTAAGACTTGGATACAGGCTCTTTTTGTCTTTACTCAGTCACGAACCTAAATGTTTTAATGGATCATTTGGTTATTGTGAACAAAAGGCTATTGACTGTAGAATTTGTGTTGCTCTGTTCTTTGTTTAGCCGACCTAGCTATGTTGTCTATATGGGGTTGTTTACAAATGGTTGCCTTCGCCTGAGCTGGCCTGCCCGAAAGTCAGTCAGGCGCGTCTTAGTCATTTAAACAAAGGCCAGCTCACAAGGGCGGTATCCCCATCGGCTTAGAACATATTAGGCTATCTTACTGATTTTCGGCTAAAAGTAGTGCTATATTCTTTTATACGTAGTTAGTTTTTAGCTGTTACGGCCGTGGGTCAGCTGAATATGATTTTGACTAAGTATAGCTAAAGTATGCTATGAAGTGCTATTGATTAGTCTGGTTGTAAATCTCATGTTATGTACACAAACGTTGTATTTCATGTTCAGACACAAGCTAGTGCTTATACTAGCGCCCAGCGGTCCTATCTCCCATACATATACATGAAGATAACGGGAAAATTAAGCTGGGCTCAACAGACGGCATTATCAATAGATAGAGTGTCAAGAGCCAAATTTATTTGTTTAGGATCGATCGGCACCAGACAATAGATTTTAGGCTATAGATATGGTAAACTAACCCAAATAGGACTAAATTGCATCCGGCTAAGTGTGTGCTAGACAAACGGGCCATGCGGCGGCATGTGATAATGCGCATGCCAAAAAAGCAAAGATCAACAGATTATTAATATTAGTATTCTCTTACATAAAAATATAGCACCAAATGGTGCCACGTACGTATGTTCAAATGTGTACCCAGATTCAGGCAACTCAGATCTCGTACGTTATCTAACAGTTAGATCTCGCCTACAAACTCTTGGCAAGCCCAGGTAGGTTGACACTGGTTCGACGGGCAACCTAATAGCGGCCGATACCAGATGAGAATAGAACTAGTTAGCTTGAAGATGTAGG
Organism: Groenewaldozyma auringiensis; assembly: GCA_030574195.1. Lineage (NCBI taxonomy): Eukaryota > Fungi > Ascomycota > Dipodascomycetes > Dipodascales > Trichomonascaceae > Groenewaldozyma > Groenewaldozyma auringiensis. The sequence goes on from JAJMEP010000019.1 coordinate 37,478, forward strand.
TAACTAGGTTAAGTAATTGGAAAACATAGTGCATGTTAAGGTGGTAAAAAATCTATTAAAATGTGGTCCTTCTCAAGGTAATTGGATATAGTGGTTACTATGGTGATGATGATTTTATTAAGATCACATCAACCCAGAGGTTTGATCAAAACAATTTTTGACCTTCATAAGGGTCGGTTTTGGCTAGTTTCTCTTAATAAAAAAACGCTAGTTTTAGAATTGCATTCATAAAATATAAATTTGGTTTTGTTTAAATTGGTTGGGTTGGAGCAAAAAAAGTAAAATAAATGGCAATTATTTATGTTAACAAAGTTAGACAAACCTCCAGAAAACTCATTTGTTTAAGAAGCAAAAATATTTTTTGGCAAAGCCTAAATTTCAGGTACCACAGAAATTGAAAGATATTTATATCAATAGGAAAGCTAAGACTCTTGTAGTATCATTAATTTTGACAAAATATTAATTGTTTGCTTATTACGTGCCCCCATTAATGAATTAAAGCACTGTTGACAAAATAGTGAAGCAGTAAGCATTTAAGAAACAAATAAATTAATTATTCAATAGTTTAATATTGACGAATTTATAGAATGCAAACAACTTGTGTGTTATTCGGACAGAATTCAAAACTATTTTCGGGTGATTATAACATTCAAAGGAATGTTTGTTCCAATTGCAATGCGATGAGCTGCGATGCCATCGAGATAAAATCAGGGGTAACAAAATAAAAAAAATGCCAATAAACTGAACACGATAATATTAATTTACTTGAAAATTTTTTGCAAATATGTGAAATAATGTTGCCATATGACTCAATTTGGTGTTAGGGGGGCATTTTCGGCCAGAATCATATAGAAAAATTGATGCACGCACTACACATGCATTTGGCCTGACTGTAAAAAAACATAGGTTTAATGATCCACTAATGATCTTTTGAACTGAACTGAAATGTAAACAAAAGGTTTTTGCGGTTTAAGGCCAGATCTACAAAATAAAGAAAATTTCATGCAAAGGTGCGTAATATCTGTGCGGATAAACTTCATTGTTTGTACCAAAGAGTACCGATGTTCTGTTCATCATGACAAAAATTTCAATAGTAATGACATGGTGGGCTTCGTTTATTATACCTTGAACCCCTTTGAAAAAATCCTAAAGGAAACTGCTATTATTTCATTCACTCATTGTTGTACCAATTATCAACTATTGCAATGGCCAATTTTTTTGGCTTTTAGAACTCTAACCTAAATTGAACTTGGCAATTCTGACGTCGCATACATAAGATGATGCGGTCTTTACACTTGAAGTAGACTTCTTCATTGGGATAGCATAACCTTCAGTGGTAATGTATACCTAAAGTAGCTCGCTTAACTTTACAGATGTTTTGTGTCTTTCCATATTTGGCGACAAGTTTGACGATGCTTTTAGATTTGGAGCGGTCAATTATCGTAGATGCATGTTGACCGCGAATCCAACTCACCACAATCAATCGTTTCATGTACCATGTTCACTTTCTTTTCCCATGTACGTACCCGTAGCTTGATGAGCCAAGGCTTTAAAGCATGTTCACCAGTATACCTCACATGTATACCCGAGATATGTGCGCAACGCAATGCGCAGTTAATCTGTAGTGGTGTTTTACATGCATGTACGGCACGATCGTCATGGTGAATCATATCGATCGCGATCTCTTTTAACAAGATGCCTTTTAGCCAGGTCTGCATTATGAGTGAGTGCCCTGTTTATTCCAAAATGAGATAAAACGCCTCGCGGTGTTTTCCCTTATCTTTCACTTAGGGTAGCTATGTCCGTATGACTAAGAATGAGCTGCCAGTGGTTGGTTGAATTCGATATCGGAAATAATTTACGGCACCTTCAATACAAGAATTACGTATGCATCGAACAGATCTCTCGAGCCTATCCACACATATCTGGGGCCCCAGGCCTGGGCTGGTATCGCATGACTTCAGATCTAATCTGATGAAAAAGCGGACGAAGGAAAGCGGCGGTCGGTGGAGTTCCGAGATATCACTAACATGATACGAATTGGTACCTTGTTTCTAGAGTAGGCACCAGATTGTTAGTTTTTGATAAGAAACGGCATACAAGTCACGATGTAACATATCCCTATCTTTCTCACATATCACTATCTTTCTTGGAGTGCAATAGTAGCACTGCAACCCAAGTTAAAGAAGATGGAAGAATTAGGACCGACGCTGTTTTTGAAGCGGACACCCCCCCGCACGTTGTTTCGAAAAAGCCATTAGTGACAATCGAAAATCTCAATTGGGAGACCCAGATAACACCACTGCCATATACTACCAAGACTTGAGAAGAATTTAGCTATTCGTTTAGTCAATCCAAAATGTACTAGACTAAAATTGTAGTTCTAGTGAAAAACCACAGTCGATCTTGTCCCAATCGCGACGCTCAGTAAGTTTGCAGGGCAGATCGCAGTGCACGATTTCGGAAAACGGAGTGGGGACTTTAAAGCCTTTGATTCAAGATCCTTGAACATCGACTAAGCTACCGGCCTTTGATGTACGTGTGTATACGCATATCTGCGCTCAGAATTAATATGATCGTGCTTCTACACGGTTTTGACTAGCAGCTCGCTAGGTGAAAGTGGGTCCTTAACAAAGCTTGGATGATATGACGTATTCTTTTGTTCCATCAAGGACAATGCGATTGTAAGTAGATTTGAAACAAACATACAGGGTGGAAAAGTTGTTGCTGCAGCAATTGAATGAAAAAAAAAATAATAATAATAATAATGGCAGTAATAATAGTTTTTTTCGGAGCAAAAGAACGTATTATTGAAAGCACTCCAAAGGGGTGAAATTTCAGTCCCCGTTTCTACTTTTGGCAACAGGGTATAGAACCAGTACGTATATGTACGAGATCTCTAGACCGGGTCAAGAGTCCGACCGTAGGCTATCCATAAAAGTCAGTGTGAGATATAATTAGGTAATATTGCTTTCAAGCCAAAATTATAGTTAGGCCCAATGGTAGCCGAAGCGACATATTGCTTTTTGACTAAAGGAGAGAGAATAAATGAGTTGGTTTTATTCCAATTGCTTTAGCCGCACCCTTGATATTTTACTACCAAAAAGACATACTGAGTGGGCTAATACAATTCTGCTACCAGGTTCTGAGTGAAAACCGTTAAAACCGAATGCCGATCGACTTAAAATTAACTGACTTAATTTTTGCCTACGATCTCGCTAACATTCAAGCGAAAACTCAATAGTAGATCTCGTAATATGACGCTGTGTGGGTGCTGAAAAAAAATTTTTCTACTCGTTTTTTGCGACATGGAAGGAATTTTTTTTCTTTTCCGTACGGCTTGAAAATTTGTAGTCAATTAATGGAACAGAACAGAAAAAACTGTTGGACATGCCCGGAAGATTCTCGGAACCCGATTACTTGCTTTCAAATTGTGGCAATCATGTAACCACCCGTTCTACCTATAATGCACCCCGTCGTTATACATAATATAATAATAATATTGTAGGGCATGGCCGACAGGTTTTTCGGTCCTGACCGCGCGCAGAGGTGGCACACCGCTGGAAGCTGTGGCAATTGCCGCCGTTGGATAATCGAGAGTGGAAATTAAGCCCAAAAAAACAAAAAAGTCTCGATTTGCTACTCGTCTTTGCAAAAAGGGGCACAGGTCAGCAAAATAAAAAAAACAAAAAAAAGAAATAAATCGATAATTTTCGAAGTTTCAGCCGAACCTAGCTCATAGTGTGTGTGACAAAAAGGCTTCGAGGAGTGGCAACTAGGTAAACTTAGAGCTATTACCGAAGAAGTAGGAAAATGTAAATTGCCCATGAAAAAATAATTTTGTTTTTTCCCTCCCATTTTCATGCAGGAATTCGCTCGCGGACCTTCCGACATACAAGTGGAAAGCTCTAGAGGTGTTAAGTAATAATAATTGAGAGAGCTTTTTTTTTTTTTTTTTTTTTTTTTTTATTTTGGATCTTTCCTGCAGAAAGCCCAAAAGAAAACTCGCAGTAAACGAAGCCTAACCTGTTTTGAAGAAGTAAGTAGTAAAGTAGTACTACTATAGTAGCGAACTGTACTACCTAACTTAGTACTGACCGTACTAGGATACTACCAGGTAGATCGGGGCCGATGAAAAAAAATAAATAAAAAAAATTGCACCTGTAAAGATTATAATTAACAGTAACGTTAGTTATGGTAGTAGTTACTGTACATGCGCACGCACAGTAGTAGTATTAGTAGTAATATGCAGGTTTTGATGATAACTTCCCAGAAGAAAGTCTGTTCACTTCGCTCCCCCCCAGAGTGCGAAAAAAAAACCCAAACAAATATATATCGTCCAGTTCCCAGATTTCTCAAGCTGTGGTAATTGTTACACTTCCTTTCCTTCTTTCTTTCTTGTTAAACGCTTTTTCTTTAGTGCTTTCCATTTATCCATTCTTTTGTACCACTGAAGTCTCGTTTCGCAGGCTAGTTTGAAGTTTTTTTTTTTCGGAATCAAGTCGCTGAAAATTTCCGCTCCGAGAAAATAATAGTGATATTTTCTCGAGGACTTCTATACTTTACACCACAGTCCTTTCTATACCCAATTAAACAACCCTTTCTTTTCCAAATCTGGTTCATCATATCAATAAGACAGGTACTTTATTGATATATAAATTTGTCGACAAGTCACATTGGTTGTTTCTCTTTTTGGAGTATACTTTGTTTTCATTACTATTGACTTTGTTTTTGGATGTTCTGACCCTTTTTTATTAATACCCCCCCTTTTTCCCAGTTTTTTATTCTATCAAGTAAACGCAATTAAGAACACACACATCTTTCCTACTCCATACTGCTCGGGGAATAAGCAAAAATATGTCTATCAAGAGATCGTTTACTAAAAAGCTGCAGAAGCTGAATAAAACCACGGCCAAGGCTATATCGGCGATACCATCTCCTGATGAATTATTATCTTCTTTTAACAATAATAACAATGACACCACAGTAACTTCACCTAACGGCACCACAACATTCGCTTCCACACCACACACTGGCCATAACGGCGGGGACTACTTCTACTCGATAAGTTTCGAGCAGACTCAGTCCGGCGAGCAACCAGACTCAGATAATGCAGGTGTCACTGCTCCTGTCACTAGCGTTGAGTCACATCGAGAGCCCATAACGCCCATGGCTACCTACGGTGGTGGAGCACCACCACCCTTAGCTACTCCTTCCTCGCTTACAACGTCTCATAGGTCCAAGGGCTCTAACGAGTCTAATGATATCACTCCCTTGGTCAGTAATAAGGCTAGCAGCACTGTCACCGCCGCAACCACTGCCAGTAGTGGTGTCAGTACCCACACCGTGCATTCATATCATCCAGCTACTCCCCCCACGTCCGGCACACCGTCACCCACTAGTGCCGTTGCATACAACAGTTCCACGCATAACATCTCTTCATACTCCAGAGACATTTACCCAATGCTGAGCAATAGCAGTGCTACTCTATCCAGCAACAACAACAACATTGTCATGAAGACTGGAAACACCGAGGGGACTACCCAAAGCATCGAGGGCAGTGGCCGTCAAGTACAACGCCAACCAAGTTATAAACAGACGGCTCCTGCTACTCATCACTACGCGACCCATCATCACCGCGTATCAGACAACTCTACGACGTCGAGCTGCTACTCGCTTGACCGCGACGAGCCTCCCATGGACTCCACCACTGAAGTGTTCAACGGGCTTGGTCAACCGTTCTTTGAAGATACTCTTGATCGAGACCCTATTGAATCAAAGTTGGATGTCAAAGTCGGTAACCACGAGCTTGACGAGGAGGAGCTGCGTAAGATCGAAGAGGAGGCCGAAGCCGACGAGATGGCTTTGAATATTCTCCAGAAGGTCAACGGAGCTGACGACTACATCAGGGAAATCAGAGCAGGTTCCTGGTATATTTGAAACAAATGTAAACTTGGAATCATGTCTGGAATGATGTTGTGGGTGAGAAAAAAGTAGACCAAAGAAAGCTTATACCGCGCAGGAATGTGATCGCAACTTTGGTCACCTAAAGAAATTCCTGGGGAGGATGTGATACTGCCATGGCATGACACACATTCCTTTCTTTCTCACACCTAATATCCATTCTGTATGATTGAGGCTATACTTCATTCAATGTCTTTCTCTAGAGGAAGAGTTAAAAGAAAAAACAATACTAAGAAGACGCAATGCATAGTGTCTTCGGCATTAACTTATTATTTAACGACTTATTTTACGACTTTATATAGAAATATGCTTCATATGCGAATATGAAACTTTTCTTTGCATTTCACAAAGTTTCTCCTAAACCAGTAGATGTTTTGTAATTTACTTTCTAATACCTATATTCAGGGGTCTAGGGGTCCAGGGGTCCAACGGTCTTCCTTCTGTGATACCAAGCTGGCCGTAGTAGCTTTATAGTGAGGATCGCAAATTTGAGTGATAACAGATTATATTACGTAAAAGTGCAATTTTTTTCTGAGCTTGAAAGTGTTGGCTAAATTTCACGAAAAAAACACAAAAAAAATTCCATAATGATAGACTATATTGGTAAGCTGGCGTTGGCTCCTATGGTGCGGGTAGGCGAGCTTCCTGTAAGACTATTAGCTTTGAAATACGGTGCAGACCTTGTCTGGGGTCCAGAAATCATTGATAAAAAATTGATTACATGTCGTCGAGAATGGAACGACAAGCTTAAATGCGTTGATTTCATTGAACCAAATGACCCTAATCACAATAACAAGAAAAGTGATGCTTTGAAAGTTGTTTTCAGAACTTTCCCAGAGAAAGAAAAGGATAAAGTGGTGTTCCAAATGGGCACAGCATCGCCCGAGTTAGCTGTTCAGGCAGCTAAAATTGTTGCTAAGGACGTATCAGCTATAGACGTTAACTCCGGATGTCCCAAGCATTTCTCAATACACTCAGGAATGGGTGCAGCATTATTGAAGACTCCTGACAAGCTTGAGAGTATTCTACGAGCATTAGTAGACGAAGTCGGTAAGCCGTTCGGTATAAGTATCAGTGTCAAGATCAGAATATTGGATACTGAAGAAGAGACTTACCAGCTGGTTAGACGGCTTGTGAAGACCGGAATATCATGTTTAACTGTGCATTGTCGTACCACTCCTATGAGAAACCGGGAAGCTCCTATCAGAACTTATCTTAAGGGTATAGCAGAGATTTGCCGAAGCAATGATGTTGCATGCTTAGTTAATGGAGGGATCAAAGGAAGGTACGAGCTTTCTTCATTGATAGACGAATATTCAGTTTCTGGTGCAATGATTGCATCATCTGCTGAATCTAATCTATCTTGTTTTGGTGCCAAAACTAAAGATGATATCCAGCCGTGGACTCAAGTGTGCAAAGAATACATTGATTTGTGTGAACAGTTTGACAACCATCCTAGTAATACCAAGTATTGCTTGCTCAAGAGTATACCTGGCAAAAGCCCTATTTATCAGCTCATTTCCCGATCCAAAACCACAGAGGAAATGAAAAATGCATTCAATGAAACAAAAGAACCTAAGACTAACGACCTGAAACGAAAACGTGAAGAAGACGATGTTGATTCACCCCAACCATCCATGAAAACCAAACCCATTTCTGCATAATTTTTTACAATGAAATTAATACAAAAAGTAGCATTAGCAGTAGCATAAGTAATAAGAATAATACTTGATTTTTTGGATAAATTATAATATATTAACCTGTCATATATGTACAAATTAGAATTTTTCAAGTCTAAAGGAGATGGTGCAAAGATCTTAAAACAACTTCTTCTTGATGACACACCAGGCACCAGCAGCACTTGCCATTAATCCTGAAGCAATAGCCATTTGCTTAACACCTCTAGTAGCTCTGAACATGGCTCCAGATAAGGCACCAGCAGCTATTGAGTTTGTCCAATCGTGTTGGCCTCGATAATAATCGATAGAACTGTTTATCAAATTGTAAGTTAATGCCAATACACCAGCAGTGTTACCTAAAAATGGACCACGTCTGGTGATAGCGTTCAATACACCATTCAGTCGTAACTTTGGTGAAGTGATACCTTCTGTTTTTCGTAATCCTTCAGCCATACCATATGCTCCACCAAGACCTAAACCGGCGAGGTAAACTGCACCGGTACCGTAACATAAATCATCAGTCCAGTCTTTTATAGGGATGATGCCTGTAGCTCCTGGCACAGATGTGAGTGCTTCTTCTTCAAGATCTAAATATTGTAATGTGCCACTGTTGAGACCTGCCAAAGGGTGTAATTTGGCCGGGTCCAGTATATCCGGGCTAAGAAACGATGAAACTTGAGTATCTGCCAAGTTGTCAGCAGCTGTACTAGAACCAGTGCTAGCAGCTGACTGATTAGTACTGTCCTTCTCGGCAGAACCTTTACCCAAACCAAGCCAAGAGGACATTATCGTAGGCGGACTCTAGAAAAAATTGCAAACTATACAAACTTTGTGCAAAAAATTGTTCGCCAGCTATAAGATTCGATCGAAGTTATTTCACGTACGTCAATATCGGCGGGCGGTACCTAGGTACATACAAAATTATTACACCTTTCCGATCTACTACGTAGTATACTACATGTACAAGCTTTTATGCTTGGTCATTGACAGGCAAAAAAAAATCATTATTGAGCATAAATAATTAGTAGCCGGCAGCTATTCCTCGCTTTCGCCACCAGTCAGATACAGCATATATGATACCAGTTTCAGGGTCTCTATATATACCGTTCATAGCAGTGTAAGGGATAGTTAGTTCGACATTATGACCTTTCCCTTTTAGCCCGTCGGCTATTTTCACCATGTACTCATTTTTATTATCTGAAAGCTTTTCGAGGTATGCTGTTTCAGGCACCAGCTGGTGGTGATACCGTGGCAATGCAATAACGTCCAACAATGGCAAGTTGTACTGATACTTGCGAATAATTGCCTGCAAAACGGCGGTGATAATTCTTGACCCACCAGCAGCCCCAATGATAAACTCAGGGACACCAGTCGTGGTGTTTGTGATAATTGTGGGACAGGTTGAAGAAAGCGGCCGTCGCAATGGCGTCACGTAGTTATAAATTGACGGTTCCAACTGATATGCATCGTGAGTATGAGGTAACGAGAAGTCGTCCATTTCACTGTTGAGCACAATACCAGTGCCTGGATCAGCGACCAGTGCACCAAACTCCAAGTTGACAGTAGTAGTGAGAGAAACAGCCATGCCTGATTTATCAATGACAGAGAAATGGGCAGTCCCATGGGCCTCGCTGTTCTCATAAGAAGGATTATAAGCTTGCCAGGGGAGAGTATGATCATCACTGATATTCATTCTGACTTTATTGGCCCATTCTTTGGTAGTTATTTCATGAACTCGCGCCGTGTTGTTATCGAGACCATCTCCCAATTCAGTTCTACCAGCTGAAAGCCATTTCATAGCTTCAATAAGTCGTTGAGTTTCAATATCACCTGATTCTTGGCTCACATGATTATCAAACCCTTCCATGATATTCAAACCTAACAGCAAAGCCGGGCCTGAAGTTGGATTAGGAGCAGTCAAGACCTCCAACCCAAGAAAATCAGATTTCAAAGAGGGCTCAACTTTGACTGAATACTTTGCAAAATCGTCAACAGTAACGATACCTCCATTAGCCCTTATAGACTGAGCCAAAGACTTGGCAATATATCCATTAGGATCATAAAAGCTGGCACTGCTACCGTTAGAAGCAATTGATTCTAAAGTTTTGGCGAATTGTAAACGTTTAATGTAATCTCCCTCTCTGGCTAATCTCGTATCACCAGTTTTATCATCAACCACGTAAAGAAACTCCCATTGTGCGGGCTCTTTTTCAAATGCCTCACGAGCTCTGTTAATTGCGGTAGCCAGTATGCTTGACACTTCAAATCCTTGTTTATTCAGTCTGATTACTGGATCAAATAGTTGTTGCCAGCTCAATTTGCCCGAAGTGTAACGTTTAAATGCCTCTTCCAACCCAGCCAGCTCTCCAGGAACAGCCACAGCCAATCCGCCAACTTGAGCCATTCTCGACCTACCATCATACATTGTTTTATTAGCAGCAGCAGGAGCCATTTCCCGGAAGTTAAACGACAATGAGGATCCGTTAGGGTGTCTAACAGTCATGAACCCTCCACCGCCCAGCCCAGACGAATGGCTGTTAACTGATCCAATGCAAAGAGCCGTGGTAACTGCTGCATCCACAGCAGATCCTCCTTTCCGGAGAATGTCTATACCCATATTGGAGCAAACAGGCACATCGCATGCAACAGCGCCATTTCTGGCAGTAATCAGATACTTGTTATCAGGATGAAGATCCGGTTCTCGTAAGGGACTGCCAGGATCCGATGTGAAAAACTGAACAGTATCCGAATACTTGTTGAACGCAATACTGCCTGTGACAGACGAAGAAGAGTCAGTATCGGAATAAGACTTGAATGGGTTCCCAATAGTTCCAATACAAGAAACCAAGGTCATTGGTATGACAATAATGATTACCAATACTGCACATAGTACCGATAGATTTGAAGTTATCGGGTACCTAGTATGATAAGCGTGCCATGCTTTGTGGATCTTTGAATGAGGGTGTTCGTCATTGTTACACTGTTTCTCAGTATCCACCAAAAGCTTTGCCTTTGACATTTTTTTCCCCCGTAAAGAAAAGCTTTCTGAAACCGTCCAACACCAGTTCGTCTTCGAGGATAGATAAAGACCGGAGTGCCGTACTATAGCTACTAGGTAGTGGTGCTACTGATTGCAATTAACGTTTGATAACGTAATTAAGGTGCGGGTACATTTGAGCACGGCGTATTTTTTATCCTTCATTAGTAATTGACGATTACGATAGTTAGTACTAGTAGGTGTACTACTAACAGTTAACGTCGTCAAACTCGATCGAGGCTTCTTCCCAGAACTCAACATGAATCTTTCATCTGGCATAGCCGCCATTGAAGTGTTTCGGTTTCAAACACCGATTAGGCGACCACAGTAAATTTAAAACCGAAGCCACACAACACAACAACCACAACAACAAACAATCATAACACAAACACACATTTTTAATCAGACCAATCAACAACCAGGATCAACAAACTACACAACCAAAGACTTGTTGTAATTTCTCTGATCATTTTCATCACATTTTTAACCCCAAATTTTATAAATAGAGCCGTATTTCCCACCTATTGTTATTTTTCTTTCTTCTTTTTTTTTTCTCTCTCTCTCTATATTCTATATCAAAACACACATATTTTTACCTGTCTGTTCTACTGTTTTTGTGACCTTACCACAACAAACAGCAACAACAAAGAGTTAAATTTATTCTTTTTATTAGCACAACAGCCAGTTAATACAATGTCCGGAAGAGGAAAAGGTGGCAAAGGTCTCGGCAAAGGTGGCGCTAAGCGTCACAGAAAGATTTTGCGTGACAACATTCAAGGTATCACCAAGCCTGCCATCAGACGTCTTGCCCGAAGAGGAGGTGTCAAGCGTATTTCCGCTTTGATCTACGAAGAGACCCGAGGAGTCCTCAAGACCTTTTTGGAGTCTGTCATCAGAGACGCTGTCACATACACTGAGCACGCCAAGAGAAAGACTGTTACCTCTCTTGACGTTGTCTACGCTCTCAAGAGACAGGGCAGAACCCTTTACGGTTTCGGTGGTTAAAGCGTGTAATGATCGATCATCATTACTACTACACCAAAAGCTTAAATCACAATGCACACACACACACTCTCTCTTTATTACTACTACTACTACTGCTACTATAATTGCCCTGTATTGTATTTGACTTGCACGTGACAGTGGTAGCAGCCGTAGTAGTATACTATTTAAATTATATTGCAGTCAACAACTACCATAATAACAGTTGTATTTCTGCCACGGGTTTTTTTATTTATGTAAAAATTATTATATACCAGCTTATGAATTGTTCATTTGTTTTATTTACCATTTTGTTTTTTATTGTAGTTGGCTTACTAAGTGGAAAAGGAAAAAATTCACTGTGGAAAGAAAAAGAAACTGGTATCGCATTTCATCGTCGTATTAAACGATGAGAAAACGAGATCTGATGCTGCTAGATAGGAAAGAAACCAACCGGTTTGTTGAATACTGTAGTTGAGGCACAGTACTATCTTTATATAAATGGTTAATGCACGATGTGTTGGTTCCAAGGTTTTTCACGTAGCAATCAAAAGAAAATGCGGCACTCCGTAGTTGGTAAAGCACGTAGCACTACTAGCTAGTAGCATCAAGCAGGTAATAAAATATTGACGCGTATACACCAACAGTGTATAAACGCAGTTACAATTAGTAAAAGGCTTGCGTATGCTACTGTGTATGTAGGTATTATACATGGAATACATACAAGGTATAACGTCTAGTACTACTATTACCACTATTACATTACTGTTAGAATACTGTAGGTAGAGGCTCTGTGCGTTTTGAAACGTACAGTAGTAGTAGTAGTAGTAGTTAGTATTGTTGCCGTTTTATTGTTGGGGGCCGATTTGTTGGTGGAGTCAACACGTTAAATATGTTAAGTGCACTGTAAGTTGCTCTCTGTCCCCCCTGGTAAGAAAAAAAAGGCTAACAACGGTACGATCGATCACCAACACACCAACAACAACGCATTTACAGCGACGATTTTATTTTTCACGCCGGGCAACGGTATCACAATTTTTTTTTTCCCTGCCTAACAAATATACGTTGATCCCGCGTTACCTTTATTAGTAGGTACTTTACTTAATTCTACCACAACTTCCATTTTCTACTTCTTCCAAGGACTTTCAAGGACAAAAACCCAGGAGTTTTTTTTTTCTCTGTTCTCGTTCGCTGTTTGCCCAGAAGTATATTCTAACTGGAAGAAATTGACAACAGGTAATCCAAGTTCATTCGTGGAATTATCCATCTCTTTTGCCTTTCATTTTTTTTGGTTCCCGGGTGGTAACATACTCATCTTACTTCCCCACGGTCCGTGTCATCTAATTTATTGTTTCGGTGATAGGACTGTTTCTCAACCACAAATATTTATACGGTTGAATTGACCTTTTAATTTTGTTATTTTTATTTGTATTATATTTGTTCTGTTAACGCCAGTTGTTTTGACGTTTTTTGGTTTGGTAAGTTGAAATCACTTTTTTTTCTTTGAATTTGTTTCGTCAGTTTTGTTGAATCAAGGATCCCAGGTTTTTTTTTCACTCTGCATTTTCACTTCGTTTCTGTTCCATTTACTAACATCTCTGCTTTACAGATACATCATGGCTGATTCAGTTGCGGTCAATAACGACCAATCATCTAAATATGATCATTCCACTTTGCCTTCGCATTTTTTGGGGTTGAATTCTATCGAGAATGCGCCCACTTCTGATGTGAAAGAGTTTGTGCAACAGCATGGCGGTCACACTGTGATCAACTCGGTTCTGATTGCCAACAACGGTATTGCTGCAGTTAAGGAGATCAGATCAGTCCGGAAATGGGCTTACGAGACTTTTGGAGACGAGAGAGCTATCTCTTTCACTGTGATGGCCACTCCTGAGGATCTTGCCGCTAACGCTGATTACATCCGTATGGCTGATACCTATGTTGAGGTCCCTGGTGGAACAAACAACAACAACTATGCCAACGTTGATCTGATCGTTGATATTGCTGAACGTACCAACGTTCAAGCCGTTTGGGCTGGTTGGGGTCACGCCTCTGAAAATCCTCACTTGCCAGAGTCTTTGGCAGCTTCTCCTAAGAAAATCGTCTTCATTGGGCCTCCAGGCTCTGCCATGAGATCATTGGGTGATAAGATCTCATCCACTATTGTTGCCCAGCACGCCAAAGTTCCATGTATCCCATGGTCCGGTACTGGTGTTTCTCACGTTGAAATTGACGAGAAAACCGGACTGGTTTCCGTTGCAGATGAGGTTTACAAACAAGGTTGCTGTTCTGGACCTGAAGATGGTCTTGAAAAGGCCAAGAAAATTGGGTTCCCCGTCATGATTAAGGCCAGTGAAGGTGGCGGTGGTAAGGGTATCCGAAAAGTTGAAAACGAAGAGACTTTTGCCTCTTTGTACAGACAAGTTGAAGGTGAAATCCCTGGGTCTCCTATTTTCATCATGAAACTCGCCGGCAACGCCCGTCATTTAGAAGTACAATTGCTCGCTGATCAGTACGGTAATAACATTTCCCTGTTTGGCAGAGATTGTTCCGTTCAACGGAGACACCAAAAAATCATTGAAGAAGCTCCCGTCACTATTGCTAAAGAAGACACTTTCCATGCTATGGAGAATGCTGCAGTTAGACTCGGTCAATTGGTCGGATACGTTTCTGCCGGTACTGTTGAGTACCTTTACTCCCACGAGGATGACAAGTTCTATTTCCTGGAATTGAATCCTCGTTTGCAAGTAGAACATCCCACCACTGAGATGGTCACCGGTGTCAACTTGCCCGCTGCCCAGTTGCAAATTGCTATGGGTATTCCCTTGCACAAGATTAGAGATATCCGTTTGTTTTATGGCGTTGATCCTCATACTCAGACTCCAATCGATTTCACTTTCACTTCCGAATTGGCCAAAAAATCTCAAAGAAGACCCGTGCCAAAGGGCCACACTACCGCTTGTCGTATCACATCTGAAGACCCCGGTGAAGGGTTCAAGCCTTCCAGTGGTATGATGCACGAACTTAATTTCAGATCAAGCTCAAACGTCTGGGGTTATTTTTCTGTTGGTAACCAAGGTGGTATTCATTCGTTCTCAGACTCTCAGTTTGGTCATATTTTTGCCTTTGGCGAGAACAGACAGGCCTCCCGACAACATATGGTTATTGCCCTCAAGGAGTTGTCTATCAGAGGTGATTTCAGAACTACTGTAGAGTACCTGATCAAACTTTTGGAAACTCCCGATTTTGAAGATAATACTATCACCACTGGATGGCTCGATGAATTGATTTCCAAAAGATTGACCGCAGAGAGACCTGATCCTTACTTGGCTGTTATCTGTGGTGCAGTCACCAAGGCCCACATTGAATCCGAAGAAAGTATTAACCAGTACAAGTTATCTTTGGAACGTGGTCAAGTGCCTTCAAAGGATAAGCTGAAATCCATCTTCACTATTGATTTCATTTACGACGGCCAAAGATACAAGTTCACTGCTACCAAAGCCAGCATCGACTCTTATTATCTGTACATCAACGGATCGAAAGTACAAGTCGGTATCAGACAACTCAGCGACGGTGGTCTTTTGGTCTTGCTCGGTGGCAAGTCACACAATGTTTACTGGAAAGAAGAAGTTGGTGCTACCAGATTGTCTGTCGACTCTAAAACTTGTTTGTTGGAAGTTGAAAACGACCCCACTCAATTGCGAACTCCATCACCAGGTAAGCTGGTGAAGTTTCTCGTGGAGAGCGGTGAACATGTCAAGGCTGGCCAACCTTACGCCGAGGTCGAAGTCATGAAGATGTACATGCCCTTGGTTGCTCAAGAAGATGGTATTGTTCAGCCTATCAAGCAGCCCGGATCCACTTTGGAGGCCGGTGATATCATTGGTATATTAGCTCTGGATGATCCTTCCAAGGTCAAGCACGCCAAGTCTTTTGAGGGCCAATTACCCGAATATGGTCCTTTCATTCTTGTCGGTAACAAGTGCCACCAGAAGTTCAGTGTTCTGGTTAAGATCCTGCATGATATCTTGTTAGGGTACGATAACCAGGTTATTATGAACTCGACATTGAAGGAACTCATTGAAGTGTTGCGTGATCCAGAATTGCCCTACGGTGAATGGAACGATAAAGTTTCTGCATTGCATAGTCGAATCCCCGCTAAGCTGGATTCTACTTTATCTAGCATTGTTGAGAAGTCAAGACAACGTCATGTGCTTGAATTCCCCGCTAAACAGCTCAGACGTGCTATCGACAAGGCTGCTCCTACCAATGCTACCGATTTGACAATCTACGAGTCTACTGTGGGACCATTGGTTCAGATTTGCGACCGATATGGCGAGGGTCTCGTTGCTCACGAGTACAAGTTGATGGCAAGTTTGATTGATGAGTTTTACGAAACTGAAAAACTGTTCTCTGAGGCTCGTGAGGAAGATATCATTCTTAAGCTGCGTGACGAAAATAGAGATACTCTGGGTAATGTGGTTGCAACCGTTTACTCTCACTCTAAGGTCGGTGCTAAGAATAACTTGATTTTGGCCATTTTGCAAGAGTATCAACCTAATAAAGTCGACAGTGCTTTGGTTGCTCAGTACTTGAAACCTAGTTTGAAAAACATCGTCGAGATTGAAAACAGAGCTACTGCAAAGGTTGTGGTCAAGGCACGAGAAATCTTAATCCAGTGCTCGTTACCTTCTTTGAAAGAACGTACCGACCAATTAGAACATATCTTGCGTTCTGCAGTCATTGAGTCTAGTTATGGTGAGTTCGGTTTAGAGAGACGTACACCAGATTTGAACGTCTTGAGAGAGGTTATCGATTCGCGATACACTGTATTTGACGTGCTGACCCAGTTCTTCAAACACCAAGATCCTTATGTCGTACTGGCGGCTTTGGAAGTATATGTCAGACGAGCATGCCGTGCATACGATTTGCAAGAACTCAGTTACCATCACGAAAGAGGCCTTGTTCCAGCTGTTTCTTACAAGTTTAAGCTCCCTGCTTTGAGCAATGCTGCTAATAACGCTGCTGCTATGCAAAGCACTACCCCAGTTGCTAACGGCGACGGTGAAGGCCAGCCCCAGTTCTCACGGGCAATCAGCGTTTCTGACTTGTCCTTTGTTGTTGATAACAACGATGCTTCTCCCTTGAGAGTCGGTGTTGTTGTGCCTGCTGCTGATGTTGACGATATCTCTGAGGCTCTCGAACGTGCCTTGGAGTACTACCCTCGACGAGGCGGCGGTCTTGAAATTGGCCAAAACAACTTGTCTGCATTGGCTAGAGAACGATTGACTAATGGCAAGCCCAAGCTCGGCAAGGAGGTTTTGACCAACATTTGCAGCGTTTTAGTTTCTGATTGCACACCCAGCTTGAGCGATGATGAGCTTTTGGCATCTATCAGCGAGGTTATTGAGGATTACAAGGAAGATCTTATCAACTGCTCAATCAGACGATTGACCTTTTTGTTTGGCAACTCTTCTGGAACATACCCCAAGTATTTCACTTTCAGAGGACCCGACTACGTTGAAGATAAGAAGATTCGACACATTGAACCAGCTTTGGCATTCCAGTTGGAGTTGGGAAGATTATCAAATTTCAGCATCAAGCCTGTGTTCACTGATAATCGTAATGTCCACGTTTACGAGGCTATTGCTCACAACTCTCCAAGCGATAAGCGATACTTCACCAGAGGTATTGTTCGACCGGGTAAAATCAGAGACGATATTTCTACCCCTGCTTATTTGACTTCAGAGGCTAACCGTTTGATGTCGGATATCCTTGATGCATTGGAAGTTGTCGATACTTCTAACTCTGACTTGAACCACATTTTCATCAACATCACAGCCGTTTTTCCTCTTGCCCCCGAAGAAGTCGAGGCTGCACTTGGTGGATTTTTGGAAAGATTCGGTCGACGGTTATGGCGATTGAGAGTCACCGGTGCAGAAATCAGAATCATGATCACTGATCCTTCATCCGGTGTCAACTACCCCCTGAGAGCTATCATCACCAATGTCTCAGGATACGTTGTTCAGAGCGAATTATATGCCGAAGTTCGTAACAGCAAGGGCGAGTGGGTTTTCAAGACTTTGGGTCCCCGACCTGGCAGCATGCATTTGAGACCTATTTCAACTCCTTATCCTACCAAAGAATGGCTTCAACCTAAGCGATACAAGGCTCATCTCATGGGTACCACTTACTGTTATGATTTCCCAGAATTGTTCTTGCAAGCTGTTCGAAGCCAGTGGAAGAAACACCTTGAAGTGCACCCCAAGGCCAAGATCCCCGACGATTTTTTCTCATATGTGGAGTTGATCACTGACGAATCCGGCGAATCCTTGTCGGAGGTCACTAGAGAACCCGGTGCCAACAACATTGGTATGGTTGCATGGAAGTTCACCACTAAGACTCCCGAGTACCCTCGTGGCAGAAAGTTCATTGTTGTTGCTAACGATATCACTTTCAAGATTGGGTCTTTTGGTCCTTTGGAAGATGTGTTTTTCAACAGAATCACCGAACAAGCACGACAAGAGGGTATCCCCAGAATCTACCTTTCCGCCAACTCTGGTGCCCGTATTGGCGTTGCAGAAGAGCTTATCCCCTTGTTCCAGGTTGCCTGGAACGACCCTGAAGACCAGACTAAGGGGTTCAGATACTTGTACCTGACCCCCGAGGTTTACGAAGGGTTGAACACACCTACCAAGCAAATCGTGTCTGCTGAACGAATTGTTGAGGACGGCGAGGCTAGATACAAGATCGATTACATTGTTGGTGCTGAGAACGGGCTTGGTGTTGAGTGTTTGCGTGGTTCAGGGTTGATTGCTGGTGCTACTTCCAAGGCCTACAAGGATATTTTCACCATCACTTTGGTAACCTGTAGATCAGTTGGTATCGGTGCATACTTGGTACGATTAGGTCAAAGAGCTATTCAAGTCGAGGGCCAGCCTATCATTTTGACTGGTGCTCCTGCCATCAACAACTTGTTGGGTCGTGAAGTCTACAGCTCTAACTTGCAGTTGGGTGGTACTCAGATCATGTACCGTAACGGTGTTTCTCATGTCACCGCTAAGAATGACTTGGAAGGTGTTGAGAAGATCATTGAGTGGCTTTCTTACGTTCCAGCTGAGCGTAACATGCCCGTGCCTATTCTTGATATTGGCGACAGCTGGGACCGTGAAGTCGAGTATGTGCCCACCAAGCAAGAGCAGTACGACGTGAGATGGATGATTGACGGTCGCGAGCACCCCGACGGACATTTTGAGAGCGGGTTGTTCGACAAGGGATCCTTCCAGGAAACCTTGAGCGGCTGGGCTAAAGGTGTAGTTGTTGGTAGAGCCAGATTGGGTGGTATCCCATTAGGTGTTATTGCAGTTGAGACTCGTATGGTTGAAAACGTTGTACCTGCTGATTCTGCCAACCCCGATTCCACTGAAATCGTGTTACAGGAGGCCGGCCAGGTATGGTACCCTAACTCTGCATTCAAGACCGCACAGGCCATCAACGACTTCAACCACGGTGAACAGTTGCCCCTGATGATCTTGGCCAACTGGAGAGGTTTTTCGGGTGGTCAGCGTGATATGTACAATGAAGTCTTGAAGTACGGTTCGTTCATCGTTGACGCCCTGGTAGAATACAAGGGACCTATTTTGGTTTATATCCCACCATGCGGTGAACTGCGTGGTGGTTCATGGGTAGTAGTTGACCCTACCATTAACAGCGAGATGATGGAAATGTACGCCGACGAGGAATCCAGAGCAGGTGTTTTGGAACCCGAGGGTATGGTTGGTATCAAGTTCAGACGCGACAAGTTGCTAGCCACCATGAGACGACTCGACCCCGAGTATGCTGAATTATCTAAGGAAGCTGAACGCAAGGATTTGAGCGCTGAAGAGAGTAGCGCTATCAAGGTCAAGCTTACTGCTCGTGAGAAGTTGTTGTTGCCTATTTATCAACAAGTTTCTGTTCAGTTTGCTGATCTGCACGACAGAGCCGGCCGTATGGAGGCTAAGGGCACTATCAGCAAGATCTTGCAATGGCGTGAGGCTAGACGGTTCTTCTTCTGGAGATTGAGACGTCGTTTGGATGAGGAATACTTGTTACAGAAATTGGATGAAGCTATCCCAGACTCAACTCGATTCGAAAGAAAGACTCGTCTCAAGTCATGGTATGCTGGCGTAGTTGACCACAAGGACGATAGAGCTGTTGCAGAATGGATTGAAAGCAACCAACCTGTCTTGTTTAAAAAGATTAACCAATTGGCTAAGGATCATAAAGTACAAACTGTTCTTAACTTGATCCGGTCACAAGGAAACGACAGCACAAAAACACTTACAGAAATACTCAAGAGTTTACCCAAAACTGCAAGAGATGAAATCATAAAAGGATTATAAATATAAACTAAAAAAAGTATAACATCAAAACATAATAATATTATTGTAAAATTAAAAACAATTAGCATTAAAAAGAACATTTTTTTTTCTCATCTCTTTTCTTTCTTTATTTTTTCCTTTTTTTTTCCATGTTTATTGTGAATTGCATATTTATTATTGTCTAAAATATTGGCAAGAAATTACCAATAATCATCATGGGGATATCAAAAACGTCCCGTTTGACTGTCCACGTACAAGCAGTACGGATTTTCTCACCAGTAGGTTTCAGTAAAGTGCATTCAGTCATTGTGACTCCTCTAGAGTCACCAAACGCAAGTTTGCTAAATACATCAAAGTAGTCTGTCGCTGATCTAGTATCCATTAACTCTACAATGAACCGCGACAAGATTTCATTTTTAGGTCTTTGGGTCAGCAAGCAAAACTCTTTACCCACAGCAGCTATCTGACCCGTACGACGCCAGATAACCGTAGGTGTACCCGATATAGCCATCATTTTCTCGTACTCGATAAGCGTTCGCTGGAAACACTGTTCCATGAAAATCAAGTCGGCTTCTTTCAGCTGTTTCGTCGCAGCAATGAAACTGGGCCGGTACGCGGCCATTGCGCGCGCCATATGCATTAAATGTCTTCTGTCAAATCGCGATTTCAGGTACCGCGTCAAGTCGCTGTACCCGTGGGTATAAGGATACGGCTTAGTGATACTCTGGTACACCGACTCCGGGTCGAGCGTTTCGTAAAAGCCTGGCGATGTGGCTGGGATAGTACTCGTACTCTCATCATTAAGCAAAAATTGTTGCCCCTGCTGGCGCTGGTATTTCCTTACCTTCTGCTGTGTTTTTCTTGGATCGTTAAAATTATTCGTCGTCGTTGTTGGTCGCATCGCCTGTTTAATGTCATTAAATTCATTATCATCATTCATTTCTTTCTTAGTAAAAGTATTCCCTGGGATATTTCCCCCGTTAGGCCCAAGTATTGACCCATTAGGTCCTGTTATAATATTACCTTGTTGCTGTTGTTGAGGGCCCATGTAATTGGGCATGTCTAATGTAGACAGCTGGGGCACAGCTTGAGACCCTGTTTCGCCTACAACCACAGGTGTACTCAAAAGGTCAGTTCTAGGGGAGCCTGAACTAGAACTGAGTTCGTTATCCAAAATGTTGTTCAATATAGAGTACTCAAGATTAGCCATTCTAGAGCCAAAATCGTATGTGCTCAGATTAAAATCAGACTTATCCAAGGGTAAGATATCGTCATTTGTCGGAGTATCATCAATAGGAACAATACCATTATTCTGGAAAAACGACGTGATAGAGTTACTGCGACCGTTAGGATTCGCATTTGGTACTCCAAGCGACTGTTGTTGCTGGAACCCATTAGACGAAGGCAGTTCACCAGGAAATGCCTCTCGTTTATAAACATTCCCCTGAGGCTGGCCGTCAGGAGGAGTCAATGGAATGATGCTTGAAAACGACGTAGATAACAGCACATTTGAAGGAGCATTAATTTGGGTCCAATTAGTTGAATTATTGACAAGAGTGCCTGTACCAGTACTAGAAGTATCATCCAGCGGTTGTCCATTATTTCCAAACGTATTGCTATTGTCGATGCGCGAGTTTGATCCAGGGTAAGTTGAAGTCATAGTAGCGGTACTCGCCGGAGTATTGAACGCTGAAGTATTGGTATTATTCACGTTGGTGTTACTAATAGACCCAGACGAAGGAACCGACTCTGCTTCGTCGTCAGATTCTCGAAGATACTTTGCCTTCTTACGAACGCCGTCAACACATGTATCGGCCAGACCTCTTTTAATACACCGTTCACAAGGTCTTCCTGAAGAGCAAGTTACATGACATCTCTGACAATGCACGCAAGCTCTAGTTGTTTTCTTCTTTCGTTTAGTCTAAAAGAATGATTGATTAGTAAAACAGAACGCAACCCAATTTTTTTTCTGGTGAACACATACTTTCTCCTCAAAAACAGCACCGTCGGTATTACTGATATTCTTGACTGTCATGATTGATAATCCAAAAGTTGTTTGAACATGTAACAAGACAACAAAACGCAAACCAAGCAAATACACTGAGCTAGGTACACAAACAAATGTTGCAAATTATATCACATACGCCAAGAGTGCTCAGCAACAGAAAAGCCTCCAGGCAACCCTAAATGAGTAAACAAACACAATTCTCAAGTACCCTTTTGAAAACTGTTCACACGCTGACACAAGCCGAACACAAACACTCGACGCAGCGGGTAATAATTTTTTTGTCTGTTTGACTTTGCGAGTACAATAACTTTATAAAAAGATGTATAGGGAATACTGGCTTAAAAAGGGAAAAAAACCGTTGACGCATACAACAAAAAACAACAACGTTAAATTAATTACTACGTACGTACGCACACTGAATACTCCTACGGCACAGCAGTAAAAAAAAATGTCGGACTTTATTTTACGAAGGCCGCTACCGGTCCGCTCGCGATGCTAATCAGCACTGCGTTCAGCCGCACTATTGTTCCAGAAATATTTTTTTTCCAGCTTTGCTTTTGATCGTCACTATCGATAAAGAGATCTTGAACAATTTTTTTTTTTGTTTTATTTTACTTTTTTCTCTTTCCAACTTCAAATATCCCAAACTATGAGTGAAAACAACGGTGCCGCCGCTGCTGGTTCCAGCGATGAGTCTTTGAGTTACACTGAGAAACACTACTTCTCGTCTTACGATCATTTCGGTATCCATGAAGAAATGCTTAAGGATGAGGTCCGAACTTTGGCTTACAGAAATGCCATTTTCCAAAATAAAAGTCTGTTCAAGGACAAGGTAGTGCTTGATGTTGGATGCGGAACAGGTATTCTTTCAATGTTTGCAGCTAATGCAGGCGCAAAGCTTGTTATAGGTGTTGATATGTCCAGTATCATTGAAATGGCCAAAAAGATCGTTGAGATCAATGGTCTTTCTGATAAAATCGTCTTGTTGAGAGGTAAATTGGAAGAGGTGGAATTGCCCGTCCCCAAAGTTGATATTATCATTTCTGAGTGGATGGGGTACTTTTTATTGTACGAATCTATGTTGGATACCGTTTTGGTGGCCAGAGATAAGTATTTGGTTGAAGGCGGTCTGATTTTCCCCGACAAGGCTACTATCAAGATTGCTGGAATCGAGGATGCTCAATACAAGGACCAAAAAATTGGGTTCTGGTCCAACGTTTATGGATTTGATTACTCGCCTTTTGCTGATATAGCTATGGCTGATCCAATTGTCGATACCGTCGAAGCTCAGTCAATTGTCACTACTACCTGTGAAATCAAAAGCATCGATATAAATACGGTCACGATCCAAGATTTGGCCTTTTTGTCGGATTTCAAGCTGAAGTGCCAGTACAATGAGTATATTCACGCTTTTGTAGCTTGGTTCGATATTGAGTTTTCGAACGTGCCCAGACCTGTGGAGTTCTCTACCGGTCCAGCTGCTAAGTACACTCACTGGAAACAGACCGTGTTCTACTTGCCCAAGGACATTGATGGAAGAGTTGGCGACGAAATAACCGGTACATTGAAATGTACACCTAATAAGATCAATAACCGTGATTTGGATATTGCAATCAAGTATAAAACAGATCCAAGAGACAAGACCAAAGCCGTCAATGCCAAATTTGATTATATCATGCGATAAACAAAGAAAGAAGACAAAAAAAGTAAAAAAGGGACAAATGAAACGTTCTGTGTATTTATGCATATTATATTTTGTACTATTAAGCAAATTAATCAATTAATTATTTTATTATTATTATTATTATAATGCAGTGGTGACTGTCATTGTTTGTGAATGCAATAAAAGTATCGGCGGTAACCCTCTACACCAAATATCCAAAGACTCGGCATAATCCAAAGAATCAGCTTCACTTAAATGAGTGCCGGGAGCTGGAGCTGGTAAGGTTGAGAAAATCACAACAGATTCTCTCGAATGCCGCCTCATGAGATCGTTTAACACAATGTGCTGTGCTCTCGCTGGTAACTCATTGAACGTAAGTGATCCAGAGTCAATAGACTCCTTGCGACTTCGACCTCTTTGCGGTAACGGCGATACTGGTCGATACGGTCCAACATTAGTGGCATCTGAAAACCTGACTGATGGTCGCTTAGATTCACTCAACAACGGAGTACGTTCGTTTCTGGTATCTTGCTCATGATCAAACATTATAGTAGGATTACCAGGAGAATCGTCATCCATAACTTTTGTTTCAGGCATTTTCGTTCCTGAAAAATGCGGTTTGGGCCTCTTGCTGCTCTTGGACGGTATCGCCAGAGTATTGCTTTCATCATCATTATCCTTGTTGTTATTATCACCATTGGTTCCGTAGTCAACGACATCAGGGGCTGGATGCGGAGATACCCCTCTGAGCGCAGTGATATCACTGATCGATCTTCGAGATAGCACGGGAGTTCTGAATACTATCGACGAAGGCGACGCATCAACCTCCAAATCGCTTACACTTGAGTCGCTATCGTCGTCGCTGTCATCAGAAAATGTATGTGACGATGAAGCATCTGATACTACTCTCGATAAGTCGCTGGTTTGCAAGCTATGCGCAACACCCAACCGGTGCAATGACGTTATAGTGTGTCTTCGTTTCCTTGGACCGCTTGCCATTACGCGTTCGAGTCCTCCCGGCAGTACTATAGGTTTACTAGTGGTTTCCTCGTTAAGTTTGCGCAATGCCCTCGAAGATGAGTTCTTCCTAATTTGTTTAAGCTCTTTCCACCAGTCGTCTTCGCTCAAAAGTTCGTCTATCCTACCGGATTCGTCTTCATTGCCGTCAATCAAAACATTGTAAGCTGGTACACTTCCTGAACTCAAACATAAGACCAAAACCTCTGCCTGGATTCTTAACTTGTCCAGAAGTACCAGTATACGTGCACGTTCAGTGTCCATGTCTTCTTCGAATTCCACAAACACTACCACACGCAGCTTGTGATGACGTTTCCACACGGGCACAGTGGCCAATATAGCCCCCATTTGCAAGATAAGCGTGTACGTGTCAAAATTAGTTGACAAAGCACCTTTGGTCCCGTACTCGTCCACAATCTGCGCAGACATCTGAATGGGATACAAATCAATATACCCAGCATTATCGCACAATGCAGTGGAGCCAGGTACACCGTTAGTAGGAAATTGGAGCCGCGGGAACCCTCTAGCTATAGCAATATTCGACCGCATAGTCATCAAGTCCTCAATGACGTTGACCCATTCTGTTATAGTGACCTGCGTATGCAGCAAATCATCAGTAGGCAAAGAATCAATTTCCACTGCGGTATACCTGTTGCTTTCAACTTCGTCTCTGTCGCGTGGCGGGAACCTTGATTGGGACCTATTTCTAAGCTCGTAGAACCCAAGAACTGTAATGTTAGGTTTCATTCCTCCTAGCCCTGATCCTAAGAAAATGTTTCGGACCCCCCAGGGCAAATTAGGACCGCATGCAATTTGAACAAATGCCTTAATGTTACTATCATTGCGTAGCTTGACCCAAGCATGCTCGATTTTTTTCATCACTGAGAATGATTCTTGGAAATTCTCGGCTACAACGACGTGCCCTAAAATGTAGAGACCTCCTTTTTTCAAATGGTTGCAAAAATGGATAAGACTGTAACATGTCCTAGGGTCATCAACAAGTAACAGTATTTGAGGACGCCAAAACTTAACATGATCTTGTCGAAGTCGTAACAAGTACTTCCTGACCTGGTGGTAGATCAAACTCTGAGAAACATCGCCCCATGGTTTAGGAGGCGATACGTAATGGATCAGTAAAAACAAAAATACCAGGACCATGATCATGGCAGATGCAGAAAACCCATCAGTGACAAACATTGCTGCTACACATAAAACAGCGCCCGTGCCTGCAGTGTACTTATTGAAGTACTTGAACGAGGGCCTGAAGTTAGGTGCACTGGCAATTTTGAGCAAAAAACATGCAACGTTGACTGCAATAAATGTCATTAAAAACGCCATTGTAATGAAAACTGCAATGACATTGATATCAAAAAATAGTGTCAGTTGAGTCAAAACGTATGTCAAAAGTACTGCTGCTATAGGGTTATCATCATCACCAGTTCCCTTTGCAAAATATGAAGTAAAGGGTAATAACCCATCTCTAGCAACTGCTTGAAGTAACTTGGCAGCACCTACTATTCCCATAATAATTGAAAACAGAGAACTGCACATTTCACCCAGTATGATTAACGAGGGGCAAAAATTTATATGCTGTAAAACTTCAACATCATGATGAAGCAGACTTCGAGATGACGTACTTCCAACGGATACTATCACACTGAGATAAATTATAAATGTGCATAGTAACCCCCATAGTGTTCCCTTAGATATACTTTTCGACGGTTTGCGCAAATCGCCTGACATGCTTGCGCCGGCAAAAATACCGCTAGTTGCAGGAAACAAAATGCCAAAAAGATCAGGAATGGTTTCTCGACCTTTAGCCATACTACCGGCGGCCCCCGAGGTAAGTTTGGGAAGCAGATTTTCTCTGATAGTTTTCAATGATATCCCCGTATACAAGTCACCGGTAATGGGGCTTACATATGGCGAAACAAACAATGCTGATAATGGTACTGTCACGAACACCACCATTAGAATCATGTACAAGAATTTCGATGATTTGGCAAACACCGAAGCACCTGTCAGGCAGACGCAAGTGCAAATAAGTAGCAAGAAACTGGAGTAACCAAAATTTAACCATGCACCTTCGGGTATTATTTTGGCCATGGTACCGCTTTCTCGGCCAAGGTTCGATAACAAAGGTTCACAGAACCCAACAACGTTCAGACCGCTATTCAAAACCTGTCCAATGAAAAAAACAATGCCTATGCTGCCGCCAAACTCTGGTCCCAGCGACCTGCTGATCATGTAGTACGCACCCCCGCCTCTGACCGTACCGTTAGTAGAAATGGCGGATATAGATAGAGTAGTGAGCAGGTTGATAGCATAACTGACTACCAGCATTGTAATCATACCAAGCAGCCCCAGCTGGCCCAGCAAGAACCCGAATCTTAAAAAGGCCAAGATAGACAGAACGTTAAGCGTGGTAGGTATAAAAACACCATCAAATGTGCCCATTTTGAATGAAACTGCAGGCTTGCTCGTGCCTGAAGGAGCCTTGGCTTTTTGGAATGCCTCTTCTGCTGAAGTGATACTCCTGTTCAAATGACGTATATCTTGTTCACCTCGTATCTGCTCTGTTCCAGTAGAAACTGCCTCACGGCCACGGTGCTCGAGCTCCTGGTCTATCTGCGGCGAGTCCAACTGGGCGTCGCCTATGGTAATTTTGAAGTTTTCAGAACCATGGCTTGAATGCTGAGGCGAACTATGCAATGATCCAACCTCATGACGACTAGAAGACATAATAATATAACTGAAGAATAGAAAAAAGCCAACCTTTCAACACCCGCTTGGCCTTCTGTCAGTATGAATACTTCCTTATCAGCAACAATTGGGCGTTTTATTTTGGTCTGGTCTAAAATTATGTTCGACTGGGTCAAACTATAGTATAGCTATACCAGCTAGCCTGCTAACTAAGTAATAGTGCATGCATAGTAAAGGCATGCCGATGACAAGAAAAGCCACTAATAAAAAAAAAAAAAAAAAAAAAAAAAAACACTAATAAGCCGATGATCGTGATCTTGATGTTAGTCTGATAAGGCCATCATGGTTGATGCATTGTGAGCCTACTTTTAGCCTGTAAGCGAGCGTACGTACTATACCCGGCCGTACAGTTACTGCTGGGAGCGTGTTTGAATTCAGGGGGTGATAGAACAAGCATATTATACTGAAGAAACATATTAGTATGTAAATTTTCATTCTCTCTTATTTAATTTTATTTTTTGTTCATAAAACTCGTCAAATAATTAAAGAGCCTTTCGGAAGGCAAAAGCCATGTAGAAGCCAGCGACTTCTCGTTCATCACCTTCTATTCCGAAAGACCCATCTGATTTAGTGACTTTCATAATATGGCATAACCGGCGAAGCCCGGGCTTTTCCCTGATAACTTCGTCGAACATTTCTAAGAATGGTTTCCTGTACACAAGCTCCAACCCGTATTCTTGAGCCAAAGCACGGAATGCTTCAAAGGGTACCACGTATTCTGGCACGTCGCCAACAGCATCTTCCAGGAAAAACCGGTACTCGTGGCCGAACGGTGGTCGCCATTCCTTTGGCGGATCTTCAGTGAACTTTACATGGTAGATAGAGTTCCCCCATTCGCGCTCACCGGGACCAAACTTACTCGTTCGCTCTGTGATGAAATCGCTGTTAGGGATAGTACCAATAAATACGCCGCCATGCTTGAGGACCCGTGATATATTAGATAGCATCATTCTAGCTCTTTCTTCAGTTGCAAACGCGTAATGTAGAGTGAACTGGATACTGACGACATCAACAGGAAACGCCTCGGGATGAACTATATCTTCAAATTTTTGACCAAACGCATCACCGACACAGTAATCTGCCCAGAACGGTTTGTGGTTCAACGAATTGTATCGCTCTTTTGCCTGCGCAATACTGACATCGGCAATATCAATACCGATGATTCCCTCTACGCGTCGTTTCTGCCATTTTTTCAAGTCTCCGCCTTTACCGCATCCAACGTCGAGTATCCGTAGATGATCCCGAGTAACAAAATTCTCAATAAGAGCTGACTTTATAAAATTATTGAACGACCTCAGTTTGATAATAGGCGAAGACTGGCGTTCAGCAATTGACGTATTGGGTCTCATGTTGTAATGTGATCTGACATGATCATGTTTGGGTTTCTTCAAATCATTATCGACCGCTGGTTCAGGCCGTGACTTGGGTTCAAACTGCACTGGCCGTTTACTTGGCCGTTTTTGTTTTCTTGGAGGTGACTTATCGCCTTGTTCTTCAGAGTTACCATTTGAACTTTTGGGATCCTTAGATTCATCTTTATCATTAGAAAGTGGAGCCTCGGCGGTTTTACCATCAACAGCTTCTTCTTTTATCTCTTGTGATGCGGTTTCTTTGGTTTCATCCATTGGACTGGATTCAGCCACTTTTTCTTCTTGAGGTTTGTCACCATTTGACGAGTTGTCTTGTTGTGGTGGTTCAACATCAGCAGACCTTTTAGATTCTTCCGTGTTTTCAGATTGATTTGATCCAGCAGCGGTTGATTCGGGGGCAGGTTCAGCAGAACCGCTCTCTACTGGTTTATCATTGGTAGACTGTTTGGGTTCATCATTGGTACCGTCTTCGACGCCAGGTTCATTGATTTCTGGCAGATCAGATGATGGTACTACGGATTCCTTATCAACTGCCTTTTCGCTCTCATCAGTCTTATCGCTCCACACGTCTCTAGCAGGATCATACATCCTGAATGAATCACTCGGTTTGTGAGTCTACAGGTGATAAATTTATTCTTTTTGCAGTTGGTCAACCAACATCAACAATCGTTCTTCGGTGGATCGAGTATTACTACGTAGTAACGTGTTGTACCGGAGATAGAAATAGTTGGGCTAACAACAACAGGCGTAATAAAAAAAAAAATTAGTAGTGGGATTATCGATCAACGTTAAAAAAAAAAAATTCTCATACAATTGGATAGATATCACTTGATTCGAGGTCAGTTTTTCATATACTTTGCCATATTGTAACTTAGAAACGCAAGATGGCGGTATCAAAACTGGTGAACGGGTACATCCCGCTACCGATACTAGTGTCAGATGGAGGGAAGAAGAAGTCTTCAAGAGTGTACCATATAATATATCTTCGACGACATGTCCAACAGGGTAAATCTCAAAATGACGGTAGCAGTTCAGATTCGGATTCGGATTCAGAAAACGACAACAATATGGTTTTTGCGGCCAACTTGCCTGTGGATACTACTTTGGAAGGCGTGAAGGAGCTATCTCAAGATTTGAGTGGCACTATTGTGAAAGAAATCCGTGTTGATAGGGAAAATAATCGCGGTCATATTGTATTTATTGATGATGCTGCTTGCAGTAGGTTTCTGCAAAAGGCACAAAGCAAAAAGCTGGATTCTTCTAAACCACTAACATGGAATCCGCATTTACCTAATGGGTCAGAGGGTAAGTCAATTAATTATGATGGAAAGCGTGAACATGATCTAACTTTTTTTTTTAGTATATCTTGCCAAACAACGGGCGAAATTCCCAGACGTTGAGTATCTTCAGAAAAGTCTCGACAAATACATGATTAAGTTTTCAAGTCTGGAAGAGAAAAAATTGGAGGAAGTCAGGGAACTGGCCAGTGCTGTTGATGATGATGGGTTTATTAAAGTTGTCAGTGGTAAAAGAAAATCAACTACAGGGTTACTTGCTCCGGAAAAGCTTTTGAAAGCTGAAGATATCGCACAAACACAGCCAAGAAAGAAGCGGAAGAAGGAAAAAGAAGATTTCTACCGGTTCCAAATCAGAGAGCAGAAAAAGAAAGAAATGAATGATCTTTTGAAAAGGTTCCAAGATGATAAAAGAAAGGTTGAAGAATTGAAAGAAAGAAAACGGTTTAATCCTTATTAGTCTGGTTGAGGTAAACGATCAACGCTGATAAAAGTAAAAGGATGGTAGATACATCAATTGCATTTACTGCGCTTTTCAAAGACTTGCGATGAAAATAGATCTAGGGTTCAAAGGGAGTATGATTGTTTGTGCACGCAAAAAGTTGTATTAAAATAATGAAGTTAGCCTCCTGGATTAATTTTCAGGCAAAGTATTTATCAATTTAAAATGTAATTATATTATAAAATACCTGGTTGAAAACATTAAAGCCATTCAAGTGCAGGTTTAACTCTTGAATATTACCATGCGTATATTTTTCTCGCATTTTTAAGTGTGGCATGATTTTTGATATCTCACGGCATTTATGGTACAAATTCGCCGCAGGCATTCTTTACTTCAAAAGTTATAATAGCTTTACAGTTTGTTACAGATTGAAATAGTGTCAAATTCTGGTGAAAAATGACTTCGAGGTTACAAAAACTTGGTGAAATAAATTAAGGTCGGGAATTTCGATTTCCAAATCCGGGGCCCCTGAAGAAATTGATAGGGTTAAGAATTTATCACTGAAGTTTTTACAATGGAAACATGGTTTCAACTTCAACACTAGTTAATGAAACAATTGGCCTCTAGTCATTGAATTTCGTATGCATAAAAGTTGCATACCGTATTGTGAATGGTAATTGCATTATAAAGTTTTCATGGGACAGCAATTGAAGATTCACACTATGAGAATTCAAGCTGTCTAAGACCTTGCAAAGCTGGTAATATTCTTAATGAAAATATGATGATAATGATATTGAAGCTTGAAGTTTCAAAAGAAAACAAATTGATATTCATTTAAAGAGTTCATGTTTGAATTTATTTGTTCTAAACTAAATTAAATGATGTACACAATTTACTCTACAACTACTGTACCTTGAATACATAAAATCTGTAGTATTTCAATTTATTCGAATGAAATGTCAAAATTAATTATGCAACATCTACATAATGTTACATTAGTACTTTACTTATAGATTCCATTCAAAACTACTAGAACTCAACAATTATATGTACCAAAAACTTGACAATATGAACATGTTTCTGGGGAACTCGTTTGCGTTACCCCAGCAACCAACTTAAAGTACTAGGAGCGAAAATCGGATCCGATTTTTTTGAATCAACCAATCAATGTTCTAGAATGGCATTTAAAGTTTTGTGGGGACAATTTATTCCGAACGTTTCCAAGGGCCATTTATCACCAATGCTTCTTCTTAATTCGTCGTTACCTCTGCGATTAAATCCTTTTTGTTTTCTAGAGCTCTGAACTCAAATTTCTTGATTTTGACCATGAGAAGCTTTGCTCTTCGTAGAACTCTTCAACCAATTGTCGGAAATCAACGACATTTTTCAACCACCGCAATGGCTCTTGTAAGTTGTTATGTGTCGTGTCAGAATCACTAGACGAAACTGAGCACCTCCATCGCAGGAAAAAGTCAAAAAAAAAAAAAAAGAAACAACCTTTGCTAACATTCTTTTAGGGGAAACGTATTGAAACTGATGCCTTTGGCGAAATTGAAGTAGAAGATTCCAGATACTGGGGTGCACAGACCCAGCGATCTTTACAGAATTTCAAGATTGGTGGTCCAAGTGAAAGACTTCCGGAACCTTTGATCCGAGCTTTCGGTATTCTTAAGAAAGCTGCTGCAGAGGTTAACATTACTTATGGGTTAGATCCTAAAGTCGGTGAAGCTATCAAGCAAGCTGCCCAAGAAGTTATTGATGGTAAACTCATTGATCATTTCCCCTTGGTTGTGTTCCAAACCGGGTCAGGTACTCAAAGTAACATGAACTCCAATGAAGTCATTTCAAATAGAGCTATTGAGATTCTTGGAGGTAAACTTGGATCAAAGACCCCTGTTCATCCTAATGATCACGTTAACATGTCTCAATCGTCCAATGATACTTTCCCTACCGTCATGCACATTGCTGCTGTCAGTGAGATCACCAACCATTTGATTCCTTCTTTGGAGGCCCTGCACAAGTCCGTTGACGCTAAGGCTAAGGAGTTTGATCATATTGTCAAGATCGGCAGAACCCATCTTCAAGATGCCACTCCATTGACTCTTGGCCAGGAATTCTCCGGTTACGCCAAGCAAATTGAAAACGGTATTGAACGTGTCAAGGGTGTTTTGCCCAGATTGAGATTACTCGCTCAAGGTGGTACTGCTGTTGGTACCGGTCTTAACACCAAGAAGGGATTTGATGTCGCTGTTGCTAAGGAAGTTAGCAAGATCACTGGATTGGAATTTGAAACTGCTCCTAACAAGTTTGAAGCTCTTGCTGCTCATGACGCTATCGTCGAAGCCTCTGGTGCTTTGAACACTGTTGCCGTTTCTCTTTACAAGATCGCTAACGATATCAGATACCTTGGATCTGGTCCTCGATGCGGATACGGCGAACTCCATTTGCCCGAAAACGAGCCCGGTTCATCTATTATGCCTGGTAAAGTCAACCCTACCCAGAATGAAGCTCTTACCATGGTAGCTGTTCAAGTTTTCGGTAACCATTCTGCTATTACTTTTGCTGGTGCTTCCGGTCAGTTTGAACTCAACGTCTTCAAGCCTGTTCTTGCTGCTAACCTTTTGAGATCAATTAGATTGATTGCCGATGGTGCCGACTCTTTCAGACTCAACTGTGTTGATGGTATCACTGCCAACGAGAAGCGTATCAACCAATTGTTGCACGAGTCTCTAATGCTTATCACCGCTTTGAACCCCAAGATCGGTTACGACAAGGCTTCAAAGATCGCCAAGAACGCTCACAAGAAGGGTACTACTTTGAAGGAGTCTGCTCTTGAATTAGGGTTCCTCACTTCCGAGCAGTTCGACGAGTGGGTTGTTCCTGAGCACATGATTGGCCCCTCTGATGCTTAAAGAAAGAAAGTAAATATATATATAGATAGTTAATGCTATATAATTATATTATAGCAATGCTAAGAAGATAGAGCAAGAGCGATGGCCGTACGGTTAGGTAGGTACACTTGAATGAAATTCTTGCGGTTATTCCATTCAAATGGAGTGGTAAGACATTCAGTTTTCTCATGGTCAATTCTTCCGTGACCACCAAACTCTTTACTATCGGTGTCGAGAATGATTCGGTATTTGCCCGGAACATCTACTCCGATACGATAATCAGTGAATGAGTTTGTTGGATGGAAGTTGAAGATGAATAAAACCCCTGCTCGTTCAAATGCAATCACTTTATCACCTTCATGTTTCAATGAAATGTATGCTTGGGACGCACTTAACCACTTGTATTTAGTCTCAGTAGTCTCCATTGCTCTGTCGAATTCATTCAAAAACCGGTACTTGAGTAACTGATCATCAACTAAATGCCATTGTCGTCGACAGTAATGGAATGAGTTCCCGTTACCCTCACGGGGGAAATCTAGCCATTCTGGGTGACCAAACTCATTACCTTCGAAATTCAAGTACCCTTCTCCACCAAGAGAATGCGTTACAAACCGTATCATCTTGTGGAGAGCCATTCCTCGATCAATGATCACATTAGGATCAGACAGGACCGACATGTGGGTATACATTTCTTTATCCATAAGCCAGAATGCCAAAGTTTTATCGCCAACCAGGGCCTGGTCGTGCGATTCCGCGTATGCAACAGTTCTTTCTCCGTGACGTCTGTTGGTAAGAGTATGGGCGATATTGCCCATATCCCAGTCATTGTCTGATTTCTCCTTGAGTAATTTGATCCACATATCAGGCACAGCCATTGCCAATCTGTAATTGAACCCGACTCCGCCAATAGTGGTAGGCAAACATAGAGTAGGCATACCAGAAACGTCTTCAGCAATAGTGATTATATCCGGATCAACTTCGTTTAACATCTCATTAGCGAGTATCAAATAATTGACTCCTTCCTCATCAACTTGATCACCAAAGTACTCATGGTACCCTCCAGAAAACCCAGTACCGATACCATGATGGGTATACAGCATACTACTGACACCATCAAATCTGAACCCATCAAACTGGTACTCTTCGATATAAAATCTCAAGTTAGATAGCAAAAATCGTAAAACTTCATGATGTCCGTAGTTAAACAACCTCGACCCCCACAAATCATGGTCGCCTTTACCACCGGAATGGAAATACTGATGGTCGGTACCATCAAACTTGTTGAGACCGTCCAGTACATTCTTGGATGCATGAGAATGAACCACATCCAATAACACCGTCAATCCAAGTCCATGGGCAGTGTCAACCAGTTCTTTCAGATCCTCAGGGGTACCATACCGCGAAGACGCAGCAAAAAACGACGTTACTTGATACCCAAAAGACGCATAGTATGCATGTTCCATTATAGCCATTAGCTGGATGGCGTCGTATCCCAAATACTTAATTCTGGGCAAGATGTTGTGGGTGAACTCTTTATAGGTGCCCACTCTGCTCTCGGAAGATGATATCCCGACATGTGCTTCATAAATCTTTATCCCCGACCGCAGACCCTTTCTATCGGGTTTGCTGTTCTTCCATTGGTACTTCTCAGACGGGTTCCAAAAAATTGCATCGTATACTGGCGATACTGACAAATCTTGGGTCACCCGCTTTATCCAAGCAGGAATCCGCTCAATACGCTCACCACCGGGGATAACCATTGATATCTTGATTTTGGAGTTGTGAGGAATAGCAGGAGTACCGTCTCCATTTGGAGGTAACTTGATTTCCCATACTCCGTAGGCATTAGCGGTCATTGGATGAGACTCTCTGTTCCAACCATTGAAATCCCCAATCAATGAAGCACTGATAGCATTAGGAGCCCATTCCCGGTAAGTAATTACCCCTGTACTATCATCCACATTGAATCCCAGTATTTTGTACCCCTCAGAGAACTTGACCAATCCTCCTTCATCTCTTTGCAGCTTATCTCTCCATGAATCGGCAACAGTGTGTCTCCGCTGAAGTGGCTGCTTGAACGGTTCAAGCCATGGGTCCACGTTAAGCAATTCCGTGACCCACTTAGGGTTGCTATTTTCAGCCATTATGATATTAAAATACCAGGGGTCCTAGTAACCTGGAAACTTAGTTGAAAAATGAATTAAAAGCCCAAAAAAACAATGGAAGGGGGGTAATTATTCAAAACTTGGTTTGCTCCGTATTTATATATAATTTAGATATAGTAGTAGATAGAGTTCCCCAAACCAATTAGATACTGGTGTGATGATGATGGTGATAATAATATTACCGTGGTAGTGTTAATGGGTGGTGGTATCGATCACCTGGGGAAACTTGAGCATCTGATCGATCATCTTGGTTGCCTGTAAAGCGCATGTGTTGTGCAAAACCTTATCATTGTTCAGCCACCCCGCGTGCTGCTGTGGGAAGCCCTAACTTTAAATCAATCTTTTTTTTGGGGTGACCGGAAATTTAGGGCTTCAGTCAAACATAACGCAGTCACGATCAAAGTCACCAAAATTTGGGCCTAACTTTTTTTTTTGACTTTAGAGCTCAAACATCTGGTCACACACACACTAATTCACGCCCAAATCGGGACCACTATTACTACTGTTACTAACTGCTAGTATCACTATTACCACTGTTACTGGGCCCTAACCAAAAACCAGTGCACACACACACACACATCTAAACGACTCTGAAACTTTTCACTTCATTTTCGATACCTTTCATCTTTACCTACCACCACCAACACCAAAGGTATACAACAAATTTATAAAACAAAAAATGACCTCAAGACCTCAGGTTTCAGTTTTCACTCCTTCTGGAGAATCCACCAGCAGCACTGTTGCTTTGCCTGCTGTTTTCCAGACCCCTATCCGACCAGATATCATTCACTCAGTTTATGTCAGAGTCGCTAAGAACAAGAGACAGGCTTACGCTGTTTCCACCCACGCCGGTGAACAAACCTCTGCTGTCTCATGGGGTACCGGTAGAGCTATTGCTCGTATCCCCCGTGTTGGAGGTTCAGGTACTCACCGATCCGGACAGGGTGCTTTCGGTAACATGTGCCGAGGCGGTAGAATGTTCGCTCCTACCAAGACCTGGAGAAGATGGAACGTCAAGGTCAACCACAGCGAGAAGCGATACGCCACTGCTTCCGCCATTGCTGCCACTCAAGCCGCTCCTTTGGTTTTGGCCCGTGGTCACAAGGTTGAACACATTCCTGAGATCCCATTGATTGTTTCCAACGATCTCGAATCAGTCACCAAGACCAAGGACGCTGTCGCTGCTCTTAAGGCCATTGGTGCCCACTACGATGTTGTCAAGGTCATTGACTCCAAGAAGACCCGTGCCGGTAAGGGTAAGCTCAGAGGTCGTCGTCACACTCAAAGACGTGGTCCTTTGATTATTTATGGTGAGGATAAGGGACTTGTCAAGGGTTTCAGAAACTTGCCTGGTGTCGAGACCGCCAGCGTCAAGGCTCTTAACTTGCTCCAGCTCGCCCCTGGTGCCCACTTGGGTAGATTCGTCATCTGGACTGAATCTGCTTTCGCCGCTTTGGACGAAATCTACGGTTCCAAGTCTGGCTTCACTTTGCCTGAAAACGTTATTGCTAACGCTGATGTCACCAGAATCATCAACTCTACTGAAATCCAGGCTATCGTTAGACCCGCCGGTGAAAAGACACAAAAGAGAGCTCACGTTCTTAAGAAGAACCCTCTCAAGAACAAGCAAGTTCAACTCAGACTTAACCCTTATGCTAAGGCTTTTGCTGCCCAGAAACTCGGTTCCGCTAAGGTTGAGAAGGCTTCCACCAAGACTTCCAAGGCTTTCCTTAACGTTCTTAACGAGCAGTAAATTTCTTTCCCTAAAAAAAACATAAACATGTATTAATGGTTAATTAATTCTATT
Source organism: Groenewaldozyma auringiensis (assembly GCA_030574195.1). Taxonomy (NCBI): domain Eukaryota; kingdom Fungi; phylum Ascomycota; class Dipodascomycetes; order Dipodascales; family Trichomonascaceae; genus Groenewaldozyma; species Groenewaldozyma auringiensis. Next base: position 74,923 of record JAJMEP010000019.1, read on the forward strand.
GTATTTGTCATTACATTGTAAATTTCTCATGAAAAAATTTTATAGAGCACTACTACACCTCTACAGATCAGCATCCTACTAATACTTTTACTATAAAGTTTTAAGTTGCATACTTTAAATATTGTTTAATCTCGATATATATCATCACCAACCAGATACCATGTCTAGGTATTCTGATACAAGAAGGTATGATAGGAGAGATGATAGATCCCGTGGGGACCATGGAGACGTGACAGTCTCATGGTCAAAGGGGTCTGATAGAAATGGTAAAGAATCTGAGATACGAGTACCTGATCATCAGGGTAAAAATTCTAACAACCAGCGTTCAAGCAGACTACCACCGCAACAACAACAGCAACCAGAAATTGCTAAACCTTCTGACGATACCAAGTCGCTAGAGGATAAACGGAAGGAACGGCTAGCGCGATTACAGCAGTGGAAACAGAAACAAGAAGCTGAGAAATCCAAGTCACCGGAGAAAAATGATCCTGCGAAACAAGCGCCGCAACATGCACCAAGTGGTAATGAAAAAACACTTGAAGAGAAACGTAAAGAACGACTGGAACGGTTAAAACAATGGAAACAGAAACAGGAATCTAATAACAGTCGTCCTAATGGGCTGTCGATAGGTATATCCCAGCCAGCAACTGATACTGTTGTTAAGCCGGAACTGATGAAACGAAAGTTTACTCCATTCGAAGAGGAGGAAACCAAGAAACCAAGGTTACTACGACCGTTAAAATCTTACGACGACGACGAAGATGAAACCGGAAGTACTACTACTGAAACTCATAATAACCATAGCGATGACGATGAAGTGGATCCACTGGATGCATTCATGTCCGCTTTGAATGAAAACGTACCCGAGTCCAATGGCACAAATGCTGGTGAATTTGATCTCGAAGATGACGGCGACGATGATAGGGTAAGTATTGTTGACGACGGCGACGATAAGATGGAAGAGGAGAACCCTGAAGCTGTTATGGCAATGATAGAGAAACGGAAACGGAAGGATATACCTGTGGTGGATCATTCGCAGATTGACTATGAACCGTTCCGGAAATCGTTTTACGTGGAACCTCGAGAATTGGCCGGGTTAACAGATGAAGAGGTTGATGCGCAACGGTTACTACTTGATGGTATCAAAATACGAGGTCTTAACTGCCCCAAGCCTGCTACTCGGTGGAGTTATTTTGGGATACCGGCTCCTATTATGAACATAATCAATAATTTGGGGTACGAAGCTCCTACGGCTATACAAGCGCAGGCCATACCAGCGATAATGTCTGGACGTGATGTTATAGGTGTTGCCAAGACCGGTAGTGGCAAGACAATGACTTTCCTGCTACCCATGTTCAGACATATCAAAGATCAAAGGCCGTTGCTGAATAACGAGGGTCCTATTGCTGTGATCATGACCCCTACGCGTGAACTGTCTACCCAGATATACCGTGAGTGCAAACCGTTTTTGAAAGCGCTGAACCTGAGAGCGGTGTGTGCTTACGGAGGGTCACCCATTAAGGACCAAATAGCCGACTTGAAACGTGGCGCGGAGATTGTTGTGTGTACTCCTGGCCGTATGATAGATTTACTAGCGGCAAATTCCGGCAGAGTCACTAATTTGAAGCGGGCGACTTACCTTGTGCTAGATGAGGCTGACCGAATGTTCGACATGGGGTTTGAGCCACAGGTGATGAAAGTAGTACAGAATATTCGGCCTGATAGACAGACTGTTTTATTTTCTGCGACGTTCCCCCGACAAATGGAGGCGCTCGCGCGCAAGATACTCACCAAACCGCTAGAAATCGTTGTAGGTGCTCGGTCAGTGGTGGCTCCAGAGATTAAACAGGTTGTTGAAGTCAGACGCGAGGAAACCAAGTTCAGACGGTTATTAGAACTACTGGGCCATTTTTACAATGAACATAGCGACGATGATGCACGAGTATTGGTATTTGTCGATAGACAAGAGTCCGCAGACCAATTGCTGAAAGAGTTACTCAACCGCGGGTATGCATGCTTATCATTACACGGAGGCAAAGACCAATATGACCGTGACTCGATCATTAGCGATTTCAAGAACGGAATTGTTTCATTGCTGGTTGCCACATCAGTAGCTGCGCGGGGTCTAGACGTCAAGCAGTTGAAATTGGTGATCAACTACGATTCGCCAAGCCACATGGAGGATTACGTTCACAGAGTTGGTCGAACTGGCAGAGCAGGCACAACCGGCACGGCCGTGTCGTTTATCACTCCCGACCAAGAACGGAACGCGTACGATATTGCCAAAGCACTGCGACTTTCCAAAGTAGACGTGCCTGAAGATGTCAAGCAGCTAGCAGACAAGTTTGCCGTCAAGATCAAAGAGGGCAAAGAACGCTGGGGGTCAGGTTTCGGAGGTAAAGGTCTCGAACGACTCGACGAAGCTCGAGACACTGCGCGCAAGCTTGAGCGCAGAGCGTACGGCGAAGAGGACGAAGATCAGTCTGCACAGCAGGAAAGCGACACCGAAGATAATAACAATACCACCGGTAACACTTCCACTTCCACTACGACTGCGACAACAACTGATCTTAGTGTACTGGCGTCCAAGTACTCAATTGGACCTGCTGTGGTTAAATCGGGGCAACACGACTCCAAGAAAAAAATCAAGGTCGTTTCAGGGGCAGCGCCGACCAACCGAGGTCCCGACAAGGCATCGTACCATGCCACGCTGGAGTTTAATGATTTCCCGCAAAGGGCGCGGTGGGCAGTTACCAACCGTAACAACGTGCTCAAGGTCAAGGACGCGACCAACACGGCTATCACCAACAAGGGGCTGTACTACCCGCCGGGCAAGGCACCGGGCGAGAACGAAGAGCCCAAGTTGTACCTGCTTATTGAGGGCGAGTCGGAGACGGACGTCGCGGCGGCACACAAGGCGCTGGTATCGCTGATAGTCGAAGCTATCGAGGCACAAGCGTCTGCCGATTCAAGATCAACACGGTACACTGTATAGTAGTAGTATACTTAGTAATTAATATATTTATTTTCTTTTATACAGGGGTCTAGCAGCTAGTATTAATGTATCATGTGTGTCCGCCGCGGCGTCGCGTGGTTGGCGCGCTTCAGTCGTAGACGAGGGGCTCGTTAGTGGGTTGTGGTTTCGTTAACAACTGGGTACGATTCTGGCTCCGTTCCTGATCCAGCTTAGCCGATAATTTACCCTTACCCTTGGGAACTCTCCGTGCCTAAACGTTAGTATACTATCATAACCACAATAATCACTCTAAACTGTGTGGAACAATGAATTGGATTCAACTTACCTCTGCTGCGGCTGCGGCAGCTTCGCGGGGATCACGGTCTGGGGCCGCTGTAGATGACCCTAATTGTCGTCCAGCAGACGACGGTTTGGGTTGTTGCGGTTGTTTCTGCTGCGCACGAGACGGCTCGGACTTGTTTCGCGTTACCTCGCCTAGCTGGTGTCCTTCATCTTTGGAATGTGAGCTGAAACAGCTTCCCATGGTCAACGTCGTCGTATATCGCCTTGGCTGTGCTAATTACGCATGTGCCTAGGTTTCGAGATAAATCGCGGCTTAACTTAAATCGTGAACTTCAGGGTAACAAATTGTCGGTAGCTTATCATGACCAAGAATTACTTCTCGGCAAGAGACTTTCAGTGCATTCATAAGGTATATCAATTATTCCCAGAAGTCGTTAATTATAATTATCCAAATTTACATGAATATATATTTACAGTTTAGTTTTCAGCTAGTACAAAGTATGGGTCAACCGTATCTAGTGTTTTGTCAGTTTCATTGGTACCACTGACCTCAGGAGGAAACAGCTCGGCAAACGCTTGTTCTGAGGGAGACTCTATCAGATGAAAAAATGCAGAAGTTTCCAGAGAAAACAAGTTTTGGTAAGGTAACAGGCTAGGGTTACCGTTGAAATGTCTTACGAGGTCGAAAAACAACCCACGGGAGTTTCTTTGCTCCAAGTTCTGAATGTAGCTGGCGTACTCTTGACAGAAGTAAACCATTTTGGACGGTGTGTTGCATGCCTTTGCCAATGCCAAAAAATCCGTGCTGGATAGAGTCTTCGGCCGCGACTGAAGCCTGGCTGTCCACAGCGACGCAATATCGTCAACATTAGCCTGGTAATACTTTTCAAGAGCATTCAGTGATATCCGTAGTGTTATAGATGACCGGGTCAACCCGTTGCTTTCGAAATTATTGATCAATGACTGCACGATCTCCAAGTTGTACCATGGTTTGCAGTTAGTCAGCACCAGGTTGAACAATGAAGTAAGAATTTGTGGCGAGGGTTCAACAATCTCATTGAAAAATGCTATAATCTCTTTCAGTTTCTCATCAGCACCGAGATCATAAGTAGGATGCGCCTTAAAGAAAAACCTAATCAGCGTATTGGTAGATTTCAAACTGAGTTCAAATGACTGCGCTAAACGTAGAACATGACTCCATTTATCCCAAATTTGCTGGAAATCTTTGGTGTGGTTCCATACTGTTGTCAGGTAATTGGAAATGGTATCGGCATGCAATAAAATGTCGTTATCACCATTATTTGTCATGTACACTTGGAAAAGCTCGTTGGAAATTTGCAAATCGTCGGATTTGGACAGAAGCTGGTTGAAAAGTCGGCTATAAAACAATGGTGCATGTTCATCTATCCCAAACTCACCACGGATATCCTCCAAGATCTGTCTTGCCTCGTAAAAGGCACTTTTGGAAACGTAAGCTGCGCCCAAATGGTAGTTTGTTTCGACTGTTTTAGAAGTCAAAGACTCGTCCAATTGTTTGATAGAGTCCACAGAGTCATTTTTCAAAAGAATAAGCGACTCCAAGATTTCAATTATTGACGAAGGAACTGAGGGTTTGACTGAATCAAAAGTCTGCAGCAATTGGGAATTTTGAACAGAATCTAAATCCAAAGCATTGATAGTCTCTAAAATTAAAACAAGCTGTGAATTATCAAGAGTAAACTTCTCTTCGCCAGCATCTGCCAAAACTTGATCCAAGAATTCCACAATTATACCATTGAACTTGTCAACAGCTGCCCTTGAAGAAGCAGCAGACCCGAAAATAGTTCCCAAGTGAAGTCTACTCAAATACAAAGTATCAAGAATCGTCGATAACCGCTCAGGATTGATAGTTTTCCTAACTTCGCTCTGGTACATGTTCTTCAACCCGTTGAAATTCCTTTCCAAAACTCCCTGGGTTCTATTGGAAACTAAAATGTATCTTGTGTAATCCAACCCCGAGGGATGAGACTGGTTGTACCCGTGCTTCTTGCTATCTTTCCCGTTGATCCGCTCAGAAACACTCACTGGAGGATTTATGCCCGTAATAAGGTACCGTTCGTGTGACAGTTTATCGAGGTCTCGTAAGTCCATAGCCTTTAACGCTGATATAGTCTCCCGTAACTCCGCCAGTAAAGATTCGTCCCGTTGGGGTTCACTGGTAGTACCAGTTTGTACGCTATTATTCCACAACCCGTGCCTGGTAGTGAAAGACCTCTGCACTGACAGAAGCACCATTCTACTGACATTCACTGGCCTTGGTGCGGCGATAAACCGCGTAGCATGTCGTCTGGCCAACCTCAACATCCTAGATCGTTGCAAAGTTTTACCAAGATCAAAAAATGTCGTCCTGCCGATACCTGAATTTTAAAGGTTAATCCACACATATACACAGAACATCCTACACACACAGAATTGTACACACGATTATCGAATTTCATATTTGACATTTTTTGTTCATTATGGCGTCGAATATCAAGTACTCCCACACGCTGTGGTCACCTTCGGACACTGTGAAGGATGTCGCCGAGGTGCTAGGTATCAACAACTTACCTGATGAGGTTGCGAAGACACTGGCGATGGATATCGAGTACCGTATCCACGAAGTTATCGAGCAAGCGTTGAAATTCATGCGACACAGTCGACGCACGACGCTCACGACGTCTGATATCGGGTACGCGCTGCGCGTCTTGAACGTGGAGCCGCTGTACGGGTACGAGTCGACCCGCCCGCTGAAGTACGGCGAGGCGCTCGTGGGGCCTGGCCAGACGTTATACTACGTTGACGAAGAAAACGACATAGATTTTGAGAAAATCATCAACGAGCCGTTACCAAGAGTGCCGCGTGCCACCACATTCACCGCGCACTGGCTTGCCATTGAAGGGGTACAGCCGGCTATCCCGCAGAACCCGCACCCGAGCGAGGTCAAAGCGTTACCGTCGGATCTGCGTGGGTCGCAGACAACGTATAGTGTTTCCGCGCTGTCAAAAGACGTGGACGTCAAGCCGTTGGTCAAACACGTTATTTCAAAAGAACTGCAGCTGTACTTTGACCGTATGGTTGCTGCGCTCATGTCGACGCTGGAGGAAGATGAATTGAGAAACTCTGCACTGAGCAGTTTGAGAAACGATCCAGGGTTACATCAGTTAGTACCTTACTTTGTGCAGTTCGTACAAGAGAAGATCTCTCAGAACTTGAAATCCAATTTGGTTATACTGGGTAACATGTTGGATATGATTTACGCGTTACTATCTAATCCTAACATATTTATTGAGCCTTACATTCACCAACTGATGCCAGCTATACTGACACCACTACTATCCAAACGGATCGGTAACAAAACAGACGGCGAGCCTGAAGAAGCATACAAAGTGAGAGACTTTGCTGCATCGCTGTTGAAGAAAGTCTGTGACGATTACGGGAAAATATACCCCACGTTACGACCCAGAGTGACTCGTACGCTGTTGAAGGGGTTCTTGGACCCTAGACGGCCAGTAGGCGCTCTGTATGGATCAATTGTAGGGATACGCGCATTGGGACCAGAAGTCATTCGAGTTATTATTTTGGGCAACTTACTGGCATGGAATGAAGGGGTGCTGACAAAATTAAAACCCTCCGACCAAGAAGTACTAACGAACGCATTGTTACTAGCACTGACAGACTTGAAAGAACAAGCACCGCCCGTGGCAGATATCTTGGACATTGATCAAACAAAACTTGAAGCTAAAATTGGATCAGTACTGGCATCAAAGATTGATGATAAACAAGTAGCTTATGCTATACTAGAAGATAAAATTATCTAGATTTAGTTGGTGATGAATATATAATTAATGGTTCATCAGACCGTACGCTTTTCGGCGAAAACGGCGGTGAAGATGAAATAATATTAGGCGTATTGTTAATGTTGTTGTTGTTGTTGCTGTTGTATTTTGCCCGTTTCGGAGTAGCAAAAATATCGTCTCGATGCTTGACAGGTTTTATCGGGGTATCTTCGATAACCCGTAACCGTTGCGTTTGGAAATCTGGTTCAAGCTGTTGTTGTGTTGGTTGGGACTGTGCCGGTTTCAAACGCCGCTTGTTAGTGGTTTTGAATGCTGTTCGACTGCTGCGTAGCTCAGATATGGACGCCAGTTCGCCAGATACTTTTGTGCGGTTCGGTTTGGATATATCCTGTATAGCCGATGCAAGCTCGTCGCTAATGTTCCTGGGGATAATAGATCTTGTCATCTGGATCTGTCTGTTCTGCAAGCTGGCCATCTGTCCTATACCGCCGCGCATCGACACCGACTTGTGTGCTTTAGCGGGTACTGGCTGAGATTCAGATTTGGCCGGTAGTGGTTGCTGCTGCTGCTGCTGCTGCTGCGGGGCCACCGACACGGATCTTGACCTGACAGGTTTGGACGACATACCGCGCACTTTTCTTACCAGAGTTTTGGTAAGTTCCGGCTGTTTTGAACCGAAAAATGGCATAATGATTTCCAAACAGAATTCTTGCACAGGATCGCGTTTAGTCGGATCGGAGGACTTCTCACCGGTTGAGGTGGTTTTAGTGGTTTCACTGTTGAGAGCTTGCCACACGCATAGTCGGTCAAACATCACTCCGAGTGTATCTTGGTCAGTTAGTTCAGTGTTTTTGGGTTTCGTAATTCGTTTAGCCTGTTTACGGACCAGCCGTATACCAGGTTTGTTAGTCTTTGTAGGTTGCGGTGTGTCTTGCAGCAGTGGTGGTGCTGGTGATGGCGACGGCTGCGGGCAGATGGATACGAGTTCCAGCAGAAGCATGATTTGTAGCTGCAGTTCGCGCATTTTCAAGAAATCTCTTGACGTGTGGGTTTTGGCCCATTGCTCGTAGTAACCTCTTTCGTCATGCCGGGTGATCACTAAAGGGGAATCACTAGCACCACTGTATTTCTGGTCAATTTCGTCTATACTCATCAACCCGCTGCGTATAGCCGCTATCAGGGTATCAGTATCAGTTAAAGATTTAACGCGTGATAAAGTAGATTTGGCAAAATACACCAGTGGAACTGTATCCGAATAAAGAGTTTCAAAGTATTTAGTGCGTAGCAACGAAACCGGGTCGCCCGAGGTGTTGTTTTTGGTAGGAGATTCCAATAATTTTGTAGGCGGCCGCATATCAAGCTTGATACGTCTCTCGCGTTTCCATACTGGAGTTACAACGTTTAATGCAGGAGGGTAGACGGCGCCGTTGTTGTCACTTGTGAGGGTGGTGGCAATCTTAGAATCAAGGTCTTTCAAGTCCGACATGCGGATGTTCCGGTGTAACTTGTTCAGGGTCCATATATTAGCCTTGATCCATTGCGCTACTCCCAACGTAGGCCGGCCTATACCTTCGACAATCTTGACAAGAATAAGAGCGTTCTGACACCCTAGAGTAACTGATGAAGGTAGCCGGAACGGTTTCACAGGGTATGATCCATTTATAAAAGTGAACGGCAACCCACCACGCCGTATCTCCTTGAACGGCACCAGTTGAACCTCAGATACGCCATCCTAAACGTTAGCATTAAAACAAAAAGCAAATGAATGAATGAATGAAACTTACAGAGATGGTTACTGGTTTCATTGAATGGAGTTGTGGAATTAAAATAAAAGGTCTTGATCTAGATCGGATTACGCGTTTTAATTTTTTTATTTTCGTGTTATTAGTGAGATCGAGGTACATTTTTACATACTAAACCCTAATTAGGCAATGATTAGTCCAAGTTGAATTCGTCAGGTTCACCGACCCAATTGACCAAAACAGTCTTTGAGCCGTACTTTTCGCCCTTTTTGAGAGTCACCCATGGGCGCCATTCTGGGGTGTTTGCGGCATTTGTAGGACGAGCCGGCTCGAAAGCTATACCAGCTCTTGAAGAGAACCCATGGGATTCACCTTCAAGTTGTGGGGTTTTGAACCCGTCACCGGTGTAAATCTGGAAAACCGGTTCCGTTGAGTAAACTCTGACATTGATTTTGGTGTCTGGGTTGTAAAGGTGAACCAACGGAGCCAGTTTCCGTGAGACTCTGGTATCCAGCCCTGAGAATGCGGGGATCTTATCACCGCCATCGACGACGAAGGCATGATCAATCTTAGGACCGTCTTGGGTCAAGTCGAAGAACTCAGGAGTAGTGGGGATCCCGGGGAAATCGGTGATTTCACCGGTAGGCACCAACCCTGCATCAGGGACAATGTACTTGTTTGTGAAAGTCTTCAGCTTTGAACCAGCAATGGAAACAGGGTCAGCAGAGATGTTGAAGAAGTTATGGTTAGTGAACGAGGCCACAGTCTCGTCCACAGGAGAGTTTTCGTCCAGAACAACCTCGTACTCGTACTCGAGGAAGGCTTGCTTGCCCTTAGTGTAAGGAGTATAGATGACTTTGGCATGAATGGACCCGGGGAACCCTTGGTCCAAATGCTCAGAGTCGATAGTGAAAACCGTACAAGGTTTCCCGTCGGAGCTTCTTGTTTCGGAGAATGGACCTTTCCAGTGGGTTTTGGCAAACCCGCCCTTGCCACCGTGCAAAGTGATTCCAGTGGCGGCGTTTTGTTGCAGGGGGTAGTCTTTGCCAGCAACACTCAAGGTCGGGCCGAATATCCGATTAGCGACTCGACCAACAGAAGCACCCAGGTACTGGTTCTGGGGGCTCTCGTAGTTCTTGACATTGTCAAAGTGCAAAGAAGTTTCCTGACCGTCGACGGTCTTGAACGAAGTGATAGCAGCAGAATAGGAAGTAAAAGAAGAAGTCATTTCGAGAAAAAACTGGTGGAATTCAAAAATAAAGGTTTGAAAAAAAGATGAGGAAGAGAAAAAGAGGGGGAGGGGAAACTCATTTATTTATTTCTTTTTCAGCGTGTGATGCATTTTGCGGGTTTTGGTGGAGAAACCCGCCCTAACACTATTACACAATACTGTTATGGTATAATATAGTACTATTACTATGTGGGGTGACAAGATCCCATTCTAACGTTATTTTGAAGATCGATCTCATCGTCGCAACCTCTTTTAGCTACTGAAACAACGCGTGCGTACTTGGGTCATAGTGGGGCATTCTCTCCTTTCATGCACGTGACATGAGTAACCTTTACCTTATTAGTACTTTAAAATATACAGTGTATAGTATGATGATATGATTAGTATATACAGTTTCTATTAATGGTTCAATTACCAGTTATTATGGTTTGTATTCAGGGTTTTCTTCGAGAATATCACCGTATTCGCTTTTGTCGTTTTTGGCTGCTTGCATTAATTCGTAAAGTTGAATGACTTGGTCATTGGACATTGAAGAGATTTTGGCCAAGTCCAGTTTTTCTCCCTGCCAGTTATCGCCTTCGAGTTTTTGTAAGTACTCTTGCCACCCAGCAAGAAATGCGACTATCTGTGATGGATCTTGTATATCCTTATGCAATTTGAATTCATGTTTCATGTACAGATCTCCTACGAGCCGTAATTCCGGATCCAGGTATCGTTTATGTGCATGCAAAATCCGTTTGTACAGCTGCTTGGGATTCAGAATTACCGTAGGCTTAGACCTATTCGGCAATGTCCTCCTCGTAGCATACAAAAGCGCTCTTCCTGGGATCATTGAGGTTTATCTGGTAATCTAGTTAACCTGGTTAATCTGGTTTACCAGTAGTAGTAGTATTAATAAATGGTGAATTGGTGGTAGTGATGAGATTTGATAGGTTGTGGAAGAACGGTGTGCTGGATTTTACTGTAGCACTTTTTCCCACTATAAAATTGGAATTTAAACAGTAAGTAGTAGAGTGGTGTATTTACTACATATTTGCTGTATTACTTATACTTTCAAATATTCAAAAGACCCCATTTATCCATTTAACTACTGCTTCTAACGATTTCATAATGTAAATATAAAATGCCATGCAAATGTTCATTTTATTTATTTTTATATTTATATTTATTTATTTTTCAATTTTCAATTTTGGTCATCTTACTTTTGCCCGTTTCTGTCTTCCATCAATTTCATTCTTATTATTATTAGTTAAATAAATGTTAAGTCGATTGATCGTTCTTTTTATTTCTTCTTTCGCCTACAACATCGACATTGTAATCCCCCCCGCTGAAGAGATTCAAAAAACACCATTTTTCCCTCTTCTCCTTTTCAATCTTTCTGTTTCTCACTGTGTGTCTTGTTCAGTATTTGTTTCTGATTCTAACAGTATCAAAAACAACACAATTATTGGTTTCTGTTTTGTTCAAGTCTAGTGTTTCGTTGATTTGTGTCTGGAGTTTTCTGGGGTTTTTTGGATTGTAAAGTAACAAACTATTATTACCATCCATTTTATCCATTCTACTCATTGTATTGACTATATCCATTGGAAGGAAAACGCCATTCAATTTGATATATCTAGATACTCACTATCATCCTTTTGATCTGTGTAATAGCGGGTTTATTCAGGTACAACTTGGACGAAGTTGTATACTACTAAAAGATACCTATCTATCTTTTCCTAAAATCAGAATCACTGATTTTATGCCATTTAGATTCATTTGAAAGAACTAAACATTATCTTTCTCACGTTTCGCGTTTCAACATAGCTTGTTTGACAATTTACCTGCTGAATCAAGCTGAATTTTGTTCTCCTTCAATTTTCTATTCATTTTGATTCAACGCGTGTGCTTCATTCTATCGTTACTACTATACTAACACACTAGTATTCTTTACACACACACGCGCGCCCATTTCACTCTTTGTGTTCAATTTTACGCGTACGGCTGTTTTCCTATTGGTTGGTGGGACTTTACCGGTAAATTACTAATTAGTACTTTATTTTGACATCCCCAAAAAAATTGGGTGCGGATTTTGCTGGTACACACTATAAACTTTATTACTACTGAGTGTGGCATTATTAGAGGAAACTCGTTGTGACTCGTCATCATCATTGTAATTTCACCCAATACCCATTTACTATTGGTACTACTATAATCGACTCACTCACTCAACTCACTCAACTCACTCAACTCAATTCAACTCAACTTTTTTTTTTCAGACTCTCTACAAACTTTTCTTACCACTTGGAAAAAAAGTTGCCTTGCACTGGATTGTGAAAGAACAAACAAAAATTTTTTTTTCTCTTCATAAAACCAATAAAAAAACAGAATTCATTGAAATACAGTGGATACAGTAAAGTCACTTGATAGAGTTGTCTCTTTATTGTATTCATTTATATTTTTGGTCTTCTCTCTTTTTTTTTCTTCACTTGCAAGAACAAATCATCACTTTTTTTTTTGCTTCTATTCTCCTTTTTTTAAGGGGAAAAAAGTTTTTTGCTTTCTCTTTTCACAAGTGAATTAGAAATCATGTCTGCTGCACAACCTTTGTCATACGCAGCAGTTGCTGGTTCTTCTGCCGCTGCTGCTAAAGCCGCCGCCGCCGCTGCAACTTCTACTCCTGCTTCTACTACTGCTGCTACCGCCGCTCCAAGTTCTTCTACTGCTACTGCTACTTCTTCCTCTGGGTCTACCAGCCCTTCTGCTACTACCACCACCCCAGCCAAGGCTGTCCCAATTGAAAATGCTATTGCTGAGGAACTTGCTGCCGCTTCTTTGAATGACACTTCGAAAAAATCCAAGTCCACTACTGATTCTGCTGGTTCTTCCGCTGCACCGGCTACAAATGCTGCTTCTGGTAAATCCAAAAAGGGCAGCAGTTTCACTCCTGCTCCCGTACCCACTGTTAATGTCTGGCAATTGCGTCAATCGAGTAATAGCAGTGCTGCCTCTGGTAATTCACAAGGAACCCGAAACGCTTCATCGGAATCGAATGGATCAAACGGTACTTCAGTTAACGGCAGCAGTTCTGGAAACTCAAACTCCAACAAAAAATCTTTAGACTCTTCTAACTGGCCCAAACCTGAGGAAAGCGGTACCGGTTCTGAGAAACCTGCTGCTCAACAAGCTCCTAAAGTTAGACCGGGTAAGGAAAAATGGGTTCCATATACCCCCTCGCCTGCTGAATCACAAAAACAACAGTCCCAGCAATCTCAGCAACAACAGTCTCAACAGCAATCCCAGCAACAACATTCTCAGCAACAAAACAGTCATTCTCAGCAACACCAGCAACAAAACAGTCATTCTCAACAACAGCATTCACAAAATCACAACCATCAGCATCATAATCATAACCACCATCATCAGGCTCATCAATCACATGGTGCTAACGGTGCTAATGGCGGACAACCCAAAAGCCGAAAATCAAGGGCAAACAATAATAATAATAACAATAACAATAATGGGAGTAATAACGCTGCTAATGGTAATGCCAAGCCTAATGCTGAAAGACGTCAAAATAGTAATCCTAGACCCAAAGTGTCTGCTTCTCAGCAACAATCTCAGGACAAGAAACGTGTTGACAATCAAGCTTCCGCTGCACCAGTGATCAATGGTCCCTCTGCTACCAACTCTACTGCTTCCACCACTAACAATGCTTCAGCTCCTGCCGCTCCTGCTGCATCAGCTGCCAGCAACGGTAAGAAGGATGAAGCTGAATCTAGTGGATCTGCTTCACCTGCCAACGGTGGAAACACAAACAACTCTAGCAACAATGCATACTCATCTCATTACCATAACCAGGGCGGACACAATGGATACAAGCCACGGTATAACCGTAACCACGATGATTCCAACGGGTACTACAACAACCATCGTAACAACAACGGGTACTACTACAACAATGGTCTCAACCGACGTGGGTCGCATTTCAATAACAAGAACAACTACATGTCATCACAACAGCAACAAGCCGTACCTCCTCCGCCAGTTGTACCACCACCAGTTGCTGGCGTGCCACCTGGAGGAGAGTACTTTTACGGTGCTGCCCAAATGTTCCCTCTTGCTGCCGCAGCCGCAGCCGCCGGTGCTCCTCTGATTCCCGGTGCTCCTGCAACCACGAACCCTTACGAAGCTACTTTGGCTATGGTTATTGCCCAGATTGAGTACTACTTGAGTGTGGAGAACCTGTGCAAGGATATCTACCTGAGACGTCAAATGAACTCGCAGGGTTTTATTCCAGTGACAGTCATTGCCGGGTTCAACAGGGTACGTGCTTTAACTGGAGGCGACTTGAACTTGTTTATTGAGGCTTGTAGATGGGCACCTTCTGGTGAACTGATTGGTGATAGAATTAGACCAAGAGTTGGCTGGGAAACTTGGGTTTTGCCATTTGAAGATCGATTACCTACCGGGAAAGATGAATCAAC